>CM030366.1:149869106-150337073 GCA_017893485.1 Hemerocallis citrina
CGTGGCGCGCGCTGTTCGGTGCTGAGCTGGCGACGTGACTTCGGCGCTGGGTTCGAGACAGCGCTGACGTGGCACGCTGGCTGATGTGACGGGATCTTTTGGGTTCAGTTTTTGAGACAGAAAGAGAGAGAAAGGAACTGGTTTGCATTAAATTTTGTATTTCTTTTTGTATCTCTTCTTCTCCAATTTCTAGATGCAATCCCAAATATTTTTATTAATTGCAAATTGAACATGAACTAAATTTATTTTCTAGAGGCTAAGATGTAGCCGAGTTTTGTAGAACACAAATTTTAATTCCTTTTTATTATTTTATTTTTCCTGGTTGTGTTTTAATTTTTATTATTTATGCGTACAAAATGGTGGATAGACATTTGTATGATCTTTTAAATCATGAAGAGACCGAACAGGTGATTTGTGATTAATAAAAATTAAATACCGTTATTGGAGGACGTGACCGTTAAGAAATCCAAATTTTCAATTAATAACTTGATGGATAGGCAAATAATTAATTGAGAATAATTTTTAGACTACGTGGATAGAGTGGTTAATATTTTTAGGATTTTGGTCTACAAGTCTACAACTAGGAAAGATAATATCTTTATTCATAAGGAGTTATAATTGGTGTGTGTGATAAACGAGGTGAACCAAGAGCCCTATAACTAATTTTACCCTTAACAAAGTACAAAAGCTTCACAGTTTCACAGCCCTCTCCCTCTTCACAAATTTAGTTAGCTTAAATTAGATTAATTTAATTTAGTTGTTTTATCATTTCTAAATTTCGATCTTCCAAATAGTGATTAATCTAGTGATATCGGTACTCAATAAAAAATCTAGTCCCTGTGGGTTCGACACTCTATTCACTAACTATATTACTTGTTGCGATTTTGTACACTTGCAAATATTCACATCATATATATATATTTATATATATATATATATATATATATATATATATATATATATATAGAGTCCCCTTCGGTTGCACACTACTTTTGGTGAGCACTCCGTGAGCACTCATAAAATAAAGACCCTATGAAAAATCCGAACCGCTCCTATTGTTCTATATGCCTAAGATAGCCTAACAAAAAAAATCAAGTAATTTGAAGTTCATTTGCCCATCCATCATGCTGTTCGAATTTTCAGCCATACAATTTTGTGATGATGTAAATCATGGACAAATGAATTTCAAATTAATTGATTTTTTATTGTTAGGCTATCTAAGGTATATAGAACAATATGAGCGGTTCAGATTTGTCATAGGTGCTCTATTTCGTGAGTGCTCACGGAGTGCTCACCAAAGTAATGTGCAACTGAAGATCTCTCTCTCTCTCTCTCTCTCTCTCTCTCTCTCTCTATATATATATATATATATATATATATATATATATATATGGTGAAAAAGGTAATATAAGTTGGCTGATTGTAGAAAAAGGTAATATAAGTTGGCTGATTGTATGAAAATGTATACATGATGGCATAAAAATTGTAATAATGTGATGATTGGGGGGGGGGGGGTTCGCACGGGTTGCATACAGCCTTTTATGCTGTTGGTGAGGCCTTTGACTACGGTCAAAGGCTAGCTAACGTGGCCATCCAGGGGGCCCACCTTCATCCTGGTGCTGCGTGCTTCATCCGGAAAAGAGGTAAAATTTATAGGAAATAGTACCATATCGGTAAGAGAAATGATTATAATAAATATTAAAATATAATAGCCTATGTTCAAGAGCCACCTAATCGGTTAACCAACTTTTGAGAGGCAGCCTGTGGTGGGCAGTTGTACTACATAGTATCAAATTTGTCTTATAAATTGTATAAATTGTCTGAGCTAGGGGCAGGGGCGTTACATAAACAAACAGATTGATGAAAAGAGAAATGTGTATATATAATTGATGTGTTAGTGTATGCTATGACTTAGACTCTAATGCAAGATTAACTAATGCAAGTATTGAACCCGTTCCATGAATTCTACTCTTGTACTCAACCTGTTCCTGAAGATACAGCGTGAGATACGGATCCCATGCTCCCAACTCGTAAGAAGGCACAGACCGTATCCCTTTGACTAGAAGGGTACAACCAATCACATCACATAGTGCTGGCCTATAGGATAGGTCGGATCATAAGGTATCACCTCTAATACCAACTCTTTATCGGCGAAGTGATAATAAATAAAGGTTAAGCAGTAATAGCCATAAGTTACTATCCTAACGATGTCACTAAAAATCTGAGGGATGACAACAGTACTAACACAACATGCTAGGTCTTAAGTTAGACTTCCCAAGATAACTCTACTAGGTGCTCAATCTAGACTTACCAGAATCCGTAAGGATCCTGCTTATAGCCTATCGATCAAAGACCCCGGCAATACGAATTCATTCGCATGCTACTGCCCTAACTTGGATTCCGTCTACGCTCTCGGCCCACGATCAACGTATACCGGTTAAGATCTGATGGTGCACGAGGGGTGACTCGTCCACATTCCACGAGGAGTAAAATAAATATACGTCTTGATGGTCGATGTCAGCTAGGGCAATGATATCACCCTAGACGAGCACAACAACTGCGTACTAGCTAATAAGCTATATACGAGTAATCAAAACTCATACGAGTCAAATGAGCTATGCATGAACAGACAACTACATACGAGCCAGGTGAGCTACGTATGAGACGGACCAATACTTATTACATGACTTATGAGTACAAGAAATACTTATTACTCATAATCAAGTGCATGATTCAAACTACTAATAATTCATGATAACTCTAGTTAACCTGAACTAGAATTTCGTGTATAAACTTATTAACAAAAACTTGATCTTTTATGCACAAAAGCAACATAAAAAGCTTTCTAACAACCTAGAAGCAATTAAACATGCTATTCTTATCGGAATTCAACAAAATTAGACTTTTTAGAAAGGTGACAATCTCTACTAAAACTCTCTAGTTGACAACCTTCTCAGATTCAGTCAATAAGAGGTACAAAAACTTCGAACACTCTAAATAGCGAAGCTTCAGCCAAAAGGCAAGCTGCTGTCAACTTGTAAAGATCATAACTCATGCTCCGCTTATCAGAATTCAACAAAATTGGACTTTTCGGAAAGCTAAGAAAATATACTACAACTCTCAAGTTGACAACTTTTTCAGATTCAGTATAGAACTCAAAATCCAGCTCCTTAAACATATTTTAAGAACAACAAAAGACAGCAGATTGGTTGAAACTTGTAAAGCTCATAACTGGTGCTATACTTATCAGAATCTAACAAAATTGGACTTTTTGGAAAGCTAAGAACATTTACTACAACTCTCTAGTTAACAACTTTCTCATATTTCGTATGGAACACAAATTCCTGTTCTTTAAACACAAGTCAAGAACAACTCAAGACAACAGCTTTTTGCTGAAACTTGTAAAGCTCATAACTGGTGCTATACTTATCGAAATCTAATAAAATTGAACTTTTTGGACAGCTAAGAATATCTACTACAACTTCCTAGTTAAAAACTTTCTCAGATTCCGTACGGAACTCAAATCTCAGCTCTTTAAACACAATTCAAAGAACGAAGACAACAAAAGGCTGAAACTTGTAAAGCTCATAACTTTTGCTATACTTATCGAAATCTAACAAAATTGGAATTTTAGGAAAGCTAAGAACATCTACTATAACTTCCTAGTTGAAAACTTTTTTAGATTACATATGGAACTCAAATTCCTGCTCTTTAAACACAATTCAAAGAACAACAAAGACAACAAAATGCTGAAACTTGTAAAGTTCATAACTGGTGCTATACTTATCAGAATCTAACAAAATTGGACTTTTTAGAAAGCTAAGAACATCTACTACAACTTGCTAGTTAACAAAATTCTTAGATTCCGTATGGAACTCAAATTCCTGTTCTTTAAACACAAGTCAAGAACAACTCAAGACAGCAGTTTTGCTGAAACTTGTACAGCTCATAACTGGTGCTATACTTATCGGAATCTAATAAAATTGGACTTTTTAGAAATATAAGAACATCTTCTACAACTTCCTAGATAACAACTTTATCAGATTCAGTATGGAACTCAAATCTCAGCTCTTTAAATACAATTCAAAGAACAACAAAGACAGCAAAAGGCTGAAACTTATAAAGCTTATAACTTTTGCTATACTTATCGGAATCTAACAAAATTAGACTTTTTGGAAAGCTAAGAACATCTACTACAACTCTCTAGTTGACAACTTTCTCAGATTCAGTATGAAACTCAAATTCCTTCTCTTTAAACACAAGTCAAGAACAACCCAAGACAGTAGATTTTCAAAAACTTGTAAAGCTCATAACTGGTGCTATACTTATCGGAATCTAACAAAATTATACTTTTTAGAAAGGTAAGAACATCTACTACAAATCTCTAGTTGATAACTTTTTCAGATTCAGTACAGAACTCAAGTTTATGCTCTTTAAACACGAGTCAAGAACAACTCAAGAGAGTAGTTTTTTTTCTGAAACTTATAAAGCTCATAACTGGTGCTATACTTATCAGAATCTAACAAAATGGAACTTTTTGGAAAGCTAAGAACATCTACTGCAACTTCCTAGTTAAGAACTTTTTCAGATTCCGTATGGAACTCAAATTTCTGTTCTTTAAACACAAGTCAAAAACAGCTAAAACAGCAATTTTGTTGTGTTGCTCGCTGTTTTGGGGAAACGATTTATTTAACCCATCAAACTAACCCAAAATAATCTACAAAAATTAGAGTATGGTAGTAACACATATAAGAACCTTTCAAATTAATTTGGAGTAAAAATGCCAACTTTAGCATAAGTTACTAATTATAAGCATTAAAACAACATACAACTTGTTAATGGTTGAATCTTTTGGTGTTCTTGTTAAGTTCTACCATACAATCTTGCATGAAACACTCCCAAGTCCACACTAATCATATGCACATGAAATTTAGTCTAAGTTCTTGAATTTATTAGCAATAATAACAATAATAATAAAAATAACAATCAAGTTGAGAAACCCCACCCAAAATCGGTTGGAAGAACTTGCTAGTTTCCTTCTCCTTCCTTGTTCTTGCTCCTCTTCTCAAGAACACCCATGAAAGAAACCCATTCTTTTCTTTTGATTTTGATCTCTTTTTCTTTTCTTTTCTTCTCAATTTTTTCTAAATTAAAATAAGTAAGAGAGGTAGAAATATGAAGGGAGAATGAGATGAGAAGGAGGTTGTAGCACCCCAAATTTCCAATATAATATCTCAGAAGTACGTGGCACAATTTTGAGCATCTACCTCAACTGTAATAGTAAACTTAGCCAAAACACAAATAATTTTTTCAACTTTTATTACATCAATTCTTTACAAAACACAGCGGAAAAACAAACACCTTGAATTACAATCTTTTCTTTTACAACACTTCTTTTACAATTTACATAAGCCACATTGTCATTCTACCACATGCATCTAGATTCCAATGCTATAAGCACCTACCTGTAAAACATGAGGCTAGAGATAATCCTAACCCCCAAAACTACAGGGGTCAGCCATAACGGTATGAGTGACATCAAAAGAAATACAACATAAACAAAACATGAAGAATAAAGTCATGATCAACACATAGTCATAGTAGTAATGAAAGGAATATGCAATAGCAATAAATAAAATATAAAAGCATCAAGTGAAACTAGACTAAGTGTCAAGTGTAGGAAAAATAGAAAACAATATGCATAAAACCAAGTCAAGAAAATACAATGCTATATGCTGACTCTCTAATGCACACTTGTCGGATTCTATGCATTCCATACTACATAGGTCCGGTGCAATCCCTTAACGTTCTTCACTTGATAGAGTTTAATTCCTCGTTATGCAACTAATCCTACTACGGTGATGGAAACAAGATCTAGAATACTCTGCGAATAGGCATCACAACTCTCGATGCGCAAGCATCATGTAAGAATAGCTCAAAAACTGGAGAATTACCTCCTTTCTGTGTACCCCACGAATAGGCTTGCGAGGCCCTCGACGTGCAGATACACCACGTACATCCCGTGAATAAGCCTGCCGATCCTCGATACGCGAATGTACCCTGCATGCTCTGTGAATAGGCCTGCAGACCCTCGACACGCGAACATACAAATGTCCTCTCGAGATAGAACAACACACAAGTCCTGGAACGCATTCGTTGGACCTAAACCCAAGAGCATATACTTACGTTTCTCAAGTTCTATCACATCTCCACTAGTGCCTGTCCTTAAGTTGGTTATTATTAAAAACACAAAAATTCTCCCTCTATAGAGTTAGTGTATTCTGCCAGACTTAATTCCATAAAATAACCCCAATGACCCCAACTGATCAAAATCCACAAAATCTCATCTACCGGTTCACAGGACTCCCACTCAACTCCTAGAGATTTCACAAAATGAATATCAACACTAAAACTTCCAATAAAACTCTTAATATCATCATTAAAACGTTTATATCAATGAAACTTATTTAATCAATAAAAAATCCAAATTTATTTAATATACTCGTAAAATTTCAGAATTGAAATGAAATGTTAAATCTATTAAATAACAGAAAACCATACTTTGAAGTCGTAGAATATCACAAGACATCAATTCCTTCGAAAACTATGAATATCTCTCTTTATAAAGTCATAGGAATGTAATTTAAATTATATTATAAACAAAATATAACTTTCTGTAAAATACTGTAATTTGTAGTAAAAACATCACTTAAAACAGTAGATCAATACTTTATAAGTTCGAAAAATTAACCGCTTAAAGAAACGAAGAAAAACTCAATAGAACAACTCAACAGCAGGTGCGGTTGACTGCCAATATAGTGTAAATTAGCAGCAGTCGATTACCCTATTTGAAATTCTCAAAGAAAATAGCATGGCGGTCGACCGTGCGGTCGACCGCTAGCTGTTAAACAGCCAGGGTTGAAAATTTGTGCATGTTTTCAACTGATACATCGATTAAACTTTGTGAAATCAAAAATAAACTTCCTGAGATGCTAAAGTATGACTTGTACAACATATATGAGTATATAAAACAAATCAAAAACACCTCAAGATCTCAAAAGAGTGATTTTTCACAAAAATTCTTCAAAACAGTCAATATGTATATGTAAGTGTTCATATAAGGGCTTAGCTTCAATTATAGCATTTAAAACTTATCAAATAGCAGTAGGGTAATATCTAATTCAATCTCAGTTTGAAAATAATCAAAACCCAATCGAAAATCTCTTAAAACACACAAAATTCTTTAAAACAGTGGACTAGTATATATAAGTGTGTATATGTGTATATTTGCTTCAGTTAAAGCTTCAAAATCTCATCAATAGGAAGTAGTATAATGCTGAAAATCTCAGTATCAAAACAACTCGAAATTCAATCGAAACATCAAGGATACAAAAAGAAGCAATATCGGCCTGTGTATGCACAGACCCGAAATTAACCAAACTCCTCTTTTACTCAAACTCAATCTTTTAATTCAATAACCCATCTTACAACTTATTAAACTTATGCACAACACTCAAAATAATTTACTCATGAATATAATCAATTATAACAACTATTTATAAAGTTTCACTTCATCAAAAACCCAAACAGAGTGTATGGCTTCATATACACAGTAAAGAACTCAACTTTATTCACTTACATGCAATAACTATCATACAATTCAATAAACTCAATCAGATCAGCAAGCATATGACAGAAAACAATATACCCATTATTTTTATTAGGATCTTAACAATTTTAAGTCATCTATGTAAAAGTTTAATCATTCAATTTTTAGTTCATCTACTCATCAAAACTTCATATTATCATCATACAATCCCTAATCATGCTTTCAAATACAAAACCATCACATACGACATGCTTTGAACAATAAGAAAACAAACATATGTCACTCATCTTATTAAAGAATTAACCGAAGAAAAATAAAGAGAATAAGAAAATCCTTCCTTTTGCAAGAAAACCAAGATCTTCGCTTTGAAACTCCAAGAAAATAATAATAAAGAAATCCTTTTGTGTAGTGCAGCAAAGAGACGACTGCACTTTCTTATTAATAGGCCGGAAATCCAAGTAATTAGGGGTTTTGAATAGATTTGTAAAATATCTCTTTT
Source organism: Hemerocallis citrina (assembly GCA_017893485.1). Classification (NCBI taxonomy): domain Eukaryota; kingdom Viridiplantae; phylum Streptophyta; class Magnoliopsida; order Asparagales; family Asphodelaceae; genus Hemerocallis; species Hemerocallis citrina. The sequence continues at coordinate 149,877,215 of CM030366.1, forward strand.
GAATATATCTTTACATAGGGAAAAAGGTGTATGAGCAACTTGCTCATTTAGTAAATAAGAAATTGATGAGGTGGCATGCATATGATTGGAAAATTCTTAAAAGGGTTAGTTGTCCAATGTATCACATGCATGCCACATAATCAATTGCTCATTTACTAAATGAGCAAGTTGCTCACATTCCTTTTACCCCTTTACATATATAAATCCTAATACTTGGTAATTAGATAAACCAATTCAATTTAAACTTAAAAACAAAAATAACTAACCAAATACTGGCCAGCACTGTTTGTAAAACTCAGAAAATGAAATTTGTACTTTTTGCCCTCTAAGTGGCAATTTTGCAAAAAGACCATTCTTTACCAAAACATGCAAAGTAAATGTAACCCCTGTTTTTCATTTTTTGTGTATTTTTGGAGTGTATTTTTTCGTTTTGGTGTATTTTCTCTCTTGTATTCTTTCTGAACTGTATATTGGAGTTATTTTCGATATATATTTGTTTTATTTCATTTTGAACTCTTTGTTTTTGATTTGTTGTCTCTTTGGTTTCTTTCTTCATTATTTGCTCTTTCTTTTATTTGGGCTCATTCTTTTTATTTTTATGTTTTGTGGTGGTGGTGATTGGTTGCTTGTCCTATTCCCAATCCTATTGTTTGATCCCTAATAAGATTCCAAAGCCAAATTAAAATCCACAATCCTATTTGTATCCTATTTGAAACCCATTAATTCAAATCCTACTACAACTCCTAATTACCCACAACCCAATTACCCATTAACCCAAATCCCCTCATATATATACATCTCTAATCCCCCTAACCCTAAACCCTAATCACAAACCCTAACCCTAGCCTCCCTCAATCCCGGCCTCCCCCTATCACCCTCTCCTTCTCCCTTTGCTTGCGCCGCCCAGGCCACCCCGACCTGATCCCAAACCCGACCCCAGGCCAGCCCCTTTCGGCCTGTGTGCATACCCTGACAGCCCGAGCCCTCATCTCTTGGCCGGCCACCCTTCACACCACCTCACACCACCATATTACCCATTGCTCGTCTCTCTCATCCGCTCTCTTGGTGTTTTCTCGTGGCCGCAAGCCACCATCACCGTCATCTCTCTCTTGATCTCTCTTTTGTGGAGTTTGTTCGTGTGGAGATTTTTACACGAGTTGCTTGGATTCTTTCATTCACGAATTTTTGTTCGTGGGTTTTGCTCGTTACTTTTGGTTTTCGTCGTTCTTCACCTTCAGTTAAGGCAAGTAACTTGTACTCCAATTCATTTGTTTGATACAAGTCAAAAATACTACCTATAGTATAGTTGGATCTAGATACGACTCTTGTTTGTGTTATGTTTGATGGGTTTTGTCTCTATTGTGAAAATTTGACCATAGATGACTCACGACACAATTTGGATATGAATTAACTTAGGTTTTACCCGTTCTTGATTTTGATCATGTATGTGAGACTTTTGTGAGAATTCGTGATTTGGTTGAGACCCATGTGATATATTTAGTGTGGACATGCTAGATACCCTAATTCATGATGTTTGGACACTTGGTAGAATCGATTTCATGTTTGGTTGTGTTTTGAACAAGTTTTGTATGATATATGTTGAGTTGTTGTTAAAAGGAAAAATCTGTATTTTGTAGCTGATCTATTTTGTGTTCTGTTTTGGACTGTCTTGAAGTCAGTATCTTAGTTCCAGTATAAAACTTGAGTTTTAGAGAATTTTGTCTATTTTCAAACCCCTCTGACCTTGCTTGATTTCGTTTTCGTATGTGTGAGTTATGACTATTTTACTATAGAAGTGTCGATCTTTTCCAGATTTCGTTTTTCGATGATTTTGATGACTAAATGATTTTGATACTGATGCTACATATATTATTTTGATCCAAAACTTTGGTCAGTGCTTTTTTATCTAGTTAGGGATTACCCAGAATTTTGGAGGATTTTCTTGGTGAGTTTTATGTGTCGTTTCATGCCCGTTTATGAAAAATATACTTGTTGTATTTTACTCGCTGTTTTGTAAAGAATCGTATTTTCACCCTGATCCCTTTTACTTTATGAAAAATGTTTGTGAAATATGAGAGTTAGTATAATTTATCTATTTTCATATCCCTTTGGCGGAATTGGATTTCGTTTCACTGGTTGCGAGATATCATAGTTTTTGTACAGCAATGTTGGGAATTCCAGATTTGCCAAACTCTGGTTTATTGATGTTTTCTTATTTTTGATGAATGGTCTAATTTCACTAAAAAATTATGAAACTTTATATTTAGATACTGGACATATAGGGGAATACCCCAGATTTTTTGTGGATTTATTTAATGTGTTTCCATGCTGTTTTTCTGCTCTTGAATTTGTTTTCCTGATTTCTTGCTGAACCTATTTTCTGTATTCAAATCAGTTTTGAGCTATGTTTTTATGAATTAATATATGACTTATTTATACTCGCTAGATTTGTGTGGAATTCTATTTTCCAGATCCTTCAACAGATCCAGATTTAGATATTTGTGACACAGGGAATCATTATTTTACTAAAGTATGGTCTTGCTGTCCTGAACTTGAGATTTGTCTATTTTGTTCTTCCATGTATTATCTTGCACTCGTACATATTTATCTTGCAACTTGAACTTGCCACATGATCATGCCATGTTATTCTTGATATATTTTGCACATATACATGCTTGTTTGATATTAATAATAAATAACCAAGCCGGGGTTTAAGGGACAGATCTAATAGTGGATAATTCAGAAATGTGTACTCGGAAGGGGATCCACTGATCCTACATGATTACTTGAGACATGATACTTGACACGTGATTACTTGATACTTGCATGTAAGACACGATACTTGCCACTTGCACAACTTAACACGTGATTACATGATACATGATACTTGGAGCTTGGAGCTCGATTACTTGACTTGTCCCCGAGTATACTGCCCTTTATGGTCCACTATGAAATCTAAAGTGAAACTGTTTGCTATAGCAACCATGTAAGATGGGCTGCATGAAGTGCTACCTAGATAGTAATCACTACAAGACTTGATACATGATACTTGAACATGATACTTGAACATGATACATGCTTACTTGATACTTGACTACATGATACATGATTACATGATACTTGATACTTGATGCATGTTTACATGATACTTGATTACTTGACACTGGATTTATGCCATGTACACTTGTTCACTTGCCATATTAGTTGTTTATGTTGACATCACACTTATACCATGTTGCTAGCTTAGTTTCCCCATGTGCGTGTATCCTACATTATAAGTGGTCCGTAACTTGCAATTGACGGCTTGTTTTTCTCTTTTCCTCTTTCCTGCATTCGTTGAATTGCAGATTTTGAAGAACAGGTTCCAGATGGTGTCGGCAATGTTCTAAAAAGCGCTAGGCGGTAGTCGGGCGGCCGATGGGGGCCTAGCGCCTAGACCTTGTAATTGGAGATTAAGCGGCTAGGCGCTAGGCAGTTTTTTAAATTTATTTATTTATTTATTTATTTATTTATCGATCTTTTGGGTTTATTTTGTTGTTACCCCTTTTTACTCTTTATTGCTACTCATTCTTAGTTTCTTACTATTGAACTTTCTCTCCTTGCAATTGTAGGATGGGCTTCACATAGTCGAATCGGTGTATTATTGTTCTTTTGTCTTAAAAATTATGTATGAAAATCCATTCGGACCATTCCTATACTTCATACAAATACTTATTCTCAAAGTATGCCTCCTATAAATAGAAATTGATCCATGAATACAGCCTCATTGTATCTTGAACAGCCCTTTGTATTTGTTAGTGAACTACATTAGCTAACTGATTAGAGCATAAAATAATAATCAAAATAAGAAACTACATTAGCTTGTTGAGTAAAAGGCCGGTGAACTGAACATACATACTGTCGACTGACAGAACAAAAGTATACCATTAAAATTATCAAGAAAAAGATGTGAACACTAGTAGCATAAATAATAAAGAAAACATCAGCATTAATAACTTACAATATCAGAATCCACAAAAACATAAGAAGTTGTACTAAGAGCATGCAAAAGAATGTGAAAGGGAAAGAAAGATAAGATAACCAATTACCAATATATTTGGAGATCTATCGAGGTCACTATTAGAACTTAGAAGCTTTGCATATATTGTCGGAGGACGTCGGAAGGAGGCGGAGGGAGGCGGAGGAGGACGTCGGAGGAGCTGCGATTCGGAGGGAGGCGGACGGAGGGAGGACGTCGGAGGAGCTGTGAACTTTGAGAGAGAAGAGGAGGACGTCGGAGGGAGGCGGAGTCGGAGGGAGGCGAAGGAGGAGGGAGGAGGACGAGGACGGTGAACTGGCGAAGTAGGAGGGAGGCGGAGGAGGACGGCGAAGGAGGAGGGAGGCGGAGGAAGAGGAGCTGCGATTTGGGGTGAAAGTGAAGAGCGCGGTTTAGGGTTTTTTATTTTTTTTATTAGGAGGAGAAAGTGAGAGCGGTGGGTTTTTTTTACTTTTTTTTAATTTAAAAAATTACTTAAGGCCTAAGCGGGTCTAGTCCGCCTAGACCGATTAAACGCCGCCTAGGTCCGATTTTAGCCGCTTAGAACCCATTTCCGATTTTCATAAACGCCTAGGCCCTAGTCGAGGTGTTGGGGGGCCGCCTAGCGCCTAGGCGGCGCCTAGGCCGCTTTTTAGAACACTGGGTATCGGAGATATGAAGTATTAGTGCTGCTTTTTATTATTATTATTATTTCTTATAGCTTGCTTGAACAATATTGTATTGTGAGACTTGGATTTATTTTTGTATTTGGGCGATGTGACCCAAGATATTTGTTTTATTCAGATCATGACTATTTGAGATTTATATATTTGGTTTCAAGTATTCTTGTTGGTATTTTGGCTCATATGTGCATGTGGTTGATTCTCTTGCTTCCGACTCTGATGATTCTTGTGAATGTTGTAAAGATTTCTTGAACAGCTTATGGATGATGAAAATCATTCGCTGGGCTTTTGTCGCGTATCCGTATTCCGTATTCTTTTTGGGGAGCGGGGCGTGACAATAAACCAAATTTATTAAAACTAAAAGTAAACTCTTTAATTCTAAGTTAGCTAGGCATCATGCTCAGCCTAAAAATCCGAAAATCTGGAGTTTTTACTCCAAGTGGTAATTTTGCACAAAAGTCCATCTTTTTGTAATATTTGTAAATAGGTCAAATAAATATCAGAAAAATTCAGAAAATTCACAAATAATACTTACTAATAAATAATAGGTTTTCCACAAAATAGTTTCTGATTTTGAACTCCCCAAGAAGATATTTGCACATGTTTTGCACGTGTAAAAAAAAATTCAGAAAAATATTTATTAAAACACAAAAAATCATTTTAATCCATTTATTAATCTTAAAACATTATTTAAAAATCTGGTGTATTACAAGAGGAACACAAAATGAAAAGGGCTTTGCCCTTGTGGTTGGCCGGCCTAGGGGGTTTTTATAGGAGGAGAGGGAGTGAGCTTGTGGTGTGAGAAGAACCCAAGTGTCACTCTCTTTTGTGGCTCAACAATTGGGGTTTTAATGTGCAAATTTATATTGCAATCACACCCTAATCCAATCCTAACCCTTCATTTGATCATGATTGATAAAAAAATAAAAGATATTTTTCCAAAATCACATACTACATAATTTCGTATAAACGTACGAAATCAATACAATATATATATGTACATACGTCTATATATACAGATAATTTTTATTCATCGAACTTAATCAATCTGTACAAAAATAATTTGATTCCGAGAATAAAAATAAAATAATAATAAAATAATTTTATTATCGTCTCGGAAGATTTCAGTACTAATTTGATACAATATAGATGTATACAGACTAGTATATATATATATATATATATATATATATATATATATATATATAATGTTTATTAATAAAACCGGTTAATTTACCCTAAAATATTTCAATTTTAAAAATAAAAATAAAATAATAAGTTTTTTAATATCAGACCCGAATATTACAGATATTTTATCAAAAAACGCATATTACAGAATTTTGTACAAATGCGCAAATCCGATACAATATATATATATATATATATATATATATATATATATATATATATATATATATATATAGATAACAATTATGAATAAAAACTAAGTAATTTCCATAAGAAATGTTTTAATTTCAAAAATAATAATAATACAAATATAATATCCAACCGAGATATTACATATTACATGCAAACTTATCGAGTTCTACTCCATCAAAAGCCTTCACCTTAATTACTGATATGGTTAAAAATAGGGTTAAATCGGAACCGTCCAAATCGGACGCGAATCTCAAAGCCTGGGGGCAAAATGGTAATTTTACCTATAAATGGGTCTGAAGCGGGTACTGGGTCTTCTCTTGGGAAAACCCAATAGCCCGCGAACGGGCCCATCTCAACTGGGTGCTGGTTTCAACCCGCAGTGAACCCGGTCCAGCAGGATAGAATTATGGTTTCTGATTAATCCTAATCAATGGCCCTGATTCGTATCTATCCTTTCACTGGGAATTAGGGATTACATTCCTAATCTAATCCTAGGGATTACATTCCTAATCTGATCCCAAAGGCGGCTATAAATACCCCCCATCCACCACCATTAAGAGGTAATCAATCTTTTGCCAATTTACGCTCGCTCATAATCTTCCTGATTACTGACTTGAGCGTCGGAGGGTGCGTCGCCGAGATCAACCCCGGTGTCTCGCACTTTTTGCAGGTGAACGGTGGGAGTCAGCGGTCAAACTTCGGCGGAAGAAGTTAAGGTTTGATTATTCGGTTCCCCTAAGAATCCACAAATACTATCTGTTTGCCTCTACACCAGATTTAGCGGTAACAGATTGGCGCCGTCTGTGGGAAACAATGAATAGCAGCCCTTCCTCTTTCCATTGGTCAGATCTTACCCAGCCATGCCTCCAAAGAAACTTAGATCTAGGAGGTCCAACCGTGGACCTACTCCTCAACAGGAGAACCCCCTAGAAACGGTCCAACCACAGGGACTCCCTCCTCAACCTGACCAAGCCCCGCAGCAGGACTAACTTCCTCCTCAGAATCTTCAACCCCCTCGTGGTCAAACCGGTCCCCAGAATGCTGGTGCGGGGGCTCCCGTCCCAATCCTCAGAAACAACCTCTCCAACATGATCGCGTCTCCGTACACAATCCCTCTACCGATTCCATGGCATCCCACAACCCCCGAGCTTCCGATGACCTTCGCAATACCATCCTCAATCGGTAGAAGGAAGAGGATCTTAGCCGCCATTTGGATGAAAGGTGGGCCCGAGAGGGAGCCTCCCGCCAACAATGTCCAAATGAGCGATCTCCTCATTCCTGAGACTATAGAAGGTCCCCTCCTCGCCGAGGGCGGAGAGAGTCCCCCGGCCACCATAGGAGAAGACCACACTCTTCTGCTGGTCGGCAACCTCCGAGGAACAATGACGCACCCATCACTCGTGCCGAGTTCCAGCAATTCCAAGCAACCATCTTACAAGCCCTCAATCTCCGACCCAACAACAACAATGCTCAGGGGGTCCCCACTCCTCCTCCAGTCCAAAGTCCTCACCGACGGTTCCTAACTCCTCCCCCAGCTCCTAGCAACCCCCAGCACATTCCTAGTCCTCGCCACTCCCGGAGCTACCGTCGTCATAGCCTCCGCTCTCTCTCGTACGAAGACGAGTCCAAAGGCTCGTTTGATTACCGTCGAAGGGATGACACTGTCTATCGTCGTCTCCACGAAATGGAGAGACGCTTGGGTCAGCTAGACAGAGAAGAAGAGCTTAGAGGAAGGACTTTCCGTCCAAGCCGACCTCCTTTCTCCCAAACCATCATGGAGGCGCCCGTTCCAATAGGCTTCAAGCCTCCACAATTCGAGACTTATTCTGGGGAGTCTGACCCCGTCGATCACATCGAAAGCTTTAAGACCCTCATGCTAATCCACCAAGCTTCCGATGCTCTGCTGTGCAAAACCTTCCCCACTACTCTCAAGGGTCCGGCCCGGGAATGGTACTCTCGCCTCGCCCCATCCTCAATATTCTCCTTCGAGTGATTCGAGACCCTCTTCGTCACCCACTTCGTGAGTAGCCGCCGAACTGAGAAGATCAGCATTTCGCTACTCTACCTCAACCAGAAGAAGGGTGAGAAGCTGAGAGACTATGTGAAAAGGTTCACCGTGGAAGCTAGGTCCATCGCTTCCCTCGACCAGTCGGTCGCTGCAGCAGCATTCCAATCAAATGTCCTTAACTCCAGCCTTCGGTCCTCCCTTGCCAAGAAGCCCCCGCAGAACTTCTCCGACCTCCTTCTCCGAAGCGAGAAGTATATCTGGGCTGAGGAAGCTAAGCATCGCCCCACCTTTGAGGGGCCTCCCTCCGGAACCAAAAGAAAGGCAGGTGAAGAAGAGGGAGCCAAGAAGCTCCAGAAGGACAATGGCGGTCAGCGCCGCCCTCCCCCCAGATTTGAAAAATTCACTCCTCTTAACGCCAACATTTCCACTATTCTCATGGAAGTTGAGAAGGAAGGGGTGATACCTCCTGCCTCGAAGATGAACACCCATGGCAAGAAGAGGAACAAAGAGAAGTGGTGCCGCTATCACGGGAACCATGGCCACGACACCAATGATTGTCGGGCCTTGAAGAACGAGATTGAGGCCCTCATCCAGAGGGGACAGCTGGCCAAATTTGTGAAAAAGGACCGAATTGATCTTCCTCTTCCCCCTCGAGGGGCTAACAAGCATCCTGAATGACGCGATGAGACACCCGAATTTGAAGAGGATCGTATTCTACACCTCATCCATGGGGGCCCCATGGGAGGCACCTCCAACTCCTCTAGAAAGGCTTTCATAAGGGAAGTCAACTCAGTACATGGCATGCCCCCTCCCAAAGGCCTCAGAGTACCGGTCACTTTTTCAGATGAAGACCTTGAGGGTGTCTGAACCCCCCATTGTAACGCACTATTCATCAACCTCCATATGGCTAATTTTAAAGTGGAAAGGATACTGGTGGACAATGGCAGCTCCGTTAACATCCTCTTCCTCGCTGCTTTCAAAGGGCTCAAACTATCCCGGGACAGGCTTAAGCCCGTCGGCTACACACTCCACGGGTTCACGGGAGTGCCAGTGACTATCGAAGGGGTAATCACTATCGACGTAACCACTGGCAAAACTCCTACTACCCGCACGGAGCCGATGGACTTCATGGTAGTCGATGTCCCCGCTACTTATAATGTGATTCTAGGCCGACCTGGCCTAGCTGCTCTAGAGGCCGTCCCATCGGCTTATCACCTCAAGATGAAGTTCCCCACTAGGGCAGGGGTAGGGAAAGTAAGAGGCCGTCAAGAGATGGTCCGAAAATGCTATATGACCTCCACCAGGGGTCCAGTTCTCTCCCTCAAGACTCTTGAAATTCCCCAAGAGGGTGTCCGGCCAACGTCCGAGCCGGTGGATGAATTGGAGGAAGTGCTCTTCTCTGAGCAAGATTCGAACCGCAAGTTCTTTATCAGCAAGACCTTCCCATCCGCCCTATGCTCCGACATAGTCCATTGCATTAGAAAGAACCCCGACCTCTTTGCATGGTCGGCTACCGACATGCCAGGAATCTCCGAAGAGCTCCTCGTCCACCACCTGAGTGTTGCCCCGAGGTACAAACCGGTCCAACAGAAGGCGCAAATTTGCTTCCGAGCGCCAACAAGCTATCAAAGAAGAGGTGGACAGGCTCCTTAAGGCTCGGTTCATACAAGAGGTAAATTACCCTGAATGGCTCTCCAATGTGGTCATGGTAAAGAAGTCCAACGGGAGCTGGAGAATCTGCATCGACTTCACCGACCTAAACAAAGCATGCCCTAAAGATCCGTTCCCTCTCCCTAGCATCGACACCTTGATCGACGCAACTTCGGGCCATGAACTCCTCAGCTTCATGGATGCCTTTTCTGGGTATAATCAGATTCGCATGTTTCCCCCAAATATCCTGAAGACCTCCTTTGTTACCGATCAAGGGCTCTACTGCTACAGGGTAATGCCCTTCGGGCTGAAGAATGTCGGTGCGACCTATCAACGCCTCGTCAACAAGGTCTTTCAACAACAGATCGGCCGAAATATGGAAGTATATGTTGATGACATGCTAGTCAAGAGCATCCATGGCGCCGATCATGTGGTCGATCTGTAAGAGGCGTTCGATGTATTAAGAAAGCATGATATGAGGCTCAACCCGAACAAGTGTGCGTTCGGAGTCTCGTCGGGGAAGTTCCTAGGCTTCATGGTCAGCCAAAGGGGAATCGAAGCTAACCCCGAGAAGATCAAGGCCATACTGGATATGGCTCCTCCCAAAAATGTGAAAGAGGTTCAGAAGCTGACAGGACGACTCGCTGCCATAGGGCGCTTCCTTTCTAAGTTAGGGGAGAAGTGCCTTCCCTTCTTCAAAGCACTTAGGGGGGCTAAAGGTTTCGAATGGGGACAACAACAGCAGGAATCGTTCGATCAGCTCAAGGCCTACGTAGTCAATCCCCCGCTCCTCAGCAAGCTAATCCCCGGGGAGACCCTCTACCTCTACTTAGCTGCCTCCGAGCAAACCCTCAGTGCTGTCTTGGTGAGGGAAGAAGACAGGGCTAAGAAGCCCATCTACTATGTGAGCAAGGTACTTCGGGATGCCGAGCTCCGTTATCCAAGGTTGGAGAAGATGGCGTACGCCTTGGTCATGGTAGCTAGGAAGCTTTGCCCATATTTCCAGCCCCACTCGGTGGTCGTTCTTACCGACCAACCGTTGAAGCAAGTCCTCCACAAGCCGGAGACCTCTGGCCGCCTCATGAAGTGGTCGATCGAGCTGAGCCAGCATGATATATCATACTAGCCTCGGACCGCGATCAAGGCTCAGGCCTTAGCTGAATTCATCGTGGAAAGCATCATTCCCGAGGTCAGGCAGGCAGCAAACGGACCTCCTATTTGGACGGTATATGTAGATGGGTCCTCTTGCACCGAAGGGAGCGGAGCCGGGGTCATTCTGGCAGGCCCAGATGACTTCGTTCTCCATTACTCCCTCCGCATCAACTTCAAGGCCTCCAACAATGAAGCGGAGTATGAAGCCCTTATAGCCGGTCTCGGAATGGCCCACAAAGCAGGGACACAACGTCTCTGGATATTTAGTGACTCTCAACTGATCGTAAATCAAGTCTTGGGCAAGTACGAAGCGCGAGATGGCCGAATGGCTAAGTATCTAGCCAACGTCCAAAATCTCATGGCTCTATTCGAAGAGGCACTTATTCAGCAAATCCCTAGGGAGAAAAATGCCCAAGCAGATGCCCTCTCCATGTTATCCTCTTCCTCCCTCCAAGGTCTCGAGCAGACCGTCCTGATTGAAGTGCTCCTGAGACCAAGCATAGAAGAAGAAACTTCCAACTCGATGGAGTCACTCACTGCCTGTTCAACTTCAAGATAATTGGATGAAACCTCTGGTAGAATTTCTAAGGGATGGGCTCCTCCCCAAAGACCCTAAGGAAGCTCGTCGAGTTAGAACCAGAGCGGAGCGGTACACCCTTGTTGAGGGGGTCTTGTACAAACGCTCATTCACACAAGTAGACGGCAGACCTTATTTAAGGTGTCTCTCCCCAGAGCAAGCCACATATGCCTTGCAAGGGCTTCACGAAGGCATAGGCGGGACACATTCAGGGTCAAGATCCCTCCCCCGGAAGGTGTTGAATTATGGATACTTCTGGCCAACCCTCCTACAAGACGCCGAACGACACGTTCGGCAATGCAGCTCTTGTCAGAAGTATTCCAACATTCGTCGCCTACCCCAAGCTCAGCTCACCTCCTTATCAAGTTCGATCCCTTTCGCAATGTGGGGGATGGATTTACTAGGGCCGTTTCCACCAGCTCCCGGCCAACTCAAATTTTTAGTCGTGGCAATCGACTACTTCTCGAAGTGGATAGAGGCCGAGCCCTTGGCTACAATCACCGAGAACAAAGTACTTCAGTTCTTCTGGAAGAGCTTCATCTGCAAGTTCGGCATCCCTCGGGTCCTCATAACCGACAATGGAACACAATTTACAGGGGCCGCATTCCGAGCTCTGTGTGAAGACCTCGCCATCTAACAACGCTTCTCCTCTGTCTCCCACCTGCAGTCGAATGGTCAAGTAGAAAATGCCAACTGACAAATCCTCTCCGGTATTAAGAAGAGGCTGGATAAGTCCGCCAAAGGCTTATGGGTTGATCTGCTCCCTAACGTACTGTGGAATTACCGCACTACAAAACGGACCTCCACAAGAGAGCCACCGTTCAATCTCACCTATGGGTCCGAAGCTGTGATCCCCTTGGAAGTCGGTGTACCCTCTCCTCGCCTTAATGCTTATGAAGAAGAGCAGAATGCCAGAGAGCTTCGGGCGAATTTGGATTTGATTGACGAGCTCCGTGAAAGAGCTTCAATTCGCCAACAAAGCTATCGAAGGAGGATTGAGCTAGCCTACAACAAGAGAGTCTGTCCCACCGACCTCAAAGAAGGGGACTTGGTTCTCAGAAAGTTAGCAATCTCATTTCCCAGTCAGAAGAGTAAGCTAGCTCCAAATTGGGAAGGACCCTACAAGATCACCAGAGTGGTTCGGCTCGGGACATACCGTCTAGAAGACCTTGAAGGCAGAGAGGTTCCCAGGACTTGGAATGCCGACCATTTCTTAAAGTACCAAGAGAGCGCTTGAACGCCTCTCTAAGTACCTTCAGATGTCGAACCGTTCCTTTCCTTTCACTTGTATTTTTCTACTTTATTTCTTCGATGTAATAACGGCTCGCAATTTAGAAGCAGCCGACTATTAGTTATCAATAAAGAACTCTCTTTTCCCGTATTCGTCTTGTGATTGTTTGCATCTCTCTGTTTTTAATTGCTTTTATTTAAGCCATCGCTCCGCCGACGCACACGAAATTTCTACAACTAGACTAGACAAGCGAGAAGAGCGAAATTTCTACAACTAGAGTACTCGGAAGAACTAACATTTGGATCTGATGGTTCGTTTCCAAAACTAGACGGGCCACCCTACATCTCCAACACACGAACATCAAAAAGTAAACGAACTTTTATTTTATTAAAGAGTTCAACAAACAAAATGTTCGAGTTACAACACCAAGTTACTACAACAAGGTACCAACAAGGTACTACAACAAGTTACTACAACATATTTAACGCTTCTTTGGAACGGGGACGTTTCGGTTTAGGGACACACGGGGGCGGCGCCGCTTAACCTCCGAGCTCGTTTCTAGGCCGACGAACCGAGATGCCTCTTTGGCACTGCCTCTAACTGTGGCTCCGACGGAGGCGCCACTAGACGAGACAGCCACACCACTCTGAGCATCAGTCGGACTCCGCCAGACGGCAGGTGGACGAGTCGCGAGCTTGTAGAAGGAGATCCCCTCTCGCTCTCTTCGCGAGTACACATAGTGCTTTGGACGTTAACTCTCACAGGCTGAGGCTTAAGGCGGGCGACCTCTTCCTCGAGTTCGACGATCCTATCCTTCAAAGTATCGTCCTTCACAGATATTTTGAACCGAGGAAGTTTAGTCGGACCTGCATCACTAGCACTGTCAGCGATGATGCGACGAAGGTTGGTCACTTCGATGCTTTTGTCGACTGTAACCCTCCTCAACTGCTCGACCTTCGCCGTGAGCTCGTCGCGCTCGGCCATCAGCTTTCCCACAGCTGAGGTTAACTTGTCCTCCTCCGCCGAAAGCTCCTCTTCAGCTATTTCCAAATGGCGAACCTCCGCCAGCAGCTCGCTTTTCTCTTTCTCGACGTTGAATAACACACTCCTGAGCAACTCCACCTCGCCTTCGTGACGAGCTTCGCGAGACCGCTTCCGTAGTTCTGCACGAAGGCGGGCTGCTTCGGAGTCCGAACTGAGTTCGACGATCTGAAAGACGGAAGCATATCAACACAAAAAGACAAAAGGCAGTGCTCAACACTTGCCGAGTTTCAAAGAAATTTCGAGCCCAACACTTAGCCAAATTTCAAAAAGAAAACTCAACACTTGGACAACATTTGAGAAAAGGGTTCGAACAAAATTTTATTCACATCAGAAGAGCGGTGGCCAGTCCGCTATAAGGAAGTACATTAAAAGAAAGAAAAAAATTACAAAAGCGAGGGGATCAAGGGTCCACCTGGGACGGCAGCTCGGACACAGGCGACTCGGTAGATGTCCCCTCGCCCCCTGTCGCCACGGCGTGGGGGTCGACCGCCACTATCTCCGGATCGGCAGGCGCCTCGCCGTCCCGCTGCTCACCCTCCTTCTCTTCTTCCTCCTCCTCTTCTCCCTCCTCCTCTTCTCCCTCCTCCTCTATGCCTTCTTCCTCGCCGCCGGGCCACAACTGGTACCCCACCCTCTCGAAGCCAGGGACTCGAGCCTCAACATGGTCGAGCGCTCTCGCGTAAGACAGCTCCATGTTTTTGGCCATGTGGTTCTTCGCCTCGACTTCGATCTCCTTCCTCGTCTTCTCCACCGCCTCGGCTTGTTCCGCCTTCACCACCTCCAAGGCCTTCGCCGCTACGGCCCTCTCCTCGTCGGCCTTGGCGACCTCCGCAGCGAGCTTCTCCTTCGTTCGATCCAAGGCCGCCTCGAGGTCGGCGACCCGAGCCTCCAAGGCCTCCGAGCGACGCTGCTCCGCGTCAAGCTGCTTCACGGCCCTCACCCGTTCCGCTCGGTCCTTGTCACTGAGGGCCTTCAGCTCCCTCTCCTGCTTGGCAAATTCTTGGACGAGGTGGCCGAAGTGGCAAGTGGCCTGCAAAAAGCAGTAGTTAGGACGCAGTAAAAACCGAGCTGTGGACTTAGAAAATTTTCAAAAAGAAAGAGTCAAGACTTACCGACATAAGCGACCGAGCGATTTCGAAGGTGTCATCGCCAGTCGTCCCCGCCTTTAGGGCGGCTCGGTCCTTCGGGGTCACAAGATGTTTGACCGCCTGTATGCACATCTGTGAATCGCCTAAGAAGCCGTCGTGGTTCTTCACCCGCCAGTCGGGGACGAACAACTTCTTGTGGGCCTCGGTCAAAATCTCCTCGGCCTGAGGAGTCAAAGAAGGGGCCTCGAGCGCCAGCGCCGCCGAGATGGAGAAAGTCTCACTTGCCAGGGCAGACGGGTCAGGAAGGACGGCCACCACCGAAGACGGTGCCTGAGCAGCAGGAGTAGGAGTGGCAACGACCGAGGGAGCCTTGGTGGGTCGGCCGGACGTAGGACCCGCGCTCGTCCTCTTCCTTTTCCTGCCGTCAGCGACTTTGCTCCGCACCGTCATCATACCCATAAAGTCCATCTTCGGCGCCTCTGTTCAAAGCAACACAAGAAAAAAAAAAGTTAGAAAAACGTACAATGCATTGGAAAAGAATTGCAGTGAGATGTCAGGAGCGTACTCGGGTCGATCGGACTAAGGCCCGACCCGTGTAGCACCTCCTCGGTCATCTCTTTACAGCTCAACATCGGGAGAGCGATTATCTTGGCCGCCACCTCCTCCTCGGCAGTTGTCAACACCGGGTCGGCCCTTGCAAACTTCGGCACCTCCGCCTTCCACCGAGTCGGGAAGTCCAATGTCGAAGGCCCCTTTATCAGGAAAAACTTCTCCTTCCAATGTTTTATCGAATCCGGATTCTCTATTAACTTAACGCCTCTCTGGGGTGACAAGTAATAGCGAGGCTCGAGCTTGGTCATCCGGTTGATTCGGTATAAGCTTCGAAGGATGACGAGGTCCAGCTCGACTTCGGCAATACGGCACTGGAGCAAGAAGGCGAGCACATGGCACCGAGTGTTCGGCATGAACTGCACAGGGGCCAGACAATACCAGTGAAGGACCTTTAACACAAAGGGACGAAGAGGGAAGCGCAGACTAGCGTTCAAGGAGTCGAAGTCGAAGACGCACGTGCCCTGTGACAGGACAGTATTCGCTCACATCCAGGGGCCAGGGAGGATCAGCATATACTCCGGAGGGATGGCGAACCCCTTCCTGATCCGGAGGAGATCCCGCTCGGATAGCACTGAAGCGAGATTATCCACCTCGGTGACCTCCTTCGGGTCATTCTCCTCATAAGTCGCTGAGCGACCAACGATCGCCTTACTCAGGAGATCACCGCTGTACTGCCTTATCCCAGCATGACCGGACATCGGGCCAGGCATCCGACCCGACTCGGGGGCTCGTCTCTCAGTCTCCACAATCTCCTCGACTATCGAAGATCGGGCCACTACTCTCTTCTTCTCCTCGGCCGCAGACGACCCTACTACCTCCTTCCCCTTTTTACGGCTCACTACTTCCCTCCTCTCCTCGGCGCTTCAGCCTCCCGAGGACGATGCCTTACTTCCCGAGCTCACTCTTGACATCTCGAGTAAATATCTAAGGCAAAGAGGATTGACCATGATGTGACGTAGCTTTGAAGTGACGTTCACGGTTGGAAATAGTTCGCCGGAAATTGCCTGGCCCACGCGACAGCTAGCACAACTGCCTTTGAGCGCAAATCGCCGCTGGTAGAGCAAATCGAGAGCAAAAGTAAAAACTTGGGAGTAAAAGCAAGAAATGAGCTAAGGGGTGAGGGGGGTTAGAACTTATAGCCAAGAAAGCGACTGTTGGGCTTTCGAAACGTTTTATGGTCCACTAAGGGAAGGCAAAACGACAAAACAGGGAAAGCTGCGACGTTCCAAGGGAAAGGCTCGTCGGTTCGCTTAACACCACCACTCGACGACCCGAGCCACGAGGCAATCTGACGAGGTGACGAGGTACCGACCTCCACATATGGAAAAAAAATACCGCCGAGCCAGTTTCACCATCAGATTGTCTCAAAATTCGCGTCAAAACATGATGGACGGCTCAGATCACGCATGCCATGCCCACAAAACGAAAAGATAACATTTTCTCGTGATCTGAACCTCCAACTTCGTGATACGCACCATGATGAATGCCTCGGATCTCACCACGTGGTTCGAAGACTCGATCCGAGCTCCTGATTCACCGGAGCGCTCAGTCGAGCCACCGAGCCACCATCCTCCCGGGCCGAGGTGACGAGGTACCGACCTCCACATATGGGGAAAAATACCGCCGAGCCAGTTTCACCGTCAGATTGTCTCAAAATTTGCGTCAAAACATGATGGACGGCTCAGATCATGCCACACCCCACAAAACGACAAGATAGCATTTTTTTGGGATTTGCACCATAATGGACGCTCCGGATCGTGCCACGTAGCTCGGCAGGTCGCTACCTGCTGATCCACCGAGCTACTGAGGATCCGAGTCGAAGTGACGAGGTACCGACCCTCACATTTGAAGAAAAATGGAGCCGACCTGCCTCAGCCGTTGGATCTTGTCAAAAAACGTGCTAGAACACGATGGACAGCTCAGATCATGCCCCGTCCACAAAAACGACAAGATAGCATTTTTTTTGGATTTGCGCCATAATGGACGCTCCGGATCGTGCCACGTAGCTCGGCAAGTCGCTACCTGCCGATCCACCGAGCTATCGAGGATCTGAGCCGAAGTGACGAGGTACCGACCCTCACTTTTGAAGAAAAATGGAGCCGACCTGCCTCAGCCGTTGGATCTTGTCAAAAAACGTGCTAGAACACGATGGACGGCTCAGATCATGCCCCGTCCACAAAAACGACAAGATAGCATTTTTTTGGGATTTGCACCATAATGGACGCTCCGGATCGTGCCACGTAGCTTGGCAGATCGCTACGCGCTGATCCACCGAGCTACCGAGGACCCGAGCCGAGGCGCCGAGGTGCCGACCCTCGTATATGAAGAAAAAGCTCGCCGAGCTACCCAGACCGTCCGATCCTCCATTAAACCGCGCTCAACTCTGATGGAGGGCCCAGATCGCGCCATGACGTAATTCGGTATTAAAAATCAATTTTTATTTATTAAAACCGTTTTATTTATTTAAAAAAAATTGCGAAAAATGATTAAAAATTCGGGAAAATTAATTAAAAATTCTAGAAAATAATTATAAATTCGAGAAAATATTTTTAAGCCCCTGAGTAAATAATTATTGCCTAGAATGGTTGATTAAGGCCCCCGAACGACGAATCAACACTTCGCAAAATTAAATAAGTGATCCGAAAAATAGATAAAAATTAAGGAAAAATGCCAGAAAACTAGAGGGGCTCAAGAAAAACTTAGAGCGTGCAACTAACCCAGAAAATCGCCATACTGCCTCATACAAAGAATCAAAACCACCCCATTTGGACTCCGATACAACTTCGCAAGCCATCAAAACAATAAAACTACTCCTCAAAGGCTGATCAAACTCAGTCTTCGGGAGTGGGGGGCTTGAGATATGGCTAAAAATAGGGTTAAATCGGAACCGTCCAAATCGGGCGCGAATCTCAAAGCCTGGGGGCAAAATGATAATTTTACCTATAAATGGGTCTGAAGCGGGTACTGGGTCTTCTCTTGGGGAAACCCAAAAGCCCGCGAACGGGCCCATCTCAACTAGGTGCGGGTTTCAATCCGCAGCGAACCCGGTCCAGCAGGATAGAATTAGGGTTTCTGATTAATCCTAATCAACGGCCCTGATTCATATCTATCATTTTACTGGGAATTAGAGATTACATTCCTAATCTAATCCTAGGAATTATATTCCTAATCTAATCCCAAAGGCGGCTATAAATACCCCCCATCCACCACCATTAAGAGGTAATCGATCTTTTTCCAATTTACGCTCTCTCATAATCTTCCTGATTACTGACTTGAGCGCCGAAGGGTGCGTCGTCGGGATCAACCCCAGTGTCTCGCACTTTTTGCAGGTGAACGATGGGAGTCAGCGGTCAAACTCCGGCGGAAGAAGTTAAGGTTTGATTATTCGGTTCCCCTAAGAATCCACAAATACTATCTGTTTGCCCCCACACCAGATTTAACGGTAACAATTACATAGATGGATTTGTATTCCTAAGAGCATCCACTGTCGTTTTCTAAAAACCCAAAAAATGGAAATCGATTTAAAAAATATGCTCACAGTCGTTTGCTAAAAACTCATATATTAGAATAGGAGTGAACAGTGCATTGCTAAACTTAGGAGCCGCTTTAACGAAATGCTAAATATAGAAGACAGACAAAGATCATCCGTTTGAGAAATTTATTCGAACGGACTGATGAAGTAGCTCCGTCTGTTGTTAAATATTGAAAAAGAAACAGATGAGAGATGGATGAAGGAGTTTCGTCTCTCATTGCTAAACTTGGCTAGAGAATTTTTTGTGGGGAATTTACTCATTTACCCCTAAATGTAATATATCCACCCACAGTGCATGCATTTAAATAGGCAAAAACAAAGGGGGCAAACATGTAATTTACTAATTCCACTTAAAAAAACTAAAAAAGACTAGACTGATGAACATCATCCGTCCAGTCCTTTTTTGTTTTTTTAGTTAGTTTCTTTCTTCTTTTTTTTTAAAGTTCTTTTTACTGACAAAAATGAAAAAAAAAAATTGCCTCGGACGCATGAACATCATCCGTCCAATGTAATTCAGATTAAAAAAAAATTA
The DNA here is from genome assembly GCA_017893485.1 of Hemerocallis citrina. Taxonomy (NCBI): domain Eukaryota; kingdom Viridiplantae; phylum Streptophyta; class Magnoliopsida; order Asparagales; family Asphodelaceae; genus Hemerocallis; species Hemerocallis citrina. Next base: position 149,896,719 of record CM030366.1, read on the forward strand.
TATCAACAAATGGAGGATGAAGCTCCGTCCAATTATTTTTTAATTAAAAAAAATGAAAATAGCGTTAGACGGAAGAAGAAGATGCGTCATATTTATTTGAATGTGAAATTTTAAAAATAGGGTTTTTAACACGTATACCCCTAACAAATATGCTAATATCATATATACCCTTCAAAAATGTATATTTTCATATATGCCCCTAACAATATGAGCTCATTTCTTATCACCCCTAAAAGTTACCTCAAACTACGTGTATTTGAAACTTATAAGATTAGTGGCGAATTTGGATATAAAACAGGATGAAGAAGATGAAATTATAAAGATGTACTGTAAATTTGTCAATTTATTAAGAAAACTGAAGAAAATTTGAGAATGGTTGATGTGTTTCAATCGGTTTTATAGACGGTTTAGTTTATAAAAAGTAATAAGAATAAGCTTAACTAGTAGAGGAAGGGTATTTCAGTCATTTTACAAAAAATCTATTAAACATAACTGTATATTTCATACATTTTTATATTTTTAAATTAGTTTTAAGTTAAGGGGTAACTAGAGGTTGGATATACATTGTTAGGGGTAAATGTGAAAATACACATTTGTAAGGGGTATACGTGATATTCACATACTTGTTAGGGACATATATGCTAAAAACCCTTAAAAATAACGATAGCAGCCCTTCTTTTTGAAAGCTAAATCCTAAAAAGCTAAATATAGATAAAAAGCTAGGGTCTGTTTGTTTTAGTTTTTTTTTTTTTTTCTGAAAACTCTATTCTGAGTTGGCGTTTGTTTTAAGTGTTTTTTCCAAACAATATTCAGAATACTCATACCCCCTCTTTTCCAAAACAACTCCTTTACAACTCTTCTCACATCTCTCCCAAACTCTCCCCCCTCTCACCTGGCCGGGCTTCAAGATGTCGACCCCGCGCCCCGTCGAGAATCCGACCGCCTCGCCGGTGCAGAGCCGAGCTCCCACTCCGGAGCTCCGAGCTCAGTGCCGATCTTCAACCTCTACTCCGGTGCCGAGCACTCATCCTTCACGTGCGCGAGCTCTCAACACTTCGAGCTCCCAGTCCAAAGCCGAGCCCACTCACGGCCGCCATCAGCTCCGTCCTCGAGCTCCGCCGAGCACTGAGCTCCATGGCCGAGCTCCAAGCCAAATGATGAGCCGTACCCATCGGAAGACGGAGGAGAAGAGCTCGACGTCGGAAGAGCGAGAGTGGAGCTCGGCGAGCAAGGTGAGGAGGAGAGCTCGGCACCGCGGAGCTCGTCGAAGCATTCTCGTGAAGGATGGAGCTTGTCGACGCCATGGCGATGGGTTCGCGCTCGGGATGGGGAGATCCGTCGGAAGTGGAGGTGGTCGGCCATGGCGGAGCTTGGAGACAGGCCTGGTGGAGCTCGGCGCTTCGGAGCTCGTCGAAGTAGAGCGGAGCTCGGCGGAGCTCGCTGGCGGAGGAGTTGGGTTCGAGCTCGGCATCGGCGATGATGGAGCTCGTGGTTCAGCCATGGCGGTTGGTGATGGATGCGAGCTCGGGATGGAGAGCTCGACGCCGGAGCTAGACGACGGAGGGTGTGAGCTCGGCCATGGTGGGTAGAGCTTGGCGACGACATGGTGGTGTCGAGGTTGAGGAGAGCTCGGTTGCAGACGGAGCTTGGCTGCGATCGAAGCTCGCGCCGTGGAGCCGGAGCTCGGCAGTGGAGGCATAGAGTTCGGCGTGAAGTTTGTTCGGAGCTCATGGTTCGAGCGTGGGTGGAGCTCGAAGAGGGTGACGAACTGTGTGTTTTTTGGTTTTGGCGCCAAACGTAGGAGAAGAAGAAGGGAAAGTGGGTTCGGGTTTGGATCCTCTTAATGTTTTTTTTTTTGTTGTTGTTCGTGGGTCGGTGCTAAGAGCGTTCGGGCAGCTCCAGCACCCGTGGAGATGATGGCGACTGTTTTTTGCTCGATTCACATGCTGCTAAGGTTTCAGATAACAGTTTTTAGCTTGAAATATAACCGAACAGCTTTTAAACACTCTTTTTCAGAAAAACAGCTTTCAGATAACAATTTTCAGCTTGAAATATAACTGAACAGCTTTTAAACACTCTTTTTCAGAAAAACAGCTTTCAGATAACAGTTTTCAGCTTGAAATATAACCGAACAGCTTTTAAACACTCTTTTTCAGAAAAATAGCTTTCAGATAACAGTTTTCAGCTTGAAATATAACCGAACAGCTTTTAAACACTCTTTTTCAGAAAAACAGCTTTCAGAATACAGTTTTCAGCTAGAAATTTAACCGAACAGCTTTTAAACTCGTTTTTTCAGAAAAACAGCTTTCAGATAACAGTTTTCAGCTTGAAATATAACCGAACAGCTTTTAAACACTCTTTTTCTGAGAAACAGCTTTCAGAATACAGTTTTCAGCTAGAAATTTAACCGAACAGCTTTTAAACTCGTTTTTTCAGAAAAACAGCTTTCAGATAACAGTTTTCAGCTAGAAATATAACAGAACAGCTTTTAAACTCGTTTTTTCAGAAAAACAACTTTCAGATAACAGTTTTCAGCTAGAAATATAACAGAACAGCTTCTAAACTCTCTTTTTCAGATAAACAGCTTTCAGAATACAGTTTTCAGAAAAAAATATAACCAAACAGCTTTTAAACTCATTTTCAGAATAACTCTATTCAGAATACAGTTTTTAGAAAATTCTATTCAGAAAACTCTTTTCAAAATAACAAAACAAACGCAACCTAAATATAGAAAAGTCAGACGAAACGATAGTAGATGCTATAAATCTAACTCGTTGTGACTTATTTCTCGTGAGATATTATTGTGGTCATACTAATTGATTGATGAAGAGTTAATTGATATCAGTCAAAGTGTCAAACTCACCTGGCCCAGTGAATGCATTAATGATTAATTCACTTTTTTGTTTGGAAGCTCATATCTCCTGCCTGCATAATTATAAAACAAAATCCCCCTCAATTATCAGTCGCTTCAGTGGGTATCATGCACTCATGCAGTGTATGTGGTTATCTGGAAAAGTAGTTCTTAATCGTCAGTCACATATTTTAATTAGAAAGCTGAATATACCTTTGAATGTTTTTTTTTTCTTTTATTTGTGACCAGAACAAGACCGTAAGAGCATCCACAGTCGTTGAAGCCAAATTTTGGGTAAATAGCAATTGAGAAATAGGAAAAAAAGAATGTTTCTGCAGTTGTTGAAAGCTATTTTCGATCGGTCGTTTGTTTTTGTTTAAACGACGGAAGATTATCTATCGTCAATCTCCTATGACGGTCGATAATATATCGTTCGTTGACCGGGTTTTATTTTTGAGAATTTGTTTTTTTAAAAAACCCAACAACGGTTAATGATGTGCCGTTAATCTCATGGCACGGTAGATAATATACCGTCGCTTGACCGGATTTTAAATTTTTTTTTTTTTTTTTTAAAAAACACCCAACAACGGTGCATTATGTGCCGTTAATCTCATAGCACGGTAGGAATTGTGCCGTCGTTGACCTATTTTTATTATTTTATTTTTTTTTAATAAAAAAACCAAGCACGGTAGATAATGTGCCGTTAATTTGAAGGCACGGTAGGTAATGTGCCGTCGGTTGACCGGCTTTTAATTTTTTTTTTTTTTTTTTAATAAAAACCCAACAACGGTGCATTATGTGCCGTTAATCTAAAGGCACGGTAGATAATGTGCCGTCGGTTGACCGGCTTTAATTTTTTTTTTTTTTTTTTTTTCAAAAACCCAACAACGGTGCTTTATGTGCCGTTAATCTCATTAGACGGACAATAATACACCGTCGGTGTACAATTTTCAGATTTTAAAAAAAAAAAAAAAAAAAAAGGGAAATATTCCACCGTCAATCCGAAGCCACGGCATATAATACACCGTCGATGGATTTTTTTAACATTTTTTTTGTTAAAATAGTGGGACGTGATTGGGTGTTTGGAAATTTGTGTCACGGGTGTGTGAGTATTTGGACACTTCCGTTAAAGTAAAAAAAAAAAATTCAAAAGCTATATGAACTTGTCTGCCATTCTTCTTCTACGTGACTATTATACCCTTGGAGGTTTTGCTATAAATTGCAGTGAGCGGAAGAAGATTAGCCAGACTAAACAAGTTAGATACCAAACTACATTTCTTTCAATTCTTATAGTTTCGGCTTCACGAATTCAAGTCTCGAAGTCAAAATTTAACAAGATGTCGATCCGACGTTTTATTGGCAGACTCAAATCAAAGGGTGTATCTAGTTCTGAACAGGGAAATAGAGGCAAAGAACCTGAAGTAGATACCGGAGAAGTTGATTTAAGCGATCCAACAATGTGGACACAGGTATTCGACAACGATTTTCATATAGCTAATAATGTTGCTGAAAATTCTTTTGGTGGGTTCTGTAAATTTAGGGGTAGTTGGAATGGTCCAATTAAAGGGTACAAAGTATGCTCTCGTATTCCCGTTGTAAAACAAATAATTGATAACACTGGTTGGCAAAGATTTTTTACAATTGATACAGAAAAATCATCATGTAAGATTACCGAGGCTTTGGTTGAGAGGTGGTGGGATACTACCCACACATTTCATTTTCCGTGCGGCGAGTTAGGATTTACCCCGTTAGATTGGGCAATGTTAACGGGAATATCCATTGGGATCGGCGATCAACCACCATGTTTGGATGAGGAATATCCATTTGAAATAGTACAATCCCGCTTCTTTCCAGAAATTACTGAAGAGGATTGGAAGTCTCAGGGAATACGCTGTTCGTTCTTGAAGAAATATTTCCATAGCAGTATGATTGAGGAAGCAATGACTGACAACAATGTTGCAGCGAGAGTCGCAAGGGCTTTTTTTGTTTACTTCCTGGGCGATTTTCTTTTCGCCAATGGTGCTTCTTTAATTAGGTGTGGATGGCTTGCAGCTCTTGAAGATCTGACTAAGGTTGGGACATATGATTGGGGTGGTCAAGCTGTGGCACTCTTGTACATGTCTCTGGATGCTTGCTCCAGACAGAAGGTTAAATCATTTAACGGTCTATGGCAAGTATTACAGGTAATTTTATTATTTACTAGAAATACTTGATTTATTATTGACATAATCGATATTAATACAACTATATATTTTCAGTACTGGACATATGAATACACACATTGTTGTGTTCCAATCACTGTAAATACGGGAAATGTTGCCAACGATGTGCAGGCCGCTGATAAAAGGCCAAGAATAACACGCTGGAACAAATCTGAAATTGACACCTGCAGAACGGATCAAGTTAGATACAATGTATCTATAGCTAGGTACCAATTAGAGATGAGAACTCCGGCATCAATTATATGGCAACCGTATTTAGGGTCTTCCCATGAAGTTGAGAATGATATTACGTTCGCTAATATCATGTCTCGTCATCGAGTGATTCTCCAGCATTGAAATCAGGTAATAGTTTATATTTGTCGCTAATTTCCAAGTTATTCATGTAATGTTCATTTTTATTGTCACCATGACAAAAATGTTCTGTAGGGTGTATGGTATCTTGGTGATCGGTGTTACCGTCAATTGACTGGAATTATAGCAATACCAAGACAGCCACCAGCTGTTATGAAAAGAATACCTGCAAATGATATATGCCCACCGATTGACGCTACACAATTGGTCCAACCAGTAACCCAAAGAATATATGATAAGTATTGGTCCAAAGTATCAATAGGTCCTATAATGAAGAAAGTAACACATGCAGCAAATATTGATTTCATCGGACCAGCTAGTGTTACTGATCCAACTGCACAGTTACCCTTCCCAGCTCCGCCATTTTGGGCACCTTCTGAGTACGCAACACAACCAATTCAAGAGGAGCGAGTTGACTACGGAGATTGTATAGTGGAAATTCCACTATTTTCCGGGGGTACAGTTAGAAGAAGTTGTCCGCGAGAACCAGTTTATGTGGAACCACGTGGGACCAAGTCTTATGTAAGTTTAGTTTCCAACATTCAATATTTACCCCCATATACACACTTTTATTTACTGTACATATCTTTCAACAGGAGGAATTGTACCAAGAGAATGCTCTATTGTCTAATACGGAAGCACAATTACGACGGCTCATTCTAACCGACATGGTATTAAGGTCGTCTATTCCAACACGAGTTGACAATCGTCGGAGATCAATATCGGGAGAACGGCCATCACAGTCAGCTCGGGGAGGGAGGGGTTGGAATTATGACTACAGTAATTATCATTTTGGATCATCTAACCCATCACAGGAATATGTCCCTGAAAGTGAAAATGAGTATAGTGAATAGATATATTTTGCCTGTATCTACTAATTATGTTTTAAGAATTAATAGAATGTGGTGATTAATGGAATTTTGGGTTAGTAAAATAATAAGGCCATTTTAGGGAATTGGTATATATGACGACAATTGATGTGACAAATGATAAGTCACATCATGTCACTATTTGTACATTTTGTTTGTGTCCATTTTCTGTTTGAAGTCCAAATGGTGATCACTAATTCTAATCCTATTTAAACCCATCGTCCCCCTTTCAGAATGAGAAACCAGTAGACCAAAAAAACATACCCAATCATTCTCGAAATGGCTTCTTCAAGTAACCCTATGGATTCATCGTCATCCGACGAAGAGAATGACATGGTAGCGAGGGTTATTAATCAACGCATGACTGTGTTGACGTTAGCTGTTCAGGAAAATCGTGATACACAACACCGCCGCTATATTCGTCGGGAAAGAGAAGATGGTGATAGACGGCTTCACAGGGATTATTTTGCCAATAATCCTATCTACGGCGATAGTCTATTTTGGCGTCGTTTCCGTATGCGCCGGGAATTATTTTGCCGAATCCTCCAAGCAACTGTAAGTTTTGACTCTTATTTTGTTAGACGGCAAGATGCGACAAAAACGTTTGTCTTATCACCACATCAAAAAATTACTGCCGCAATCCGTTGTTTAGCATATGGTTCATCAACCGATGCAATCGACGAGTATGTACGTATTGGCGAAACAACGGTATTGAAGACATTGCGCCGCTTTTGTGTGGCAATTGTTAATGTATTTGGTCCAGAATACATGAGACATCCAACAGTTAATGATGTGGAAAGATTACTGGCGGAAAATTCAGCGAGGGGATTTCCCGGAATGTTAGGAAGTATTGACTGCATACATTGGCAATGGAAAAATTGTCCGGCAGCCTGGCATGGTCAATACACGGGTCACGTACGTGAACCAACTATTGTGCTTGAAGCTATTGCATCCTACGATCTATGGTTTTGGCATTCTTTTTTTGGAATGCCGGGGTACAATAACGATCTGAACGTCCTTAACCGTTCTCCACTGTTCAACAACGTCCTCGATGGTTGTGCACCACCTGCTGAATTTGTAATAAACAATCACGCATACAATATGGGATACTATTTAGCTGATGGTATATACCCTCCACTGGCGACTATAGTTAAGACTTACTCAGCCCCAGATACACCAAAAAAGAAGAAATTTGCACAGATGCAAGAGGCTGCACGAAAGGATGTTGAGCGCGCCTTCGGGGTTTTACAAGCTCGATTTGCTATAGTGAAAGGACCAGCTAGACTTTGGGATGCAGACAGCCTATCGTACATCATGAAAACGTGTATCATATTACACAATATGATTGTTGAAGATGAAAGGGAAGCAGGGATCAGTGACTATGTGTACGATCATGATTCCAACTCGTCATTTGTCGTACCTGATAGGTCTGACCCAACTGAGCGTGCAGCGCGAACGGCACGCACTGTGCAGCTTCATGACAGACAAATCCATCATAGACTGCGTCTTGATTTAGTTGAGCACATTTGGAACGCATATGGGGAAGATGAAGAGAATGAAGATTAAGTGAAGATGTACTGGAAAGCAATGGATTACACGGTGAATTTGGGTGATGTTCTTTTTCATTAATGTTGCAATTTCTTTTTCTTAATGTAATGTTTTTTTTATTACAATAATGAATAAAATCATATTTTCATCCCGGAGAAGATTGTTTAATTAAGTTTGAAAGTGAATGGAATTTCTTCATATCACAAGAAATAATTACATAACAACTTTAATGTTAAACAATTTTACGATAATCTAATCTAAGAACAGGAATAATAAGCATTAGAACAACATACGAACAACAATAAAAAAAATAAAATATTAGCATAATTGGAATTTAATACATCTTCAATCCGGATGATAGCCCCTTTTTTGAGCGATTTCATGTTGTCGACTAAGAAAATAATAACGCTGATGATCAGGTAAGCTACTTAGATCCATAGCCATTATACAATCTTCTTCGCTTGACACTCTGAAATCAAAATCTCTTTGTTTCAGTTCAAGCCTGTCTTTCTGATTGCTCATATAAAAATTGTTAAAATTACGCGTTTCTTCCACCATCGCTGAAACGTCACTGGCTTCAACAGTGCGCTTCCCTTTTTTCTTTGCTTCTTTCCTGCCGGGTGGTCGCGATAGTGGCGAGGGCGTATTTAAATCAATTGGTATATCTGAATCCCACTGAACGGATGTGGGGGAAGGTGTTGAACAACCACCATCGGCATATTGACTATTCGGAACATTCTCGAAAACTTGTGTAGTACGTACAGAAAATTTGGGTTGATCTTTCAAAATTTCGTAGCACTCTTCAAATTTGAAGGGCTTTCCGGCCGATTGCATATATTCTAGTCGTGCATCACGTACCTATCATAGTTTAATAATTGTTAACAAAAATTACGTGATGAAAATTTATAATAGGAAAAAATAACACAATCATTGCAATAAAATACAAGCCTACAAAACAAACCTTATCGGCGTTCATCGTACCACTTGCCGCTCTATTTGTCACACCGCTCAACTTTGCAATGTACAGTGATACTTCCTTGGACATAGTGGAAAATCTACTACAAAGAGAGCCGGCCGTTCGATCTGTTGTACACCCAGAGAGATTCTCGAATGTGAGAAATATCCTATTCCAAAATTGGTTGCCAGTTTGATCGCTACTGATCAACGGATCTTGGGTTATAGCAACCCAACTTTGTGCCAAAAGAATATCCTCATACACGGTATATGCTCGGCCTCTATTTGGACGGGGATTAACCATAAAATGAACTGAAAATAAATTTGAAAAATTATAGAGATAGGAAGAAATTATAGTGAAAAATTAAACAAAATTATAAACTGTTTTGAATACCTCGTTGATAATGAACAGGGAGAGAGGAACACCTCGTTGATAATGAACAGAGAGAGAGAGGAACACCTTGTTGATAAAGAACAGAGAGAGGAACTGAGCTAGCACAGAGGAGGAGGAGATGTGGAGAAGTAAAAGCTGTGTTTATTTCTCATGAACGATTCAGTTTATAAGAAAATTTTTTCTAACCGTTGGCTCTCAAAAAAAAAAGAGCCGTTGAAAGAAGGGAATCTGATTTTTTTGTAGCCGTTGTAAAAAAAAAATATTGCAAAGCGACATCTGATTCAATAGGTAAGTGTAATTTGGTCATTGTGAAAAGGTAAACAAAAAAAAAAATTTACAACGGACGGTAGGTAAACTACCGTCCTTCTAAATCCTCATTTTCCCATCTTTTAACAGCACGGTGTATAATACACCGTCTCTCATTTTTAATTTTTTTTTTTTCTTTTTCAAAAGCTAGACTAATCATTTGGGTTCAGTACTTTTGTACGGGACGGCATATTATCCTCCGTTAATTAGATCGGACGGAGTATAATGTGGCGTTAGCTATATTTTGCATTTGGCCATTCCGCCTGCTATATTTGGCACGCAACTGTTCATCGTATACCCAAATTTTGGGTATTTAGACAACGACTGCAGCTCGATTTTTTCTATATTTTCCAAATTTTGGGTATATAGCAAACGACTGTGGATGCTCTCATACAATGACACATTTTTACAATAATTTCATAATAAAAAGTAATATAATTGAAAATTGAATTCACATCTTTTACTCAATAGCTAAGAGACTTATCACGCAGAAAATCGTGCTCAACTCTGATGGAGGGTCCAAATCGCGCCATGACGTAATTCGGTATTAAAAAATAATTTTTATTTATTAAAATCGTTTTATTTATTTAAAAAAATTGCGAAAAATGATTAAAAATTTAAAAAAATTAATTAAAAATTCTAGAAAATAATTATAAATTCGGGAAAATATTTTTAAGCCCCTGAGTAAATAATTATTGCCTAGAGTGGTTGATTAAGGCCCCCGAACGGCGAATAAACACTTCGCAAAATTAAATAAGTGATCCGAAAAATAGATAAAAATTAAGGAAAAATGCCAGAAAACCAGAGGGGCTCAAGAACAACTTAGAGCGTGCAACTAACCCAGAAAATTGCCATACTGCCTCATACAAAGAATCAAAACCTCCCCATTTGGACTCCGATACAACTTCGCAAGCCATCAAAACAGTAAAACTACTCCTCAAAGGCTGATCAAACTCAGTTTTCGGGAGTGGGGGGCTCGTGATATGGCTAAAAATAGGGTTAAATCGGAATCGTCCAAATCGGGCGCGAATCTCAAAGCCTGGGGGCAAAATGATAATTTTACCTATAAATGGGCCTGAAGTGGGTACTGGGTCTTCTCTTGGGGAAACCCAAAAGCCCGCGAACGGGCCCATCTCAACTGGGTGTGGGTTTCAATCCGCAGCGAACCCGATCCAGCATGATAGAATTAGGGTTTCTGATTAATCCTAATCAACGGCCCTGATTCGTATCTATCATTTCACTGGGAATTAGAGATTACATTCCTAATCTAATCCTAGGAATTACATTCCTAATCTGATCCCAAATGCGGCTATAAATACCCCCCATCCACCACCATTAAGAGGTAATCAATCTTTTTCCAATTTACGCTCTCTCATAATCTTCCTGATTACTGACTTGAGCGCCGAAGGGTGTGTCGTCGGGATCAACCCCAGTGTCTCGCACTTTTTGTAGGTGAACGACGGGAGTCAGCGGTCAAACTCCGGCGAAAGAAGTTAAGGTTTGATTATTCGGTTCCCCTAAGAATCCACAAATACTATCTGTTTGCCTCCACATCAGATTTAACGGTAACAATTACATAGATGGATTTGTATTCCTAAGAGCATCCACTGTCGTTTTCTAAAAACCCAAAAAATGGAAATCGATTTAGAAAATATGCTCACAGTCGTTTGCTAAAAACTCATATATTAGAATAGGAGTGAATAGTGCATTGCTAAACTTAGGAGCCGCTTTAACGAAATGCTAAATATAGAAGACGGACAAAGATCATCCGTTTGAGAAATTTATTCGAACGGACGGATGAAGTAGCTCCGTCTGTTGTTAAATATTAAAAAAGAAACAGATGAGAGATGGATGAAGGAGTTCCGTCTCTCATTGCTAAAATTGGCTAGAGAATTTTTTGTGGGGAATTTACTCATTTACCCCTAAATGTAATATATCCACCCACAGTGCATGCATTTAAATAGGCAAAAACAAAGGGGACAAACATGTAATTTACTAATTCCACTTAAAAAAACTAAAAAAGACTAGACTGATGAACATCATCCGTCCAGTCCTTTTTTGTTTTTTTAGTTAGTTTCTTTCTTCTTTTTTTTTAAAGTTCTTTTTACTGACAAAAATGAAAAAAAAAATCGCCTCGGACGGATGAACATCATCCGTCCAATGTAATTCAAATTAAAAAAAAAATTATATCAACAAACGGAGGATGAAGCTCCGTCCAATTATTTTTTAATTAAAAAAAAAGAAAATAGCGTTAGACGGAAGAAGAAGATGCGTCATATTTATTTGAAGAGTAATGCTTTAGCCACTACCAATTTCACTATCATTTTCTTCACTACCTTAGGTGGCATACTCCTATTGAAGAGTTCTCCCACCTACTCTATCATTCCCTACCTATTGGAGTGTGCCACCTAAGATAGTGAAGAAAAATATAGTGAAATTGGTAGTGGCTCTAGCATTACTCTTATTATGTGAAATTTTAAAATTAATGATAGCAGCCCTCCTTTTTGGAAGCTAAATCCTAAAAAGCTATAGAAAAGTCAGACGAAACGATACTAGATGCTATAAATCAAACTGGTTGTGACTTATTTCTCGTGAGATATTATTGTGGCCATACTAATTGATTGATGAAGAGTTAATTAATATCAGTCAAAGTGTCAAACTCACCTGGCCCAGTGAATGCATTAATGATTAATTAACTTTTTTGTTTGGAAGCTCATATCTCCTGCCTGCATAATTATAAAACAAAATCCCCCTCAATTATCAGTCGCTTCCGTGGGTATCATGCAGTGTACGTGGTTAGCTGGAAAAGTAGTTCTTAATCGTCAGTCACATATTTTAATTAGAAAGCTGAATATACCTTTGAATGTTTTTTTTCTTTCTTTTATTTGTGATCAGAGCAAGACCGTAATGCATACAATGACACATTTTTAGAATAATTTCATAATAAAAAGTAATATAATTGAAAATTGAATTCAGATCTTTTGCTCAATAGCTAAGAGACTTATCACAATACCAGTGACAATTGACAATTGCACCATTGAATATTTAGAATTACAATAATTATAAAGGATAATTTATTTAATTAATATTATTTTAATATATAATGAACAAAATCAACCTGGTTCGAAAATATTTATAAAACGTGACTCCATTTTGCCACATAATAATCTTTAAGCTTTCCTAATTAAAAAGATTTAACTAACTAATTTAATAAAAAAAACTAAGCAGTTAGTTTAAGCTACAACCACAACCGAGCAGCGGAATATACCTCTAGAGTTATATGGCTACTGTAATCCTAACTCCTGAACTTGTGCCTAATGTATTGAAGTTTGTAGTGGTTGTTAGCAGTACTAAACTCAATTAGGATTGGATTTTATTTTTTACATGATTAATGCATATCATGTATATATCTATTCAGAGCTGGCTCTGAGCTCATGGAGCTGAGGCCAATCCCAGAAATGGGTCCCCAAACATAATGTGAGATCTTTTTTTAATTAAAAAAAATACATCACATTCTTAATTCTCCACAGAGGCGTGAGCAAGAAAGAAAAAGAAAGAGTCCCACATATTTTTATATATATAAAAATTGTGTTTATTTTAACCTTGTTCTGTATTTCTAAGGCTGTGGGCATGACCAATTTTTTCTACTCTTTTATATCAGATATAAACACTCATGGTGACATATGAAATATGCACGGTCACTACAATTCTTAAAAACCGGACATATATAGGAAAAAAGTATTTTTTGGGGACCCCTAAAAATGGCAAAATTTCAGCGGCCAAAGGCGGTTGCCTCTCTCGCCTCTCTATAAAGCTGGCCCTGTATCTATTGAAGAATTGCTGCAAATCATCTAGTCAAGTTTTGTATCCCTCTTCTTCTTCAGTTTAATACCTAAAGTAGTCGGGGGTTCCAATTGTGTAGACATTGATCATGCAGTTTCATATAAATAATGCACTTGCTTTCGTCTGTATTGTACTCATTAATTGGAGACTAATGGCAATTGTCATGAATAACATTAGATGAGTTGCAAGCGTGCCCCAGAAATCTACTAGTAGGCCTCCTCAATAATAAGCAAGAGGTAGGAGAGTTGGTGTCCCGTTTGTACCAATCCCTTATTATGGAATGTGAGTTGTGCGGGAACGAGGGGTGAATGTAGCTACAACCTTGTTGAAAATGAATAAATGAAAAATAAATGAGTGGAGGAAAACATGTACGTGTATAAAATGTGCTAACGTTTATTAACCTACTGAATGCATACTTACTTGAGCTTTGTTTTGCATGCTTGTTTAATGTTTTTTTGACGATGACTATTCAGGCACTATCCTAGTTGAGGGTTAAAAAACATAATGGAAAGAAAAAAATGATTCATGAGCTTAATATTTATTATTGGAAGTTCAGGAGGTTAATTGGATGATGATTTTGTTGCTAACAACAATTTGACATGGGTTTCCCGGGTTGTAAGCAAGATATGGGCACCTTAATTAGCAAGGTGCTTATGTGGCAAAATGGAATCATGTTGTATAAATACTTTTAAACCAAGTTGATTTAGTTAATTATTGATTAAAATAATATTATTTAAATAAATTTCCCTAATTATAATATATGCATATTTTGAAAATTAAATTAGTAATTATAATATATGCAGAATTTTTCTAAATAAATTTTATTTTTTAATTTGTTACATTGCAATCTCAGATCTACTTTTGTATTTCTATTCACATAGTTTTAAAAGCTCCTTATGAGCAAATATTTAGAAATTAATGGTACACAATTTTGTGACAAAAAGTTGAAGGAATAGCCATTTTTATGAAGGAAAAATGGAAGGAATAGTTTTTTTGATAAAAGTGAACACGGTCACAGATTTCATTAATGAACAATTAACGAAACCACAAAATACCACTATTACAACTCGACACCCTTACAACGCACGACGGTTAAAGTCGTCAAAATACCATTACATCATTTCCAAAATACCATTACATCATTTGCATTAGAAGTAGTCCGTTACAGTCCCCATCAATAATCCTTACACAATAGGTCCCCCCTACCGAAGAATTGAATCACAGCCGACTGTTTCTCTTGCCTTGAAAATTATTCTGCCCCCTCGAAATGGATTCTTTTCCTCGTAGCTGTGTTACCTGCCCAATCATCTATTAGCAACAAAATTTTATGCAGTAACATTGAAATCTACAAGTCAAATTATGAAAACAGAAGTCATTTCTATGAAGCCAAAGAGACCACAAAATTGCCCCAGCGGTGATGTTCCATAAACTCCTATGGTCTTTCAAAATGTTACAACTTCTCCATGTTCCCCAAATGTCCTCGATACACTTGGAAGTCTCTACGGTGTTAAACCCCAGTCCCATAATTTCCCAAATAAGTGTAGCTTTAGTGCACCGAATGAAAATGTGGTTAGAGTCCTCGACTTCATAGTACAAAGTTGACACGTGGGATCTATAGGGAAGTTTCGTTTCCTAAGATTAGCTTTGGACAAAATAGCGTCGTGCCGCACCAGCCAAAGGAATGCTTTCACCTTATGGGAAATATCAGAATTCCAGATAGTGATATCATGTGAGTTCCTAATTCCCCCATCATTCAGGAAACCATACATGGATGCCACCGAGAATTCCATGGATGAACCCCTAAGCCATTCTCTAACATCCTGTGCCTCCCTAACTGGATGCCCTACCTCCATCAAAAAATAATTCAACTCATCTAGTTGGTCCTGTCCTAGGGCCGATAAGGTGCCTCTAAATTCTAACGTTAGACCTCTCCTCTTCCACACGTCGAAAACCAGGTCTTCTTCCCTAGTTAATTCAATAGCCAGTTGCGGGAAGAGCGATTGTAAGGTAATATCCCCACACCACTTGTCTTTCCAGAATCTGGTATCTTTTCCGTTTCCCAGTTTGCATCAAGTATTCGCGTGAAAAATATCTCCTACCTTAGCAATTCCTTTCCAAAGGAAAGACCCTTTCCCGTAATTCCTTCTCCCCCCAAATCTCCCAACTTTACGCCTTCGGTATCTCATGAAGGAGTTGCTCCACCATGCTTTCCGCTTCTTGTGCATTTTCCACCACCATTTTGATAAGAGCGCCTTATTCATCTCTCAGGTTAATAATCCCTAGACCCCCGAACTCTTTCTTCTTGCATACCCTCTCCCATTTCATCAAATGAACCCCCTTATTATCCTCCCGACTTCCTTTCCAAAAGAACCGTCGCCTACATCTGTCGATTCTTGCTATAACCCACCTTGGAATATCATAAATTGACATGAGATATGTTGGGAGGCTACTAAGGACAGAGTTGATTAGAGTGATTCTGCCTCCTAGAGAAAGGCACTTAGCTTTCCATCCCGCCAGCTTCTTCTCAATTTTTTTCAATGAGCGGCACCCAATCCTCTTAATCATTTTACCCGGTCTAATAGTGGTCCCTAGGTATCGTAACGGGTATTCTCCTTTCTCACACTCTAGAGTCGAAGCTGTAAAATGCAACGAGTTGGCGTTGTTCGAGCACAGATCAATTACACAACTCTTATGAAAATTAACCACAAGACCTGACCAGGCCTCATAACATCTAAGCAGGATACGGATACCCAGAAGTTCCTCCACTCGAGAGACCCCGAACATAAGAGTATCGTTAGCGTACTGGAGGATAGACAAAGGGGTCGCGATTCCCTTCACCGTCACTCCCCTGATGATACCTGCCTCAATGCCTCTCCTGTTCATTTCAGCTAGCCCATCAGCAATGATCGTAAAGATCAGTGGTGAAAGTGGGTCCCCCTGTCTCAGTCCTTTCTTACATCTGATTTCTTTACCTCTGAAGCCATTCACCTGGATGAATGATTTGGCATTTCTGACACACATCTTTATCCACATCCTCCATCTTTCCCCGAATCCTTTAAGCTGAAGAGCCTCATCCATACAGTCCCATTCCACCGTGTCGTAAGCTTTTTGGAAGTCCAATTTAAGAAGGAAACCATCGATTTTGTCCTGATTCCCTCTGTAGACGATTTTGTCCTATCCATGATATCTCTTCCTTTGACGAAGCCGCTTTGGGCCGAGTTGATAATCTCGTTAAAAAGTGGCGATAGTCTATTAGCCAAAACTTTAGAAATGATTTTGAAGGAGCCATTGAGCAGACTAATCGGCCTGAGGTCACTAACCCTTCGTACCTCATCCTTCTTCGGGATAAGCACCACGTTAGCATAGTTCAACCTATCAATCCGACTTCCCCCATCGAAGAGACCATGAAAAATCTCTAGAAAATCGCACCTAATGATGGACCAAAACTGCGAATAGAAAAAAATCGGTAATCCATCCGGGCCCCGGGCCTTTTCTTGACCCAGCGACTTGATCGCTTTAATGATCTCCTCTTCCTCGAAAGGCACCTCTAGGTAATCGCTCCCCTCAATCATCGAGTCACTCCACATATCTGCACTCAGATTACATCCAAATGATCTATTTTTACCAAACAACTCTCTAAAGGATGTTTCTATGTGCTCTCGAATGGTCGCTTCATCCTCTGTCCACTCATCTCCCACTAACAGGCCCCCTATATGGTTTTGTCATCTTCTCCCGTTCGCTACCTTATGGAAGAGGGCCGTATTCACATCTCCCTCCTTTAGCCATTGGATTCTAGATCTCTGCTTCCAGTAGCTTTCTTCCCATTCTCCAATAATAGGTAGCTCCAATCTGCTGTCTTTCAATTCCTCGAATTCCGCCGTAGGGAGACATCTGTCTTCTTCCAAGGTTTCCAATTCCTGGACCCTGCTGGCCAGCTGTTCCTTCCTTCTCCTCGATTCATAGGATTCATTCTTAGCCCAAGATTTCAGGCAACTCCGCAACTGTCTCAGTTTGATGATCCAGTTGGAGATCGCGTTGTTAGAGAATGTAGGCGCAGCCCAAGAATTTTCGATAACCCCCCTAAAGCTAGTATTGGAGCACCACGATATCTCAAATATAATTGCCTAGCCGGTGTTCTTCTACCCCTCTCCCACTCCAGTAACAGTGGTATATGGTCCGAGGTCGATCTGGGGATCGATCTAACCGAAGCTAATGGGAAAGCATCCTCCCACTCTGTTGAAACGAGAATTCTATCTAGTTTTGCTAAGGTCGCATTGGCTTACATGTTAGACCATATAAAACTTCTATCGTTCCCCCGGATTTCAATGAGTTGTAGATCGTCGATCGCACGATTGAACCGAAACCTATCTCTATGGTCTGGACCCCTACCCCGGTGCTCCTCAGAGAATCTAGTAATGTTGAAATCGCCCCCTACCACCTATGGGCCAGTCCATCTTGAGCGGATCACCCGCAATTCCTCCCAAAAATCCTCTCTACGACTAGCGATACACGGTCCGTAAACAGACGTAACCAAGTGCTCCCAATCATCTAATTTGCGTTTGATCTTAATAGTGACCGTAAAACTTCCTACATAGTCATCAATGATGTCAAACTCTTTGGAGTCAACACCTAACGCAATACCCCCCGACATACCCGTCGCCGTCTTACACCGCCATGCAAAGTCGTGGAGTGATCTCAAGCCTTCGAAATCTTTGCTACTTGGATCTATGATCTTAGTTTCTTGTAACGTGCAAATGGCAGGCCTAATCCTCGATAATGTGTCGTTCACTAGTCTAACCTTGACCCTCGACCGCATCCCTCTAACATTTCAAAAGATGTAACACATAATCTACAAGCTAAACGTTTATAAACTCTACCGACAAGCTAACAATCTCTACAGGGATTGTCTATAGGCTTCATCTCTAATGGATTTCATCCTCTCTAATTGTACAGAAGCTGAAGAGCCCATATCGAGTCCTAATATGCAAGCATAATACAGTAGAATATCATCTGAAATAAAATTCAATATAGATAACGTACCTCCACATGCTGACTTAGGCTCCTTGGATTTGGCACTTGATCTGATCAGATCCTCCTCACTCGGTCCCTTAGAACCCCATCTATCACTTTGTCTCTTGCTCTTTCTTTTAGCATCTTCCACTCCCTTCTCTGGGTATGCTGTCTCCTTGCATTCCTGCGTGAATTAGCATCTTCCACTCCCTTCTCTGGGTATGCTGTCTCCTTGCATTCCTGCGTGAACGGAGTCAATGCTTTCACCATACTCTCAAACTCCCCCTCTGAGTCGGAGATTTCGATTCCCGCTCCGTCTAAAGCCCCAATTCTACCGTCTTCTCTAGCTGAATCCTCCTCCAAACAAATTCCCTTGCCTTCTCTGCGGTTGAAGTCCTCTCCCTCCTCATCCTCGTCTTCGAGCACCCCTTCCTCGTCGATAAGGCGTGGCTCCCTTGGTGGGTCGACATCCATGCCACCCTCCTCGTCGCTCAGTATCAGAACCCCAGTCTTAGAGTTAACAATTGGCTCTACACCCCCCCCCCCCCCCCCCCGCACTAGTTGTCTGGCACCCGCTACCTTCTCCCACTTTAAGCCCATGAACCTCTTGAGATGGGCCTTGGCCCATGGAAATCAGGTTTTTGGAGATGGCCCTTACCGCCGCTTCCACAGCAATCTTAAATTCCGCTGAATCCAGTTTAAATATTTCCCACTGCATCAAGGTGGGCCCCCCCCGTCTCTAATTTCGAGCCCAACAGCGCCGAATGGATATCACCTCGTACTTGACTAGTAGAAGACCCCTGAATGACTGGACCTTTCCTTTCCTCCTTCTTTTCTATTGCTGTGGACCCTACCCTGCCGCACACGTCAACTAACCCTATCGACCTGGCACTAAGCTGTTCCCCTACTCTAATCTGACCCTGTGATTGATGTGGTGTAGCTTCAGGATTTGGGATCCCCTGTTTGGACAACTGAGACGAGACATCCAACTTGGACTCCCCTCTACCGCTCGATTTGATCTGGCCCCCATCCAACGGTTGCCTATCATCTTCAACCTCCTGCCTTGTAGGGAAGTTCGACTCCGATTTTGAACCAGACAGCTCCGGCGACTCTCTGAATGAGACCCTCTTCTTTCTCACTACTAAAACTTTTACTTCGAACCTATCCTCTTCGAACATCGCAATTATCGCCGAAGGAATATGGCTTGTATCCTCGATACCGATCTGAATTTTGGCATACTCTCTTCTAGTTTGAGAAATGGTGTTCTTGTCAATGCTGATGAGAAACCCAAAGTTGTGAACAAGGTTTTGGAATCCCGACTTAACCCAACACTGGTATGGCAAATTGAATAGGCAGATCCACACCGCTGGCTTGGAGTCGACATTCATTGCCCCTCATCTGCGCAACCATCTGCTCATAGTAATGAAGAACTCCTCGCCTTCTAAGCTCCCCGAAGCCAACAACTCCTTGGTGATTTCATCCAACTTATAGTAAACCATGAATAGATCTTCTTTCACTTTTTGAATAACCCAGTCAAGCCTCGAGCATGGACGTACCTCCTCTGACAAGAGCCCTTTGATGATATCGGTAGAGGGGAAGCCAGTATGCACCTTCAGCATGATGCAATTAGAGAGTCTTCTCTTGAAGTCAGCCATAACTGGAGTTGGGTTGATTACCGCAGGTACAATCTCCCTACGACAATCAGCGCTCTCTTCTGATCTCACTACAATGGACCTACTTCCCTCTACACACTCCTTGACGGAATGAATAGGCGAGACCACCGGCGAGACAGTTCGCGCATTCACAAAAGGCTTCCTCCTTGGACAGTCCTTTGAGATGTGCCCGACTTTTTACAAGCGTAGCAAAACCAGTCATTTGGGCACTCGTGGATCGTGTGTCCCCTCCCTGCGCACTTGTGGCACATGGCCAACCTCGGCATTCTTGCCTTCCCAGAGTCAGCTGAGGAGCTAGCCCTCTCTGCTTTCCTCTCCGACTTCTTCACCTGTTTGGGTTTATACAAAATCCACTCTCCCTCATCATCTTCCTTCTTCCTCATTATTTCTATTTCTGACGATAACCCAGTCTTAACGAACTCCCCGCTCTCTTGTTCCCCTATCGATCTTTTAGTCGCCTCCAAGTATGTCCCTCTATGGGACGCGACAGATCGAACAGCTCCTCTAACCCCCACTTGTGACTATCTATATTTGGTCTTCGAAGGAGCTCTATGCCCCTCCTGATCATTTCCTCTAGTATCAGCCCTCCTAAAGCCATGGCACACCGCAGTAACGCCGGATCGATGATGCCCTCTTGCCTCTTCCACCACGTCGCGAGCCTTTCCTCTATCCTCCAGCCAACGGTCACCGTACTCATCCCTGCCCCTCTTTATCGTTGGGCGCTGAGGGAAATGGGTGTGTTGGGACTGACCTTTGGAGGAAGTAGCTTTAGTCCTATGAAGAGAGAGAGTCCTTTCGAATCGCCTTTGGAATCGCCCTACATGGTTTTTGTCCTTTCAAATTGAAGGAATAGTTAAAAAGAAAGTTTGTGTGAATGTGGTGTTTTCTTTTAGAACTTCAATCATATGTAAATTATATTCAAAATGACCTTAAGTGCTGAACCTGAAAGTTACAAAGCTTTTTATTATTAAGCTCTCACTTCAGTTACAAATCTTTTTATTATCATATGTCTAAGCATATAGAGTATTGGATGGTCAGGGTGCCACTAAGGGTTAGGACTTGGCTTGCAAGTCGAAATGCAATTCTCACCGGAGATAACCTCGTTAAGACCAAGTGGCAAGGCCCCAACAACCATGTCGTCTACGATGGTGAGCTCCAGATGGTGGATCACTTGTTTATTCAATGCTACTTTGTTGCCATCATTTGGTGATAAATATTAGACCGAGTGCACACTAATGCGCCCCTTTTCAAGGACATTAGTGTTAGGGAATTGTGTGGCATAGCTGAGTTGTTTAGCAAGATAGCGAGAAGCTCAAATAGATCTTATATGCATAACCTAGTAAGTAGATCACACCAAACACACAAAAATATATCCCGGTTCAAGCAATCCGGGGAAAAATATATAAAGATGTTATTCAACTAGAGAAAACTACAAGGAGTTAGTTAAAACTCACTTACAAAGAACTATCTCTTGAGCCTCACTTATAATGGAAGAAATATCAATGAAGTACTTATTTCTTTCAACGGAGACTATTATAATATATAGAGATATAGAAATATAGAGAAACTCTAGATTTAGTCATGATACAATAACTGTCTGATATGTGTTGTATTAATCTCCTTGATTCTTTGATTTTCTGCAACTCGAAATAATAAACTAAAATAAATTAGAACAAAGTTACCGGCTTATGGGGAAGTCGTGTAGAACGCACTGTCCTAAGAATTGATCCGAGGTCTTATGTGCAGACTTTTCTCAAATGCTCATAGTGGTAAAACCCCCGGTATCACTGGCGTCTCGCTGCCGCACACAACGTCGAGAGATGCGACCCAAACTTAGCCTTGCCCAGAACCGAAGAGGAAAAACAGAAGGACCGTATGGAAAACGAGAGCAAGAGTTTTGCAGGGAATATTTTTCAGTCGTTGTAAAGGGATGAGAAGATTGGAATATATAGGCTGATCGTTGCTGATCCCACGCACAACGTGCACAGAGAAGATGGCAAGAATTTCGGATCTGAATAACTGATCCAACGTTTTGAGGAAATAGTCAAAAGGTAAAAAACAAATAGCAAAAATGAGTTTTGGGCCTCAATCCGAACTCGAAGAGCAAATCAGATCGACATTCGGCGCCCGCAGGTGTGGGCGCGCACCCGTGCCCATTACGCGCATCGAACCAAACCGGGCCGGGCGGCGACGGCAGCGCACGTGTGGCCCACGGGTTTCCCACACCACACAAGACTTCAAAGGAGTAAAGGAGGGGTTGTAATATAACCATCCACTAGGCTTCTACTACTACCGATGTGGGACTAAAAGCAAGGAGATTGGTTTTGCTCTAAAGTTAGCAACACAGCCAACAATATGTACTGAAGAAGAAGCTACATGATAGGAGTTGTACGATCTAATTTGAAGAGGAAGTTGAGTCCGAAATATAACCAAATATTCAGCCCAAATAACATCTGCCCGCCGTCAACGGTCAACTGCCCGAAAGGGATGGTCAGCTGCAATAATCCAACTCTATTCTAGAGAGCACGCTGCCGCCCGCGCTGGAGAGGCCAGGTGGTTTTTTGGGTTCCATAGGGACGAGCTATGCATACTTTTGGTTATAGACTTTGGTAGTATACTCTTTTTTTTTTTCGGGGATCTTCTTTTTGTAGTATACATAATGTATTTCTGGATGACATTTGGTATTGGGAAGTATTACATTTTGTGTGGAATGAATAATATCATAGCTCCGATATGTGGGGTGGGGGCGACATAAGTAGGAGTCTACTGATATGTTGTACTGCTTTATTTCATTTATATTTTTTTAGTGGAACGGATGGGGTATGGGGTTTGTGACCCACCATTTTAGGCTTTAAAAAAAGTATATAGAGTATTGCATCGTCTCCACACCTACTTACTGTACATGAAACAACAAAAGTATTATGGAGAAAAAAACTAAAATAGTAGGCCACATGCATTGCATATTATGGAGGTAACATAGTATTCAGAATATAAACTTCTTAATAATTCAAAAAAGAAAAACCTTTTAATTGAGACATAGCCTCTATAGATCTCCTCAAAATAGTTTCCTTTGTGTATTTGATAATCACACAGTGCTCTTATATTCTCTGGATAAAACCGAAATAAGTATAGAGGGTACTTCTTTAAGGGAGATCCCGCGGCTCCTTCAATTTCATGGTAATTTTATGCTTAACTACATGAATAAATATGTTTCGCTCATTTCTTCTAAAAGATATATATCTTGGATTATTCTTTACAACAAATTTTAACATTGTGCCTAGCTAACACTCATCATCGGTGTCAAGAAATTGGTAAACCAGTGTCCATAATCTACTTTTCCTTTCTAAAAGAACAAGAAAATAAACAGACCTCGATTTCGGACAAGGGCTAATCTTCCATTAATAAATGGTCTTTTTCCCCTATAACAAAAAATTACACCAAAAAGGTCTTTTAGTGAGCTACAATTTTGATATGTTTTTCTCTCCTTTGTCAACTCCTTTCGTTTGCTTCTTTTCTTTGAAGAAACACATGCATATATAGAGTGATAGAGAGGAGGATTTTGAAGATTTCCAATATTCTTTTTGATGAAAGAAAACAATCAATGAAGAATTCCCCACTGAAAATATACTTTTTGGGTTGGTGACAGGTAGGGCTGCAAACGAATTGAGCTATTCGCGAGCTATTCGGTTCGAGCTCGGACAAAGCTCGATTCGAGACGAGCTCGAGCTCGAGCGATAGCTTAACGAGCTGAGCTCGAGTTTTTTTTATATTTTATTTTAAATTTTAGGCTAAGCTCGCGAGCTACTCGGCTCGAATTCGGTCAAAGCTCGGCTCGAACCGAGCTCGAGCTCAAAACTGAGCTCGAGCCTGAATTCGGCTCAGCTCGGCTCGGCTCGATTGCAACTCTAGTGACAGGCTCACTTCAATATTTAAAAAAGAGTTTTTTCTCACACCGGTCACTAACAAATGTTTCAATTCCATATACTTCACTTACAAATACCTAATTCTATATAATTCACTTACAATATGAAATTAATTTTAAATAATCACTTTTGTTACAAACATTTAATTTTATATAACTGATTTAAAAGTAGTTATATGAAATTAAATATTTGTGAGTGAGGTATATAGAATCAAAATATTTGTTAGTGATCCATATAAAAAAAAAAACCTTTTAAAAAATAATAATGAGAAGAATGTGACTTGAGAGTACACAAAAGCTTGATTAGTGTTTCTGATAAGATAATTAAACTACTAACCACTTTTCTTAAATGCAAGGTTCCTTCTACATTTTGCATAACAGCTGTCACTATATATACAGTGAAAAATTTAGGTCATCAACCCTTTATATATACTTCGGTAATTAGTACGTCATTTTCCGTGTGTTTCATAAGAGTATCATTTAATTCTTAAATATAGGATGGTTGCCACCAATTTTGATTTTTAATATATATGTACAATTAATGCACCGTGGAAAAAAAAACACAGGTATCGTGCGCCCAGGGCTGACACTGAGCTCACGGGGGTCCAAGAGCAAACTCTCAAAATGCCCCCATACAAAATGTGAGTAAAAAAAATTTATAAATCATATTTTCTTTTTTACACTTTAGACACATACTTTCTAGATATGATAAGACTGCATTTGATTTATTATTTTAAAAATATTTTTTTAAAATTGTTTTTTGGAAAATAGTTTTTTGAAAATGAGAGTATAAAAGGCGTTTGGTTAAACAACAGGACCAATCCAGTCCTGTGCTTCAGCCGAACACCAAACACCACATAAACCAATCCCTACTTCACAACTCAGCAAACACCCAACTAAATACCCAATCCTCCATTCTTCTTCACATCGCAATAGAGAGAGAGTATGGGAGAGGCTCGACGGCGACTGGCGGCACTGGGATGACGGCGACTGGCGGCACTACGGCGAAGGCGACGGTGGTGCTGCGGTCGGGAAGCGACGCAACGATGAGGGCTTCGACGTCGGCAAAACTCTATTTCGCGACGAAACAGAGGAGAATGAGAACGGCGGCGAGAACGGCGGGGATTCTTCGGTGGAGGGCGAAACTCGGCAACGACGGCTTGGAGTGAGTGGCGACTGAGGGGGAGTTCTCTAAGGCGGAGCTTCGACGAGGTGCAGGAGGGCGGTAGGAAGACGATGGGAGGGTGAAGCTTTGGCAGTCGGTGGGTTCGACAAGGACCCAGAGGAAGAAGAAGACGGAGGCTCGGCAGTGGGTTCGGGGGCTGGCACAGTCGAGCGAAGAGGCGATGCGGAAGAAGACGATGGGAACTCGAGCTTCGAGTTCGGCAATGGCGAGGGGTGTAGACGATGGGGTGCGAGCTACAATGGGTTTCGGCGCCAACCCATTGGAAGAAGGTAGGGGATGAGTTTGGAGCTGGAAGATGGGTTCAACGAGAACCCACACGAAGGAGACGGAGGTTCAGGGCTTCGACAATGGCGACTCGACGAGGACTGAGGTCGAGCGAGGGTTGAGCAGGCGGTGGTGCTTCGGGGATCTGCGACTTGCTGACGAGGAGGAGTAACGGAGGCGGCGACTGGCGGAGAGGCGAGGAAGGGTCACACGAAGTAGAGGAGTTGAAGAATAGGGCGAGAGAGAGGAGATGAGGGAGAAGGGGGTTGAACAGTGCAGGGTTGAAGGGAGTAAAGGAGCTCTACTATCGAAATAGAGGAGGGACATTTTGGAAAAGAGGTTTTTGGAGCTTTCCGAAAACCGTTTTTAAAATGAGGTTTGACCCAATTTTTTGCAAAACCGGTTTCTGAAATGAATGAGTACCAAACACGTTTTGGTACTTTTTTTTTATATATAAAAACTGAAAACGAATTTAAAACTCCAAACCAAACGCACCCTAAAACTTGAGAAAAAATATAAATTTAATTAAGCCCTAATCTATCAAATTTTAACTTACAAAAATACTAATCTATCCAATTAGAGCATCTATAGTCGTTTGGAGTTAAAATTTGGGTATTTGGCTTTTAAAAATAGGAAATTTGAGTTAGAGCTGTAGTCATTTGAACCCAAAATATGAGTTTTGATTTTAAAACAACAGCGGACGAAAGATATTTGTCGTCCCATTTTTTTAAAAAAAATAAAAAATCCTGTGAGTAAAATTCCTCAGAGTAAAATTATTCCAAAATAAAAAAATAAAAAAAGGCCGACGATTTTTTTAGAAGGATTAAAAAAACACATATGTATGCATAACAATTCCTATAAGCCTATTCGATCTCAGTCTTGATCCCAAAATTCAAACCAATCTCGAAGTTAAGAGTATCCATAACAATTCCTATAGGCCAAATTCCATTGAATCACCCTTCAAATTTTTTAGGGAAAAATGGATAAGACGGTTCTTCATTTCTCGTCCGAGACAATTTTTTTTAATTCAAAAAATTGAACGACATTTCCCGTCTGTTCATTTTTATTAGAAAAAATATTTCGGACGAAAGATCATCTCTCGTCCGATCAAATTTTGGGATAAAATTTTAATCGGACGAAAGATGATCTTTCGTCAGCTATATTTTCTAAATTCCTATATCTTCTCTCTAATATAGTCGGCTATCGTTCCCCTCAGACCCAAAATTTGGGTATTTAGCCAACGACTGCATCAATCTTTTTTTCCAAATTTTGCACAAAAAAAGGTTTTTAGCCGACGGCTATAAATACTCTTAAGCACTAATCCACAAAGTTAAGCCACCAAAACACTAATCATGAAATAAAACATTAATTCAAAACCACGAAACTCTAGCTTAAGACTCACAATAGTCAATCAATTAATTTGAAACCATAGCTTCTACTCTTCTACAAGACTACAAGTCTACAACAATCACTCAATCATGAAAAATAAAAGAGGCAAAAGAAATAGCTACCAGTTGGTCGACGAAATCTTCTCGGTGGTCGGTACCGATAACTACAAGACAATCAACGGGTAACAACAACACCATTGGGCTGGCGGCTACAAAGCAAAGCAACAGTAAGTGGCTACAACAGTCAACAGGCAACTACAGCAGCAAGTGGCTACAACGGTCAACAGGAAACTACAACAACAAGTTTCTACAATAGTCAATAGTGATAGCAAACTGTTACAACAGCAACCGCAAGCTGCTACAGCCTACAGCCCAGAGGCAGCTATAGGACCTCGATATTGGAGTTTGGACTTTGTTAATTTGGAATCGGGAAGACGGGCTTGGGATAGTTGGGTTTGTATGGAGTAATTGCAGATGGAGAATGGGAGTTGGACTTGGGACTTGGGAGGTTGGGACTCGGGACTCGGCAGATGACTTGGCCAGATGGGTGGTTAGAGGGTGCAGAGCATGGATTTAGAGATTTAGAATTAGATCTAAGGGAAAAAAGATATGGAAATTGGGAAGCAAAGAGCAGGCTGCGTGTTAGTGTTAGTTTAGGGATCGGGATCGGGTTCGGGTTCGGGTTCGGGTTCGGGTTCGGCTTCATGTTCGGATTCGAGTTCGGGTGTTCGAAATTTCGGGTTTAAGAAGCGCCGAAGCGGGTTCGGGTGATTGGGTTGTAAAATCACAACAAAAATTTTTGGGGCCCCTATATGGATGGCTGTGATTTTGAACAAAAAAATGCCCCCAAAAAAGAATCAACCAATTTCGTTTTTGTGGGCCAGCCCAAGTAATTGTGAAAAAAAAAATGAAGGCTACAAAAAATAAATTTGGGGGCCCCTAAAAAATTGCACAAATTGTAATTTGACTCACAAAATACATATATTTAGGTATAAGAAAAAATTTGGGCCCCCCTAAAAATGCACAAAAATTGGGGGCCCGAGGCGGCTACCTCTCCTGCCTCTACCTTAGGGTCGACCCTAACCGTGCGTGATAGAAAGAACCCGAATTCTCAAGTTATAATAGTAAAGATTCGGTAACTTTTGGTTGTAAACATTAGATTCTGGACTGACATTTGGATATGGGATTGTTCTTTATCTTCTGCTTATCCTGAACTGTTTCATTTGGCTATTTTTTCTAATGCCACTGGATCTTCTCTATATACTACTAATAATTATGGCAAAGTCTGGAATATCTATTTTAGAAGAAGGTTATCAATTGCTCAAACTCATGATTTGAATGATTTACTCCACCTTTTGAGTAATTATGACCGGAAAGTGATGTAGGGCTGTTCATCGGTGCTAAACCGAACCGAACCGAACATAACCGAACCGAACCGAAATTTTCGGTTTGGTATATTTGAAACCGAAATCCGAACCGAAACTGATAAAATTTGGTTTGAACCGAACCGGATTTTATCGGTTCGGTTCGGTTAATAACCGAACTAACCAAAATTTTTAGTACATACTAATTTTCTACTATGACTCAGAAGAGTGGCAGATGAGTAAGAAATATTCATGCTTTTCGCTCTCATCCCTTAGATTATCTCAGAATGAAAATGGTGCTGGTCCTCCATTTGAGAAGTTGAAGATTAAACCACCGTCTTATTAGGCTACACATCAGTGTGGCTCACATGGTAATAATCTATTCTTCACTTAAAATAATTCACCCTAAATCAGGATTCACATTTCACACACATAGCCTTGGTAGTATTTTGATTTCATTTTGATTTCACACACATAGTCAGATATGCTACTATTAGCTGGAAGTGCACTTGCATAGCAGCTTAGTTTGAGATGGATCCTAGGGGTATAGTTTATTTTGGTCCAAAAAAAGTTCGGTTTTTTGTTCGGTTCGGTTTATTTAGAAGCCAACCAAAAACCGAACCGAACTCTCTAAAAAAACTTCGGTTTGGATCAAAACCGAACCGAAAACCGAAAAACCTAACCAAATTGGTAAATTTCGGTTCGGTTCGGTTCGGTTTGGTAATCGGTTTTAACCAAAGTATGAACAGCCCTAGATAGATGGAGATGGAGTTCTTCTGGACTTTTTACATTGAAATCTTTTTATAACTTCTTAAATTCTGGAGGTGTTATTTTCCCTTTCTATAAATTTATTTAGCAAAATATTGCTCCTCTTAAGGTGAGGATCATTGTTTGGCTTATTATACATAACAAACTTCTTACTGTTGTTAATCTTAAAAAAAGAAATTTGGCAATGGGCCAAAGATGCATTTTTTGTTCTTCTAGGTTGGAAACTGCTGCTCATTTGTTTCTCAAATGTCATCTTGTTCGTAATATCTGGATTCTATTTAAGAAGACATGGAATATTAAGGGCTATCCTGCGTTGATTAAATCTTGGTGGGGGTATTTGGAGGAAGAAGATCCCTGCTAAAATTAGACTTCGGCGGGACATTCTTATGATGTCTTTAATTTGGGTTATTTGGAATGAGAGAAATAAAAGAATTTTTTCTTAAAAAAGAGTACGATATAATTAAAGTTCTTGAATCTATTATGTATTTTGCATCTATTTGGACTAACATTCTTCCCCCTGCTAAACAGAAACTTGTTAATTTCATTGTTGTTGATTTTGTTATCTCTGCTTTTATTTCTAACTATATTTCTCCAGATCCAGTTCAGGTTTCTTCTAGCTCTATTGATTCCGTAACCAATGTCACGCCCCGCTTTCCAAAAAGAATACGGAATACGGATGCGAGACAAAAGCCCAGCGAATGATTTTCATCATCCATAAGCTATTCAAGAATCTTTACAACATTCACAAGAATAATCAGAGTTGGAAGCAAAAGAATCAACCAACATGCACATATGAACCAAAATACTAACAAGAATACTTGAAACTAAATATATAAATCTCAAATAGTCATGATCTGAATAAGTCAAAATTCTGGGTCACATTGCCCAAATACAAGAATAAATCCAAGTACAAGATACATTATTGTTCAAGCAAGCTACATGAAATAATAAAAACATAAGCCAGCACTAATACTTCATATCACCGATACCATCTGGAACCTGTTCTCCAAAATCTACAATTTAACAATTGTAGGAATAGGAAAAAGAAAACAAATACCAGTCAATTGCAAGTTACGGGCCACTTATAATGTAGGATACAAGTACATGGGATAGGTAAATCTAAGTAACTACCTAGCATGGTATAAACACGATAACAGAATATAAATCATGGCATGGCAAGATGAACAAGTTTAATATCATGTGTCGAGTGTCAAATAAACAAGTGTCATGTATCAAGTAACACGTATCAAGAATCATGTAATCATGTAGCATATATCAAGTATCAAATCTCTTGTATCATGTAGTCAAGTGTCAAGTGGACATGTATCATGTTCAAGTATCATGTATCAAGTCTTGTAGTTATTACTATCTAGGTACCACTTCACGTGCCCCAAAAACATAACACATGGTTGCTACAACAAACAGTTTTGCTTTAGATCTCGTAGGGGACCATACAGGGCAGTGTACTCAGGGACAAGCTCCAAGTA
Source organism: Hemerocallis citrina (assembly GCA_017893485.1). Lineage (NCBI taxonomy): Eukaryota > Viridiplantae > Streptophyta > Magnoliopsida > Asparagales > Asphodelaceae > Hemerocallis > Hemerocallis citrina. The sequence continues at coordinate 149,927,119 of CM030366.1, forward strand.
TCATGTAATCATGTATCATGTGAACAAGCTCCAGTGTCATGTGTGTACGTGTCATGTATACCGTGTCAAGCTCCACATGTAAACCAGCTCCAATATCTACTAGGTTCTTCCGAGTACACGTTTCTGCACTATCCACTACTAGATCTTTCCCTTAAGCCCAGCTTGATTATTTTATTATTAATGTCAACAAGCAAGTATGTTTCACGAAACAAGCAAGTATGATATGGTATAATCAAATAACAAGTTCAAGTTGTAAGGTAAACATGTACGGATGCAAGATGACTCATAAAGGGATAAAATAACCAAATCACAAGTTCAGGACAGCAAGACCATACTGTAGTAAAATAGCAATTTCCGGTGTTACTATACAAACATGCAAATCTGAATCCGTCAAAATTTCTAGAAAATAGACTCCCAACCGAATCCAGCGAATACAAATAAGTCACATAGTGTTTCACAAAATCATAACTCAAAACTGATTTGAATCCAGAAAATAGATTCAGCCAGAAATCAGAAAATCGAATTCAAAAACAGGAAAACAGCATCGAACCACTTCAAATAAATCCAGGAAAAATCTGGAGTATTCCCCTATATGTCCAGTATCAAAATATAAAGTTTCATAATTTTCCAGTAAAATTAGTTTAGCCAACGAAAATCAGAAAACTTCAAGAAACGTTAGTTTGACAAATCTGGAATTCCCAACACTGCTGTACGAAAACTGTAATATCTCGCAAACCGTGAAACAAATCCAGATCCGTCAAAGGGAGATGAAAATAGATAGAATAAGCTAAATTTTATATTTCACAAATATTTTTCATACAGGAAAAGGCAATAGGGTAAAAGTACAAATCTTTACAGAACAGCATAAACCCCTCAATAAAATCCACCAAAATTCTGGGTAATCCCTAGATAGGTATAGAAATACTGTGCAAAGTTTCAGATCAAAATAATATAGTTAACACAAGAATAAAAATAGTTTATTTGTCGAAATCAACAAGAAACAAAATCTTGAATTTGAATACACCTCTTGTAGTAAAACAGTCATATTTTACGCATACGAAAACAAAAATCGAGCAAGGTCAGAGGGGTTGGAAAGCAGACGAATTCCTCTAAAACTCATGTTTTATACTGAAATTAAGATTCTGACCTTAATATGGTCTAAAATACCAATCAAAACTGATCACTGACAAAATACAGAATTTTCTCAAAAACTAAAATCAACATAGACCCAATGAAGCTTGATCCAAACACAACCAAACATGAAACCGAGTCTACCAACTGTCCAAACATCATGAGATAGGGTAATCAACATATCTAAAACAAGTATATCACATGGATCTTAACAAACGCCCAAATTCTCACAAATATCTCTTACATGATCAAAATCAAGAACGGTCAAATCCTAAGTTGTTTCATATCAAATTTGTGTCGTGAGTCCACTATGGTCAAATAGCACAATAGAGACAAGACCCATCAAACAAAACATACACACGAGTTATCTCTAGAATCTAACTACCCTATAAGCGGTATTTTTGACTTGTATCATACAAAGGAATTGGAGTACAAGTTACTTGCCTGAAAGACGACGAATCCAACCAAAAGAAAGAGAATAACGGGAACGGATTCCCGGCAACGAACAAAACTCACGAACGAAAATTCACAAACGAATGAATCCAAGCAACTCGAGAAAAATCTCCACACGAACAAATTCCACCAAAAGAGAGAGATGATCCAAAGAGAGACGGAGACAATAGTGGCTTGCGGCCAGTAGGGAACACCAAGAGAGAGGATGAGAGAGACTAGGGATTGTATATGGTGGTGTAGGAGGTGCAAGGAGTGGTCGGATGGCCAAGGAGAGATGGGGGGTTTCGGTCGGGTGCATAGGCCGGAGAAGGGGATGCTCGGCCTTGGGTTTGGCTGGGCATCGGGTGTGCTCACAGGGGGAGAGAGTTGGCGACTGCAGGTCACGACGGAGCAGCGCACAACGAAGCACAGGGCGGGAGGCGCGCTGCACTGGCTGGCGACACTGCTGCGGCGTCGGAGAGGGAGAGGGAGCAGGCACAGAGTAGAGAGAACGAGGGGGGAGGTCGTCTGGCCTGTCGCTGGTGTGCACTGCAGAGGCAGCCAGGGGAGGCGAGGTGGATAGGGGAACGTTGCAGTGGGGCGGCTGACGGGGGCTGGCTTGGCGGATGAACGGGAGAGAGATGAGAAGACGAAGGGACGACTAGGGCAAAATATGAAACGGCAGGGGCAGAATATGAAACGTAAATAACCAATGCCGTTATTTTCAATAACGGTTTATACTGACGTGTCAAAAACTAGGTCAGATCGCTTATTCTTTTTTGGAAGTGGGTCAGAGCGCCAAATATTTTCAAAAAGTGGGTCAGTACGGCAAAATTTTCCGTATTTGCGGTTCCATTTCAGCAATCGCCAAAAATTGAGATGGTGGGGTCCAGAGATGGGGCTTGGTTGGAGGGGGGTTTTTGTGAAAATTGCCGATCGATCCCCATTCTAGGGGATGGTTGGGCATGCTCTTAGCGATTAGAGCTACACATACTGGAAATTTAGCAGCAGAGAAGCAAACCCACTCTCGAACACGAGTACACACTGCACCCAACTTAGCTTTGTTACTCCACTCAATTCGTATCTCTCCTAGGACATATCGCTTTCCCACTCCCAAACGTAGTTGCACATGTTTCATCCCAAACGTAGTCCCAAACGTAGGACATATTTCATCCACATCTTTACATCACTCCCACCCATTTCCTCTCTTTAAAACCCCCTCCCCTGTCCGCTTATTTTTCCTACAGCAATAATATTCTAGACTCGAGATATGAAGAAATCCTGGCCCTTTTTCCGGTCAGATTCGCCGGCTGCAAAAGAAGCAGATACTGGCTCTAAAAGGAAGCTAGGAGGATGGAAATGCATGCCCTATATCATAGGTAACATTAGTGTCAATGTTTTTTTATATTCTTTGATAAGGGGCTACGTGCCGACTCTGAACCTGAGACCTCCCTTTACCCATCCTATTCCTACTCCTACTCCTACTCCTACTCCTTTACGACAGCTGATCTAAGATTCAGTGGTGAGCCAACATTTTCTTATAGATGTTGGAGTAGTAATTAATTAATTTGGTAAATAATTAAAATGAAGGGAATGAGACATTTGAGAAGGTGGCGAGCATCGGGTTGATGGCGAACTTCACGGTGTACCTAGTGAAGAAATTCCACATGGAGCAAGTGGTCGCCACCCAGCTGACTAACATCTATGCTGGGACAACCAACTTTGCCCCACTCTTCGGTGCCTTCATCTCCGATGCATACTGTGGCCGCTTCCGTACACTTGCCTTCACCTCTATCGTTTCTTTTCTGGTAATTAATTTGTGCTCTACTAACTACTTTATTTCATTAATAAGTGAATAATGAAACTAGCTACCATTTTACATATGTACTGAGCTTCGGATTTTAGTTGTTCCGACTTGTAAAAGTAAATCACTTTCTAGCTACTTTTATGGAGCAAGATTTGTACGTATATGTTTTTTTTTTTTTTTCGTAATTTGTACGTATATGTTATTTTCGAAATATGGGGATCTTGTTCCTTAGTTTCGGATTAACTGAGGAATCAAAATGATAGACCCTTGGTTGCTCTCAATTTGAGTTTTGGATTTTAGCTTGCAAGTTAATTGATAGCATTTGTAGGGTTATAATGTTCTGTCGTACTGGGAACAAACAAACTTAAACATCTTTTTTTTGTTTTTAAAAAAAAGCAAAGATGGTTCATAGTCCATCCAAATTTCATTAATACGATACGTAAATGAAACAGTAACAGAAACTCCTCACAGTGTCCATATGTCAAGTTCTAACATAATTAAGATACATAATCAATTTTAATTCTAATTTTACTTATAAATAATTTTGAGTAAAAGATGGCCAGTCGGTAATCATATATATTCATTAATCTATAACAAATTTATTTTGGTATTTGTCCTCCACAATTTCGTATTGAATATTTGCCTTTGATAATATGAGTCTCATATTTAACTCTCTTGTCACCAGTCCACTCATCCACAGTCGAAACCAGCTGAAAGATCGATCATGTTTCATATTTAGTTAGCTAGGTAGAGATGCATGGTTTGACCAAAATACCTTTCCTTTGTCCCTCGCGGGTAGCGCTTTTCTCTTTTGTTTTGGATTAATTGAACTCATAGTTTACAGTATGATCACTTGTGTCTTGTATCTCATTCTCAATCAAATTCTTACCTAAACGTACATACATTATTTTATATATAATCACATCCTACAATCATCTTCCATTTCAGTTTTTGTAGCTTTCTTTTTAATAAACTTCCGGGTTGTGGTATTTCAAGTCAAATTCCAATTCTTCTATTAATATATATATTTGCTAATCATGCCTAACCCTTGTGGTTATGACATTAACGAATTAGGTCAACCAATTAAGGACTAGGGCATAAGTTATTACTGTTGTGGGGCAAAATAGATTTGAGAAAGATTTCAAAGATAAGGTTCTAACAATTATTTTGCGTCTCATACATAAAAGGTAGTAGATAGATTTTTTCTAGCAGAAGCTAGTAGGTAAGAAAAAATGTTTGGACAAGAAAATTTAGTAGAATTTATTCTATTTTTAAAATTAGTTTGAACGGTAGGGATCCATCAAAGTGTTAAAATAGAGTCAATGACTCATGAGTTTAAACGAAAAAACATAGTCAAGAGAAATAATAGTATGCATGCCATTCTAAATATAAATTCATTTTAAAATGAAATGTGCGTCTATATCAAATTTTAGTTTTGGTATGTTGCATCTCAAATAGTAATAAATAATAACATGTCACTCCAGATATAACTTTATTTAGTTCAGATATAATTTTTAAACAAAAAAATTTAAAATATAGTTAGTTAGAACCAATTATTTTCTTAAATAAGCCAATTATAAAAAACTGTATATAAAATTGTAAATTTAGAGTGATGTATTATAATTTCTACCCTCAGTTGATAGAGTGGAGAAGATTTCACGCATGGACACACCAACCAGAAGGATTAGAAAACCCAAATTTAACGTTTTGAAGATGACACTGTCCTTTGCCCATAATATATTTTGTGTGGGCCCTTTGTTAAGGGCCTCTAGAAGTCATCAATTATTGGATTGACTGGTTTGTATCAAAAGATTTATGACACATAATCAAATGTTTGTTTTATTAGTCTAAAGGTTGCTTTCAAATTTGTTGGCAGATAGCATATACTCCACAAATGTAGCGCAACAATATACTTTATTTATGATCAATTTGTATCTTGCAATTTGTTTTTTAACTGGGATTGCCCGTTGACATGTACCTACGGCACGTCTTCACAATGTTGCACTTATTTGATTATATAAAATAGTTTTGGAGGTCCGGCAAATTAATTAAAGTAACAAAAATAGAGCAAAAAATATATTATATGATCTTTTTAAATTTATTTTTGAAGTTTTTAAAGTTTTTATTTTTTTAGTTTTTTAATTTTTAATTTTCTTAATTTTTTGAATAGAAAAGGGAGAGAGAGGGAGAGAGATAGAGGGAAAAAAATTAAATAAATATAAGAGTGTTTTGGGTGGGGGATTTGAATTTGACTATTGGGAGTAAAAATATGTTTAGTGAGATTAGAACTGAGCCTTTAATTTTTGGGAGATTGAAGGAGAGCCACTTGATAGCTTTCTTTGTGTTTTATTATATAGATTGGTTAATAACTGTACAGTTAACTTGTTAAGCTGAATGATCTCGTCTCTATATATTACTAGTAATCTACACGTGCGATGCACATTTTAATAATTTCAAAAAATAAAAATAAACACGTGTGATGCACGTTTTAATAATTTCAAAAAATAAAAATAAAAAGTCTTACGTAGGAAGGATTTGAACCGGAACCTTCTTTATATTAGTTATGCACGTGCGTTGCACATGTTGGTAGAATGACAAAATGATAAATGACACTAAGGCCTTATTCCATTATAATATTAGATAGATTAGATTAGATAGAGATATAGAGATAGTTATGCACCTGCGTTACACGGGTTGGTAGAAGGACAAATTATACTAAGACCTTCTCCCATTATAGTAGTAGAGATACAGTACATATAGAGAGCATTGCAGTGTTGGATTCGCTATGAGAATATCTACACCATTCATCGATCATCATTGAGATTCTATAATAGGTCTTTTTAGGTATTGCTGAAAACGAAAAATATTTTGACTTATCGTATTGTTATCAAACTGGTAAAAGAAAATTCGGTTTTTTCTTAGAAATTACCACACTTTTTTAAAAGGAAAAAAAAAACACAATTTGTTGGTGAGAAAAGACTGAAATATCAATTTTGGAGAAATAATTATGCCTAAACATATTTTTAGTTATATTTTTCAAACACCTAATTTGAGCCGTAAAAGTGCTTTTAAAAAACAAATAATCTTCAAAAGCAGTGTTAAATGGACCCATAATATTTAATTATTTATCCATCACTTTACGTTGTAATGAAATGAACTCGTTCAGTATCCGAACAAATTGGATACATTGAATACATTGATGTACAACTATGAGATCTACAATCATACATCTCATAATTATTGTTTCATGAAATCTTCTTGTGTTTGGATCATGATATTCATATTCTTCGACATTGTTGGAGACCGACTAACCTACTCATGCCAATTATTCGACTATGTCCAGGGAATGATTGTGCTTATGCTAACAGCAATTGTTCCACAATTTCAACCACCAAGCTGCACCATGGGAGCCTTACAGGCCAGCCACTGCCCAAGGGCCACAAAGGGCCAGTTCGGCGTCCTCATCCTTTCCCTCGTCCTCCTCACCATAGGAGGCTCTGGCATTCGCCCTTGCAGTTTGCCCTTTGGTGTCGACCAATTTGACCGCACCACTGAACAAGGCCGACGTGGCCTTAACAGCTACTTCAACTGGTACTATTGCACCACCACGACCGCTGTATTGCTCGCATTGACCGTTTTGGTCTACATCCAGGATAGCATTAGTTGGGCTGTTGGTTTTGGGATTCCTGTTGGGCTCATGTTTGTTTCCATCGTGATGTTCTTCTTGGGGACCCGGCTGTACGAGTACGTGCCACCTGAGGGTAGCGTCTTCTCGAGCATCGCTCAAGTGTTTGTGGCAGCAGTCCGTAAACGACAGATGCATTTTCCTGTGCCTAATGACTTGGAGGAGCCAGAAACGTTGTTATATAACTCTTTTACAAGGAGTGAGCGGATCACGAAGCTTTCACTTACCCGACAGTTCAAGTAAGAATATTATTAGCATATATAATGTTTTTTTTTTTTTTTCAATAAAAAGATGACATTGTCATCGTTTCATCAATGAAAAATTAACGAAACAAAGTAGAACATATTACAGAACCTCAAAACCAAACAAAAGTCAAAGCGACAACTACACTAAAAGTACATAGTTGAAGCTACAAAAATTGAGAAGGCAGGAACCACCCGCGTCCGCTACATCCTACTCTTCCGATGTGATCTCCTCCTCCTCCATACGGAGCCTCTTCTTCGCTCCTGCTTGCCCGGCCCAGATGCGGATATAGGAAAATTTTTATGCATCATAACAGGAAATCTATTATTGATGTTACAGAAGGATAAATCATTACGGTCGAGCCAAAGGCCCCACATCGTAGCCGCCACATAAATTTCCCAGGCTAACCTATCCTCTTTTCTGACTATATTTACTCTCCAAAAACCTCAACCCTCAGAGCTCGACCTAGGACAATCATAACTCCCAAACCCTAAACACACAACCTCCCAAGCTAACCTGGCTTTAGGACAGATAAAGAATATGTGATTTGTGTCTTCACTGTCGTTGTTACATCTCGAGCAACTTCCATTGATATGCATGCTTCGTTTTAGGAGGTTGGTCTTAGATAAAATTGCATCGTTTACCACCAGCCAAAGGAACACTTTAACTTTCAGCGGCGCATTAATGCTCCAAATAATGTTGGCCTCCTTACATCATGTTCCTCCATCGTTGAGCCATCTGTACATAGAACTTACAGTGAATATGCAACTAGGATCTAAGTTCTAGGATCTCTCATCCTCTGTTTCATTAGTGTACAGCCCGTTGGTACGTATGAAATTGTTGAGGAATTGAAGTTGGTTAACACTCTCATGCGACAGTCGATCCGAGACCTCAATCCTCAGTCTCTCGTTACGCCAAACATCAGCAACTAACGTGTCAGTATTAATTGTAGCAGCCGCTGCCTCGAGAAACAGAGAGAAGAGTATTGTTTCCACACCATTTGTCTTTCTAAAATCTGGTATCTTTTTCGCTCCCAATCCTACACCTTGTATTAGTTTGAAAAATCTCACCCACTGTCGACACACTTTTCCAGAGGTAGGATGCTTTACCATTGACACTTCTCTCCCCGAATCTAAATTTCTTTCTTCTTCGATAAGCTGCTAATGATTTACACCACCAATTATTTTGCTTTCTTTTCATTTTCCACCACCATTTGCTCAACAATGCTTTGTTGATATCTCTTAGATCCATTATTCCGAGGCCCCCATACTCTTTCCTCTTACACACCCTCCCCCATTTTACCAGATGAAACCTTTTATTTGCCTCATTCGCTCCTTTCCATAAGATTCTTCTTTTGCATTTGTCTATTTTATTGATAACCCATCTAGGAAGTTCGTAAATAGACATAAGATATACCGGGATACTACTTAGCACTGAGTTAAGCAGGGTAATCCTTCCTCCTAGTGAAAGGAATCACCCCTTCCATCCGGCTAATCTCTTTTCAACCTTCTCTATTAAAGGCTGCCAATCATTTCTTTGCATAGACCGCGGTCAGATGGGGATTCCTAGATAAGTAAGAGAGTATTGTCCAGTCTCGCATCCAATAACTCTTTTGATATTCTCAATAGGAATGGATAAATTTACGCTGATTGGGATAACGCAGCTCTTATTCAGATTAACTTTGATCCCAGCCCATGCCTCAAAGCATTTCAGAACAAAACTAATAGCAACAATCTCTTCATCTTTTGCTGTTCCGAACATTAATGTATCGTCTGCATATTGTAGAATTGAAATCGATTCAGAGATGCCTTTAATCACGATTCCACGAATAACACCCTCTTCTCTGCCCCTCTTGAACATTTCTGCGAGTCCGTCGGCCACAGTGCTAAATAAAAAGGAAGATAAAGGATCCCCCTGTCTTAGCCCCCTGCGACATCTAATTTTTTTTTCCTTACTCCCATTAACTTGAACAAAAGATTTTCCTCCTTTCGCACACGTATTAATCCACTTTCTCCACTTAGGACCGAATCCTTTGAGTTGTAAGGCCTCATCTACACACTTCTATTCTATTGAGTCATAAGCCTTTTTGAAATCCAGTTTTAATAAGAATCCACCACTCTATCTTTATATCCTCTACATACAATCTCGTGTGCTGATGCAATGCTGTCCATGATATCCCTGCCTTTGATAAATCTGCTTTGTGCTTCTCCCACTACATCGTTGAGATGTGGGGCTAGCCTCTACGGCAACACCTTAGTGATAATCTTGAATGAGCCATTCAGAAGGCTAATTGGTCTCAAATCTTCTACTGTTCGAACCGCATTCTTTTTTGGGATTAGAACGATGTTCGCATAATTAAGTCTATCTAAATTAGCACTTCCATCATAGAATTCTTGAAAAATATTCATTAAATCCTTCTTAACGATTTTCCAGTAAATTCTATAAAAGAACAAAGGGAAACCATCAGGTCCTCAAGCCTTGTCCTGACCCAAGTCTTTTATGGCTAGAAGCACCTCTTCTTCTGTAAACATATTCTCAATTCCATCGCTACCGTCTATTCTTGATGAGCTCCACATATCTGGTGATAGTTTACATCTATTGCCCTTACAACTTCCCAATAAATCTTTAAATCTTCCATCTATGAGTTGTCTAATGCGTCCTTCATTCTGGCTCCAAGTTCCTTCAACGAAAAGTCCTGAAATGTTGTTTCGTCTCCTTCTTCCATTGGCTACTTCGTGGAAGAATTTTGTGTTTGCGTCGCCCTCTTTTAACCATTGTACCCTTGATCGTTGCCTATAGTATTGCTCCTCTATATCACCAATGAGTTGAATTTCTTGTCTATTATTTGCCAGCTACTCAATCTCCAGGCCCTGTAAGTCTCTCTCTTCCTGTAGCATTTCTAGCCCATGAACTCTGGCCCCTAATTCTTCCCTTCTTCTTTTAATCTGTCCAAATTCTTGCTTAGCCCACTCCTTCAAATGTTTTGGTAGCCTTCTCGTCTTTTCAATCCATATTCCGAACGCATTATCTTTTTCGATTTTGCCACCCAAGATTCCTCTATAGTCTTACGAATGTTATTGGACAGTGCCCATGCCTTCTCAAACCTGAATGGGTGTGGCTTCATCCTAGCTCCTTTGCCGCAGTCTAGGAGTAACGGAATGTGATCAGAAGTGAATCTAGCAATAGATCTGACACTTGCTAATGGGAAAGTCTCCTCCTAATCAGTGGACACTAAAATTCTATCCAACTTAGCCAAAATTGAATTAGCCTGCATATTCGTCCAAGTATAATTCCTATCAGCTACTTTAATTTCCATCAGTTCTAACTCATTGATAGTAGCATTGAAGTTATTTCTCTCTTGGCTACTTGCCCCTATTCCTTTGTGCTCGTTCTGGAATCTAGTAATATTGAAGTCTCCCCCAATGACCCATGAACCTTTTCATTTACTTCTAATATCTCTTAATTCATCCCAGAGTTGACCTCGTAGTCTAGAGTCATAAGGACCATATACTGAAGTTACCATGTGTTCCCAATCATCTCTCCTAGGCCTAATTCGGACCGTGACCGAGAATACTCCAATTACCTCCTCAACGATCTCAAATAAAGTTGGGTCAACCCTTAAAGCAATACCTCCAGATAAGCCGATGACCGATTTGAACCTCCAATCAAATGCCCCAACGTATCTAATACTTTAAAACTCTTCAATCTTAGGGTTTTCGATCCTAGTCTTTTGGAAGGCACAGACAGTGGGTTTTTTCTTATAAATCGTCTCGCGAATAAGTCTTTTCTTCGATCTTTGCCTCATCTCTCTAACATTCCAGAATATGTATAACATTAAAGAACGTGATAGACACCGACCTCTAGTCTTTTAGAAGGAACCCAAATTGCTATAAACCAACTTTATTGGTCTCCCTTCTAAGAATATTAACCTTATAATGCTGTTCTTCTCTATTGGATCCTATGGCTAAACCGTACAGACTTGCGTAATAGATAAGAGAGTCATCATTCAGAAAGTTCAGAATTGAGAAGTTGCTTTCAGGAATTTCTCCACCAACAGATACGATATCTCTGTCCTTTAATACCGCCTTAAATAAATCCTCTTCACTGGGGCCTTGTGAATCCCATTTGTCCAATTGTCTTTTGCTCTTTCTTTGATGATCTATTGTTTTCATGTTTGTGCACCCGAAGCTCCTTTCTGTGCCCCCTCCTCCTGATAATTCCTTTACATGCTTTTCTGAAATATCGATATTCGTAAAAGATATGTGATAATCGTCTCTAACCCCATCTAATCAGCCAATAATCTGGTCCTCTAAGGGAATTCCCTCTTACCAATTCTCCCCCTTACAATCTCTCCGCTATAAATTCCAAGTTCCTCCTCATCTTCGTTATGAAGATCCTGTGACTTATGTCTTTCTAGCATCCCTATTTCACCTTCTTACTGGATGAATATTTCCTCCCCCAAGTCTTGAATGGCATCACCCTCTGAGATGAATGCCTCATCATTTAATTTTTGACTGAGGCTCCCATCACAGTCAGGCCCAAGTTGAAAGCCCATCTTCTTCTCATCCATTAATCTGAGCAATGTTTCCCTAACCAATGCCTCAAAATCCGCTTGTGACATTGACAACATGTCGGGTACGGAGTGATAGCCATCTCCTCTTGCATCGAGTTCTGCGCCGTACAACATTGCTTCCGAAGCCTTGTCAATAGCCGCATAGTACCCTTTTCCTTTGTCTTGTCCAATCTTCTCTTGCTAACTGTCTTCCACTGCCTTCAAGAGCTCAGTCTCTAGCGACTCTGCCACCTCATCTAACTTTTGAATTGGATGAACTAGGTTACTTTGCCTCAGATTGAGCAGTGTGGATATTTCTGTGGTGGATCTCTTTTCAAAGTGGTTGATATCTAATCTCACCGAATCCAATGGTCAACTAGTATCATCAACCTCCCGATGTTGCAACTGTTCATCGCCTTCCTTGGTTTCAAACACATCGACACCTAGGAAAGACACTCTTTTTCTTCTCAGTAATTATCTTCACCTCATAGACCTCTTGTTCAATCTCCACTTGGACATCGAGGGGTATCCTCTTTATTCTCAACTCCAATCCGAAGACGACCATATTTTCGACGAGATTGCAACATAGTGTTCTTATCCATGTCAATGATCCTACCAAAACCTCTCACCAAATCTTGAAAACCCGAATGCACCCAACAATGATAAGGGAAGTTGTAAGCTCTAATCCACATCGACGTCGAGGAATCTGCCTTGATAGCTCCTAAGCTTCTAGACCATCGATTGAAGGTGATATAAAAATCTAGACCCTCCAGTCCTCTCAACTGTAGCACCTCCTGAGCTCTTTCCTCAGTATGGCAGTGAACAAAAAATAAGTTTTGGCTGATTTGCTGTCCTTGCCATTTCCAATTTGGATCCACCTTTGTGGTTGCCATGAGAATGCTATCGATGTCTTCCCTCTTTGGATTTCCGGTTTGCGCTTTGACTATAATGCAAATTTTGAGTTCCTTCTCAAGCTCCGCCATGAATAGATTCGGAGTAATGACAGCCTTCGTCACCTTCCTAGCTATTGCGGCAGTAACCTGATTCCTACTCTGCTCCGAGTTTAACAAAATTGCAGGTCTGAAAAGCTCTCTAGCTGCTGATTTCGCCACCACCCTGTTCTTCGTGCACTCCGTCGAGATATGCCCGTAATTCTTGCACGCATAGCAGAACCAATCATTGGTGCAACTGCGGATTGAGTGCCCCCTTATTTTTGTGACATTGATGTTGTTTCTTTTCAGCAATGGTAGAATCCATCGAGATGAGCCTATGTCTTCTATCTGTACTCTTTTCGACACTTTTCGGTTTCCGCGGTCGCACTAAAATCCATTCACCTTCCTCATCGTCTTTCATCTTAACACTCTCTTTCTCAGTCGATTGCTCCCTACACTGAACTCTATGTTCATTGTAGGCTCAGTTGTCGTTTCTGGTGACCTCTGCGAATGATCTTCTGTTAAATTCCGATGGACGGAAAGTTGCTTTGGCAGGCTCTGGCGAGGCCCATCCTTTCCTCTCCACTTTCCTCCACTCCTCATGGACCCCAATCTCTCTCGCATGATCTCTTTGATCAGTACTCGGTTCACGAGTCCTCGAGCGAACTCGTCCTCTAGAGGTGTCACCGTAGGCGACCTGCTCTCCGTAGAGCTTGTTCGGAAGTGGTCTACCTTCGACCACTCTTTCTCTCTTGCTCTCCATTATAAATAACTCTTATATAATGTTTGTGTAACTGTGTTGTTTGTTCAATATGTTAATTGATATTTAACCATTTAACATTGCTTAATAGTTGTCATGAAATTTTAATGTTGCTTAAAATTCTTACAATCAAATGAATAGTCTCAATTACACCAAATTCCTCTAATTTCTTACATTTGTTTCTGGTTCTGTATATTGTGAAAGATCAGCGCTAACTGGATTGCTTTTTTTTTTTTTTCCTTTTTCTTTTTGACTCAAAAAATACCAAAAATTAAGCTCTATGATTCCAGTAACGAGAACTAATATAGAAAGAGTAATTGTACTACTTTTTATGTACTGCAGAGTTCATCTACATATATGATTCCTACTCATCTTTGTATGTATGCTCAGATTCTTGAACAAAGCAGCAATCAAATGCGAAGGCGAAGTAAACCCCGACGGCTCCATCGCCAAACCATGGCATCTTTGCAGCATCCAACAAATCGAGGAAGTAAAATGCCTGCTCCGAATCATCCCCATCTGGTCCGCTGGCATAATCTCCTTCCTCGCAGCCGCCCAACAATGGACGTTCACCATCCTCCAAGCCCTCACAATGGATCGCAATCTCGGTCCCCACTTCCAAGTCCCTGCAGCCAGCGTCGGTGCTCTCTCGCTCATCGGTGTCACCTTCTTTGTCCCCATTTATGACCAACTCCTCATCCCAACCCTACGCAAAATCACCAAGACACCCTCCGGAATCACTCTCCTCCAAAGACAAGGGATCGGACTAGTAATCTCAGCTCTATCCATGATTGTAGCCGGATTAGTTGAACAAAAGAGACGAACCTCGGCACTGGCGCATAATGGGATATCACCAATGTCTGCATTGTTATATCTGAGCCCACAGCTGTTACTAATGGGTATTGCCGAGTCTTTCAACGCAATAGGTCAGATTGAGTTCTACAACAGGCAGTTTCCCGAACACATGCAGGCACTTGCATCGGCTTTGTTTTTCTGCAGTGTGGCCGGATCCAACTACCTGAGTACAATGCTGGTGTCGATTATTAAGAGGAACACTGGGTGGTTGAACAATGACATTAATTTGGGGAAGGTCGACTACTTCTACTACATTATAGCGGGTTTGGGGATGGTTAACTTCGCATATTTTTTGGTATGTGCTCATTTCTATAGGTACAAAGAGGAAGATGAACTTAAGAAAGTGATCGTTGAGTTAACGGAGGAATAAATTCAATGACGTGGTGTTTTTGAACGACAACCCACTTGTAATTTGGTAAGAGATTATGGGTGTTGAATGATGAAGGCCCCAAAAGGGAAGATGTGCATGATTGATGATATCTACCTAATGTAACTAGAGAACGGTTGGAGGTAATTAAGTTAATGAAAGTGTATTATGATTAATATTCGAAACTAAATGATAGGACCAAGTTAGGTATCAATATCGATCAGTTTGAGGTATAGAGCCTGGTTTCTAGATTGAGTGCATTAGTAGGCGGTGAAGGCGACGAAAGGCAGGCTCATCTATCAATGGATATCCTTGCATGTCGCAATAGGACCTGAACTGTCTTCGGGTATCTCTATGAATATATATTAAGCTATATTAAGCTTTTCAGTGTTGGCTTGTTTTCTATGGAAGCTTCTTCTCTTCTATATATATATATATATATCTCAGTGTTGGCTTGTTTTCTATGGAAGCTTCTTCTCTTCTATATATATTTTCAGTGTTGGCTTGTTTTTTCTATGGAAGCTTCTTCTCTTCTATATATATTATATATATATATATCAGTGTTGGCTTGTTTTCTATGGAAGCTTCTTCTCTTCTATATATATATATATATATATATATATATATATATATATATATATATATATTTTCAATGTTGGCTTGTTGGCTTGTTTTCTATGGAAGCTTCTTCTCTCTTATATATATATATATATATATATATATAGGGTAGCGATCTGGTGAGAACTGTTCTCACGATAAGCTTCGTGAGAACTCTACGCCTATCCATCCTACTGAACCGTTCACATTGTTTAACATAACTAAATTAGTATAGAAACATAAAACCAAGTCATTTGATATTCATTTGTCCATGCATCATGTCACTATAAAAAATAACGATTTTACAGCCACACAATTTGTAACACTTCAATGCATGGGGAAACGAATCTCAAATGACTTGATTTCTCATCCATAGACTAATTTAATCGTGTAGATCAAAATGAACGGTTCAGATCTTTCAACTAATATCCCAAACAAAAGTTCTCACGTGGTTCTCACCAAAAGAGTTCTCACTAGATCATTTCCCTATATATATATATATATATATATATATATATATATATATATATATATATATAAGCAATTTTTTATTGCAAATGTGCAAATCATTTAACCCGTTGATGTCGCATTTAACCCGTTGATGTCGCTTGTTTTAGTGGTGGGAGCAACATGTGTCAGTTCTTGTAATTTGTAGAGGAAGAGACAGATTTCAGCTGCAGATCCGGATCTGAGACAGGAGGGTCCCTTGGGGAGCTGAAAAGGAGGAGCTCCTGGAGGCTGGCCGACCGGAATACCTGCAAGAGGCCTAGAAACACAGGGAGAGATCTCGGCGAAAGGCCCTCCGGCGATATAATCAGTCACTGTAAGAAAGAAAAACTAGGGTACAGGTGGAGAGAAAGGGATCACCTACAAGAAGGGGGAGGGGGTCTGGTATTTATAGGTAGAAAGAGTGGGAGCCCTAACCCTAATGGGCCGGGTTGACCCGTTTCTCTGTGGGTTTGAACAAGCAGAAGGCCCACTGGATCCTCTGGCCTGATGATCAGCGATGAGCGAATTTTGAGGAGATCAGACAGTTCTAATCGTGCTAGATTATTTGTCCACATCATAGGCCCTCAACTCCTGGAGGGTTGTATGTACCAGCTGTCGAGGAGTAGCTTAATATTGTAAGAAGGTATGCTATCATTGTGCTCCTGAACAAAGAGAAAGACCCCTACGTGGGGCAAAAAGTGGTGTAGGCCGAGCAGTGTGAAGCCAAGCCCCGACCCTTCGACCTTCGGCGACCGGGGTAGGGCTTTTGGGGTCGAGCGTCGAGCGTTGTAGGCTGAGAAAGCCAGTAGCCAGCTTGAAGTTTTTGCCGAGCGTCAAGCATCGTAGGCTGAGAAAGCTAGTAGCCAGCTCGAAGTAAAGTGTCGAGCATGATAGGCTTGTGAGAAAGCCAGTTGCCAGCTCGAAGTTCCTAACGAGCGTCGTCCGTCGTAGGCTTGTGAGAAAGCCAGTTTCCATCTCGAAGTTCCTTCCGAGCGTCGAGTGTGATAGGCTTGTGAGAAAGCCAGTTGCCAGCTCGAAGTTGCTGCCAAGCGTCGAGCGTGATAGGCTTGTGAGAAATCTAGCTGCCAACTCGAAGTTCCTGCCGAGCATCGAGCGTGTTAGGCTTGTGAGAAAGCCAGTTGCTAGCTCGAGGTTCCTGCCGAGCATCGAGTGTGATAGGCTTGTGAGAAAGCCAATAGCCAGCTTAAGGTTTCTGCCGAGCGTTGAGCGTGATAGGCTTGTGAGAAAGCCAGTTTCTAGCTCGAAGTTCCTGCCGAGCGTCGAGCATGATAGGCTTGTGAGAAAGCCAGCAGCCAGCTTGTGGTTCCTGCCGAGCATCGAGCATCGAGCGTTTAGGCTCCAAACATGGTGATTATAGTGAACACTTGGGTTGCACGTGCTATGCTGCCATCATGGTTTTGAAAATCGAGGCGTCGAAATATCTTCCACTGTTAGATTTAGATGATTTGAATTGGGTGGCAGAGATCTTTAGAGAATATCGAGGCGTCGAAACTATGCCTATATAATCCCAACCTCCCACCTCATTTTCCACTTTGCTCTCTCTTTAGGAACTATTTATTGACCGGCGACAAGCTTTACGGTATACTTTTCCGGCAATCGATAATAGGTTAGTATTCTCAACATTATGACGATGGCTTAGTCCGGTTCTTCTGTATCTATTTCCGGTCGGGGTGATGTGGATTGCCTTTTTGACTCCACGTCATGGGTGTCGAGTGAGAAGGTCTATAAGGTCCAGCCGATTCGCAGCTGTAAACTGTTTGTACTGGAGTTGAGTGACTCGGACAGAGAAACAGAGGTGGTTGATGGGGGCAATCCGGTTGAGGTGGAGGAGGTTGGAGATACCGATAGAGGAGTGGAGGCTGATGTGAAGGTTGGGAGAGTGGTTGAGGCGGACGAGGCTATGGAAGTTAGAGATATCGATAGGGGCACGGAGGCCGAGGCAGAGGAAACTAGAGATACCGATCGGGACGTGGAGGGTAAGGTTGATGCGACGAGATTGGCCTTTCCAACCTCCCCCCGTTGCCCTCCCCGAAGGCTCCTTGCGCACGGTGTAGGAGGTTGATATGGACTCTTCCAAGCAGTCCGGAACAGTCAGACGAGTTTCTCCCCAGACATAGGCTCGATGTCCCTTATCTTCAGCAGCCGGGATCCACTAAGATGTATCCGGACGACTTTTGAGGACTTGGTATGGTTTGGTGTGCAACCTTCTTCACCGAGTCAAACCAAGATATAGATGGACACGATGCAGAGCGTGCTGACGATCAATGACTTGCCGCTGATTTGAGCGAATTGCTTCATAGGGCTGAAGTTTGAGCAGATGGTTCTGAACCCTGGTCTTTGCCCAACGGACGAGTTGGCCCCTGCTACTGCATGTTTCCTAGTGGATGCCTTCGGCTCGGGGTTGCGGCTGCCGTTGCACCCATTTATCAAGAAGGTGATTAACTGGGAGGGGGGTCTTAGTCCGATGTAGTATGGGCCAAACTTCTGGAAGCAGCTCGTGTTCTTCATACTACTTTGCAAAGAGAGGGAAGTGCCTCTGAAGCTCAAGTATTTTTGAGTCGTATTGGGGGTCAGCTCGTCGGGAGAGCACGAGAGAGTATATTATATATCCCCTCACCCCCAAAAGAAGGTAGTCCATGGGCATCCAGACTCCATTAAAGGTTGGTAAAAGGGATATGAGCAACTTGCTCATTTAGTAAATGAGCAAATGATTATGTGGCATGCATGTGATATATTGGACAACTAACCCTTCTAAGAATTTTCCAATCACATGCATGCCACATCATCAATTGCTTATTTATTAAATGAGCAAGTTGCTCATACCCCTTTTTCCCTATATATATATATATATATATATATATATATATATATATATATATATATATATATAAGAGGAAATAAGGCTTGCCCCATAGAATTTACTGGGGGGGGGGGGGGTTGTATAAAAAGGTTGTTGGCAGGCCGTGGGCCCCCCATGACCAGGTGCGCTGCTGCTCCTGTCTGCATCAGCAGTAGGCTAAAGTGGCAGCAGAGGTGGGCCCCAGTTGACAAAGGGTATGCGCTGTCTTCTCTGTGTGTGCTGGCGTGGCATGGGGGGCCCGCCCGGGGGGTTGCTTGTGGATGACGTCAGCGACGCAAAGAGGAAAAAGATAGAGGGGTGTTTAATAATTGTCCCATATCGGAAAATACACCAGAATAATTAAATATAAATATAATAGCCTAGGATTAGAGGTCACCAATAAGTTATAACACCTTTTATGAGGCAGCCTGTGATGGACAGTTGTACTATGTATAATAATTTGTCTGATAAAAGTAATAAAATTGTCTGAGTATTTGGACGGGGCGTTACAAATGGTATCAGAGCCGACTTTTGACACCGATTGTGGGTAAGAGTGGGTGAGATGTATGTCTGGTTGAGGTCAGTACGCTTGTAGAGAGACCAGGAGTGCAGTACGCTACTTTAATTTCTAAAGGTGGGGTGTATGTAATACCCCGTAATTTCAAATATATATATATATATATATATATATATATATATATATATATATATATATAAGAGGAATTGACGCTTGCCCCTTAGAATTTACTATTTGGGGGGGGGGGTGTATAAAAAGGTTGTTGGCAGGCCGTGGGGCCCCCAAGAGCAGATGCACTGCTGCTGATGTCTGCATCAGTAGCAGATTGACGTGGCAGCAGAGGTGGGACCAGGCGACAAGGGGCATGTGCTATCTTCTTTGTGCGTGCTAGCGTGGCATGGGGGGCCCCGCCCGGGGGAGTTGCTTGTGGATGACATCAGCGATGCAAGGAGGAAAAAGATAGCGGGGTGTTTAATAATTGCCCATATCGGGAAATACACTAGAATAATTAAATATAAATATAATAGCCTGGGATTAGAGGTCACCAATAAGTTATAGCACCTTTTATGAGGTAGCCTATGGTGGGCAGTTGTATATATATAATAATTTGTCTGATAAAAATAATAATGGTGTCTTGGGAAATTCCTACGACTTGGAATTATTTTTACAAGCCGAATCACAAACCCCCCAAAGAGAAGGAACTTGACAAACGAGGAATGGGCTGACGTGGATCGGATCGTCAAGGGCAACAACATCGGCTGGCCAAATGTGACTGAGAATCACTTGGTGAGGATCGAACTGAGTCCCATTGATCCTTGAATGTAATTCGTTTTCTTTTTTGTTAAACTTTTTTCCCTTCATTCTTATGGTTCTTTTTCTTCTTTCGCAATGATGGATGATGCTGCGATTGACGCAAGGAGGGGCTTCCTGGCGAAGCAGCGTAATAGGCCCCCTCAAGGGGCTCCGAGAGGACTTTAGACCGAGAAGTCCAAGAAGCAGAGGACCCTTATGGCAACTGGGATCCCACGCGCTGAAAGGGAGGCGCCAAGCTCGAGTAACCTTAGGGTTACAGATGCTTTGAGGGGCGACATTCCACCCATCCACCCTGTGGTCCAAGAGATCATGGGATAAGAGGGGCTCCGACCTTGGGTGCCCAACTGAGCCGTGAAGACGGCCGATACACTAACCGAGGGGTCGTTGGTGTAATGCCCCGATTTTCAAACACTGGGAAACCGTGACATAAGCCAGAATCTTTTATTCAATTAGTCACAATACACAGAAAAATAGGAAAATTTAAACCTTTTTATTCAACACAAATGTATTACAAGTCCGAATGTTACAAAATTGCAATACATTATAACAGTGTTACAATAATACCTGTACAATCCCAATTGTTATAACTTTCAACAAATTATATCAGAGTACAATGAATAAAGAACAACACTTGGTATTTCACTTGGATGCTTCCCCAATAATAAACAAATTACAATAATGAATAAATTACAATAATTGTTACAAATGAAATTACAACATATATTTCAGCGGAAACTTAAAATGAAATCGACTCCTTGCTTCTCTTGCCTTGAGTCTTCCTGAACCTGTACCTGTACTTCTGCAATCCAATACCTATTGAAGTGGGGACGTCAGTACATATACTGACACTTTAAGGCTGATAACTAGCAGCGAATCTCAACTATAGCAGACAGATTGATGAAAAAAGGAACGTGTATATATATTTGATGTGTCAGTGTATGTTATGAATTAGACTCTAATGCAAGATTACTAATGCAAGGATGTTCTTATTCTAAAGCAAGCAAGACTCTGGGACAGTATGCAGCCCATACTACATACGCCCCATATCAAGCCGTTTCTTCGTATATATGGATTTGAACCCTCGTCATAAATTCTACTTCTGTACCCATTCTGTTCCTGACACATACTACATGACTGATGAGGTTGCAGGTACGGTCTAGTTCTGCTACTGCAGTACAATAGTGGTGTCCCTGTTTTCCACTATTGCCTGGCGAACCGGTCCTCGCTAAAAGCCAACACGAACTACAAGATACTTGTCAACATTCTTCCGTGCCATCAACTTGTCATGAGAAGGCATAGAACCTGATGGAATCGTAGGGTCTATTTCCCTAGGAAAAGCTCCCGTTCTTACCATGGCAGTTCAGGAATTAACAATCAAGATACGGATCCCGTGCTCCCAACTCATCTTGAAAAAGCACTGCCCGTATCCCTTTGGCAGGGGAATACATCCTAATAACACCACCTAGTGTCAGCCTATAGGAGAGGTTGGATTATAGGATATCATCCCCAACACCAATTCTCACCCTTCGGCAATTTATAGAAAAAATTGTTAAGTAACTGTTACTATCCTAACGATCTCACTAACCCTAACCAAACAAGCGAGGCATGCCACTGTGCTTCCAACTCGACATGAAAAAGCACCGTACGTGTCTCTCTTCTAACCAAGCAAGCGAGACATGCATTGTGCTTCCAACTTGACATGAAAAAGCACCGTACGTGTCCCTCTTTTAACCAAACAAGCAAGACATGCACTGTGCTTCCAACTCGTCATGAAAAAGCACCGTACGTGTCCCTCTTCTAGAGAGTGTAACAATTTGTCAACACAATTAACCAAGTCTTAATTTAGACTTCACAAGATCTCATCGGATCCACTCATAGCCTACCTATTTAAGACAATACCTACACACGAGCCCAATAAGCTTCGTACGAACAATAATATACATACGAGCCAAATAAGCTACGTACGGGACCAACAGCTACATACTGGCCAGGCGAGCCATGTATTAGACAACAACCTACATATGAAAACAACCATACAGGTAATCAACCTAGAAGCAACCGAACGTGCTTACTAGAAACTCTTGATCTTCTATAATTAGAAGCAACAGAAGAATTTACTAACAGTCTAAAATAGGCATTCTACCAATGAAAAGCCCAAAAGCGACATAAAAGACCTTCGACAGCCTAGAAGCAACCAGTGCTACGCTTATCGGATTTTAACAGAAATATATTTTTTAGAAAGGTAAGAATATCTACCACAACTCTCTAGTGGAACACTATTTCGGATTCTGTAAGGAATCTAAAATTCGGTCCATCGAACATACGCAAACAACACGCAAACTGCATATTTTCAACAAAAAGCTGAAACTTTGCAAGCTAGTAACTTTCGCTCTACTCGTCAGAATCTAACGAAACTGGGCAATTTGAAAAGGTGGGAACATCTACTAGAATTTCCTAGTTGACCACTTTCTCAGATTCCAGAAGGAATTCCAAATTCCTGATCTCAAACATATGCAAACAATTACCAAACTACAGATTTTCAATAAAAAGATGAAACTTCTGTAACTTGTAACTTTTGCTCTACCCATCGGAATCTAATGAAACTGGACAATTTGAAAAGATGGGAAAATCTACTAAAACTTCACAGTCGACAAATTTCATAGATTCCAGAAGGAATTCCAAATTCCTTACCTCGAACGTACGCAAACAATTACCAAACTATAGATTTTCAATAAAAAGTTGAAACTTCTGTACCTTGTAACTTTTGCTCTACTCGTCGGAATCTAGCGAAACTAAAAAATTTGAAAAGGTGGGAACATCTACTAAAACTTTCTAGTTGAATACTTTCTCAGATTCCAGAAGGAATTCCAAATTCCTGACATCGAACATATGCAAACAGTAACAAAACAGCAGACTTACAAAAGAAGCTGAAATTTTGAAAGATTATAACTTTTGTTACACTTATTGGAATTTAACCCAAGAGGGCAATTCGGAAAGGTGAGAACGTCTACTACAACTTCCTAGTTGGTTGGCTTATCAGATTCAGCGATTATGATACTCAAAAACTATAAGGAATCAAAACCGATACAATTCCAACCTGCCAAATACGCAGCCAAGCTGAAAACTTTCAAAGCCCATAACTTCTACTCCTCTTGTTAGAATTTAACCCGAGAGGTCAATTCAGAAAGGAGAGAGTCTCTACTACAAATCCTTAGTTGACCCGAACCTCAGATTCAACCAGTAAGACACCCTAAAATATCAAAGAAGTAAAACAGCAAGTTTCCAGTGCAATCTAGCTACTGTGTTTTGTAAAAATCATAACTCCTACTCCGCTTATCGGAATTTAACCAAAGTGGTCAATTACGAAATGGGAAGATGTCTACTACAACTCTCTATTTGGTCTCCACTTCAGATTCAACAGGTAAGACACTCTAAAACCTCAAAGAAGCAAAACAACAAGAATCCAATCAAGACAACTAGTTGCTGTACTTTGTAAACGGCATAACTCTTACTCTACTTATTGGAATTTGACCCGAGAGGTTAATTTGGAAAGGGGAAGATGTATACTACCACTCTCTAGTTGGCCCGAACATCAGATTCAACCAGTAAAACACTCAAAAGTATCAATCAACCAAAACAGCAACGTTCAGCCAAACAGCTAGTTGCTATTTTTGTAACGGTCATAATTTTTGCGTCTCTTACCGGAATTTAACCCGAGAGGCCAATACGGAAAGGGGAGAACTTCTACTACAACTTTCTAGTTGTTCTCCTCCTCAAATTCTGAGAGAAACCCCAAGTTTTATCCCTTTGAACCTACTGCGACACTAACCCCAAAATAGTGAGCTCATTGTTTTGACCTAAAAATCGTTGTTTTGGGGGAAACGCTCGTTTCACCCATCAAAATGACTCCGAAAAGTCTATAAAAATTAAAGTATGCTAATAACACATAGGATAACCTCCCATATAAATTTCGGGTCGAAACTCCTCTTTTAACCTAGTTAAATAAAATCAACCCTAGAACAAACAAAACCGAAACTTTATGGTTCTAATTTGTGTTCTACAACTTCAACTTTGTGTGCTCTCTATTCTAATCAATATGCACAAGAAATTAACTCAATAAAACAACATACAACAACAATAATGCTATTAATATCTAAAACAACCATGAGATGAGAAACCCCCACCTTAGAGAACTAGTAGGAAGGAGTTGCTAGCTCTCCTTACTCCTTGTTCTTGCTCCTCCTCTCAAGAACTCCATGAAGAAAAAGAACCCATGAAAAGCTATCTCTTTTCTTTTTCTTTTGATCCTCTCTTTCTTTTCATTTCTTTTCTTCTCAATCTTTTTTTAAAGTAAAAAACTAGTAAAGAAGAGATGGGGAATGAGATGGATTTGAGAAGGGATGAGAACACACATGAGGGAAAGGGTTTCTAACCCTAGCTTTTGGGGAATGGCCAGATTTGAGGTGAAGGGGGGTTTTTTATAAGAAGGGGTTAAGTGTTTGTGTGGGTGAGAATGAGAACACGTGTCATTTACACTTGTGGCTCAAAACAAATGAGGTTTTGTTTGCAAATTAATCTTACAGTCAAGCCCTAATCCATCCTAACCCTCCATCTAATCATGATGGATTAAAAATAAAATATAATTTTTCCAAATTACATACTACATGATTTGTACAATCGCCTGAAATCGACACGATTCAAATCCGTGCATATATCTGAATATACAGATATTTTTCATTAGTGAAAACGAACAAATCAGTACTAAAATAATTTTATTACTGGCTCGGAAGATTCCAGTATCAATTTGATACAAAACAGTCGTATACCGACTAGTGTATATACATATATAATGTTTATTAGCAAAACCAGGTGATGTCCACCAAAAATATTTCGATTCTGAAAATAAAAATAAAATAATAATAAAATAATAATTTTTAATATCTGTCCGTTATTTCCCAGACATTTTTCCAATTTGCATTTTTCAAGATTTTGCACAAGTGCACAAAACTGATACAATACGTATATATACTTTCTAGTATATATATCTAGATAGCTTTTTATCAGTAAAACCGAGTAATTTTCCAATTAAAATATTTTATTTTCAAAAATAATAATTATACAAATATAATATCTGTCCGGAATATTACAATACTCTCTCCTTAGAATAGTTCTGTCTTCAGAACTACGTTAAGTCAAGAAAACAGACAAGCATTCATACACTAAATAACTCGGGGAAAGAAAGCATATACGGCCTTCCAACTCCCAAGTGATTCATCCACGAACTGGTTCTCCAAAGAACCCAACCTTGATCCCAAAGCTACCTGAAGAATCTGCCGAAGTCGAGATGTAACTCTCGATTTTTGGTCAGAACTACTGACGCTGACGCTCCATGTTGCTTCCTTGCGCCTTCAATGTGGACTCCCGCTAATTCCTCTATCGACTAAGTCATCTTTATCGAGAAAAATGTGCAGACTTTGTCAACCGGGTCCCCAATAACCCAAATTGAGTCATACATTTTCGAACTTCTGGGTACTCCTGTGATGAAGTCCATACTGACATTCTGAGATTTTTCTTCATCAACTTGCCACTTTAGTGTTTCAATCCTTGCATCTTCTGCCTAAGCCTTCTGACTTGCTTTCTTCGACTCGGTTGCAGCTTCAACTGTGCCAATACTGAGCTCCAATCTTGAGTAATCACTCCAATACTAGCTTGCCTGATCTCATCATCTCGCTTCTTACTTCCTTCACGGTCTTTGGCTGAGGCCGATCTTTCACTTATCTCGATCTTTTGCACTTCGGTAGCCACTCCCTCCTTAAAATAGGACATGGCCTACGAACATCACTTCTGACTTCCAGGATTCTCTCCTGTAATTTGCTCGAAGCTGATGCTCCATATGGTGTATTTAAACAAACCAAATCTAGAGTCATCTCCGGCACACATCTCAACTCTTGAAAAATTTAATTCAGACAAAAGAATATGATGAACCAAAATTGAACAAAACAGTTGCCTGGATTTCATATATATATAAATCCAACTAATTACAAAAAGTGTTACATCATATAGTACTTCTTAGTCCAAAATAAATTTCAAAATACAAATCTTAAACTTAGTTGCAGTTCCATATGCACATACTGGTACTTGCACTCCTGCCTTCTTCAGCTTGCTGGTAGTAAGTGCAAACTCTACCCTTGGTGAACAGGCTCATTTCCCTTATTGTTCATCTTCGGTACTGATTTGCCGTCTTTCTTGTGAAACTGGAGACAGTTCGGCTTAATATGACCAATCTTCCAACAATTGTAACATGTACGGGTCTCCACCTGAGGGTCCTTCCTTGGGCACTGGATCATGAAGTGACCTTGCTCACCACATAGGAAACAACTTCCTGGTTCAGTGCCTCCAAGCTCGCCATCTGGTTTCTGAATCTTCTGCTCCTGACCTTGGTTCTCGAACCCTGATGTTGGTGCAGATCTTTTCCCTCGTAGTTGTGGACAGACTGATTTCTCGTGCCTATCCTCCTCACAGAAATGGCATACTACAACCTTGGCAGTCTCCAGAACTTGCCCCCATTCACGCTGTAGTTGTGCCAATCTGGGGTTGAAATATTCTCGCTCCTCTGCCAGGCCTGCTAATGCAGCTATGCAAGCATCACCCAGTTGCTTAGCTTGACGACCTCTCCTGGTCCTGCACTTCCTCAGCTTCTTCATTTCTTGTCGTATGCTGGTTGCTGCTGCTATGCGTTGATCCACACTTAGCTCCTGCGGTGGTGAAAGATCCTTCGGCTCCTCGCTCAAGATCATCGGATCATCCCTTGAAACTTGCTCCCTCTTCCATCAACACCTCCTCGGTTAGGATATCCTCGAACACCATTCATGTGTTTTAAGGATGGTAACTCATATACTGGAAATAGTCCAGATATAGAAAAATAATAAAACATAAGTTGAAAGAAACAACAATATGAATTACAATTGTCTACAACCAGCTAAAACCTGACTCCTAAAAGGCATCCAGTGTTGGACTGTAAATTAAAGTGGGCTCTGAGACCACTCTTTAATGCCCTGATTTTCATATACTGGGAAACCGTGACATAAGCCAGAATCTTTTCTTCAATTAACCACAATGCACAGAAAAACAGGAAAATTTAAAACTTTTTATTCAACACAAATGTATTACAAGTCTGAATGTTACAAAACTGTAATACATTATAACAGTGTTACAATAATACCTTTACAATCCCAAGTGTTACAACTTTCAACAAATTACATCAGAGTACAATGAATAAAGAAAAATACTTGGTATTTCACTTGGATGCTTTCCTGACAATAAATAAATTACAACAATGAATAAATTACAATAATTGTTACAAATGAAATTACAACATATATTTCAGTGGAAACTTAAAATGAAATCGACTCCTTACTTCTTTTGCCTTGAGTCCTCCTGAACCTGTACATGTACTTCTGCAATCCAATACCTGTACTTCTGCAATCCAATACCTGTACTTCTGCAATCCAATACCTATTGAAGTGGGGACGTCAATACATATACTGAAGCTTTAAGGCTGATAACTAGCAGCCAATCTCAAGAATAGCAAACAGATTGATGAAAAGAGGAACATGTATATATATTTGATGTGTCAGTGTATGTTATGACTTAGACTCTAGTGCAAGATTACTAATGCAAGGATGCTTTTATTCTAATGCAAGCAATACTCTGGGACAGTATGCAGCCCATACTACATACATCCCATATCAAGACGTTTCTTCATATATAGGGATTTGAACCCTCGTCATGAATTCTACTTTTGTACCCATCCTGTTCCTGACACATACTACATGACTGATGAGGTTGTAGGTACGGTCTAGTTCTGCTATTGCAGTACAATAGTGGTGTCCCCGTTTTCCACTATTGTCCGGCCAACAGGTCCTCGCTCAAAGCCAACATGAACTACAAGATACTTGTCAACCTTCTTCCGTGCCATCAACTTGTCATGAGAATGCATAGAACCTGATGGAATCGCAGGGTCTATTTTCCTAGGAAAACCTCCCGTTCTTATCATGGCAGTTCAGGAATTCACAATCAAGATACGGATCCCGTGCTCCCAACTCATCTTGAAAAAGTACTGCCCATATCCCTTTGGCAAGGGAATACATCTCAGTAACACCACCTGTAATACCCTGATTTTTCGATTAATGAAAAATTATTTTATTTTGCACGTAGTGTGCACGTGCAATATTTTGGGTTGAATTATTTTTATAATGATGTGTATAAATATTTAATTATGTGTTCTCAAATTATTTTAGTACAAAAAGCCTTTCTTTAAAGCCTTATTTTGATTTAATTAAAAAGGCCTTTTTCTTAAAGCCCAAATGTATTTTTATTTTATTTATTTTAATAAACTATTTTGGCCCAAAAATAAAGCCCATGAATTAATCTATTTTTATCAAAACTTGTCATGTAAAAGACTAATTTATCATTATTTTATTTTTGTACAAAATTAAAATGTACAAATTTGGCCTAGTTGCATGCACGTGCACTACACGTACACGTGCTATGCACACTCTTGGATGAGGCCGGGATGCATTCTTTTTGGAGGGAGATTTGATTTTTTGTCATGGTGATCATGGAGGTAGTTTTGTGGATGTGGTTAGTTTTTATAACTCCTACTCCAATCTAGGCCCTCCATTCTACAACCACCTAATCAATCTTAGCCCTCCATTTCACTTATCTTTTAGTATAAATACCCCCCCCCCCCCCCCTCTCATGGCTATTTTCATATGCAATTTCATATTTCCAAACTATAGTCCTATTTTAATATTAGTGTGAGTTATAAAAGAGAGAGAGTTGTGTGCTTCTTGCTTGGAGAGGCCGGCCATTGAAGGAGAGGAAGCATTCGGTTTTTGCTTGGTGGCTTGGAGCTTGTGCGCGCTTTTGGCTAGGAGGTGGTGCTTTCATTCGCAAGGCTTGTGTTGCTAAATTTGTTTAGTTCTCTCCATTCAAGGTGGGTAAACATTTCATATTTCTAATATAGGAGTATATGCTAGATCTCATTAGCAAATTGCATGAAAAATGATTAATAAGAATGCGCCTTTAATTGAATATATAATCTCTAGTTGATTGAATTATTGATATGTGAATTATATGTGATTGTATGCCATAAGAATGTGATTACAAAGTGAGTTGATCATCTTTTGTTTCTAATTAGAAATAATTCATGGAGAATGTTAGTGAAATACATTTTTATGGAAAGTTAGTTTACAAATTGGTTAGCATGTTAATGAACAAATTGCATGTGCTTATTATTGTTGATTGAGTTGTAGATAAAATTTCTCCATGCTCATTAGAATAAATGGATGATGTTAGTATTGAGGCTTGAGAATACTAATGAGAATGTTAGTTAAATTGAAAATTTGAAGCATGCAAAATGATTAAGAAAGAGCACGCTTTTTAAGGAGCAACTTTCTTGTATGCTTGATGTGTGAACGTAATAATTGATAAATGACTATATATTTTTGTGATACACATGATTGAACTAGAAGTGTATGTTGATTTAAAGAAAACACAATTGGTCATCACTAATTGCATGAAAAGGAAAATCTATACCTTATTAGAGCTAATTTGTGAAGAGACCTCCTTAATTATTGTGGGGTTGAACAAATTAAAAAGAAGTAGATTTGTGTATGTTAGATGAAAGATTAATATCAGCAAGATTTGTTTAAGAATTTTGGATAGAAGAGATTCGTAGACTAATTGATTGTTCAATGTCGAAAATAAAGAAATATAGTGGTTTTGATGAACAATTCATGGATTTGTGTGAAAAATATATTTTTATTAGTGTAAAAATTATTTTAATCTTACTGACATGAAGATCATGTAAGAGAAAGCTAATCTGGAATTTTTCAGTAACTTTCATAAAAGCAATATGAAACTAAGATGATTTGAACATCGAGTTGTTTTAACCACAGTATCAAAATAACTTATATGGGCTTTAAACTAGCTCTGAGACAACCTGAGCTAGTAGCTCAGGCGGTCACGTGTGCGGTTGGCTTCTCTGGGTCGAGCGGTTCGAACCCCAGTGACTACAACATTTTTTCTACAAATTTTTGAGAGTCTATAACTCTCGGCCCGAAAAGAATATGTACATTTCGACCCGCCCTTATATCGCTAGCACAGTTTGGCCGGTTGGCGGGTGCTCTTGGCTTGTTTCTCGTTGTGCCTGGGTTCGATTCTCCCCCTCGGCATTTATAAAAATATTTTTTTTGGGAGTTTTAGATGTCCAAAAATTATGAAAAAAAATATGGTTATTTTCATAAAAATGCAAGGAATTTTATAAGAGTGATTTGGGTATTATTTGAACAAAATACAATATGGTTTGGGAACAAAAGGCACAATTAGAACTATGGTTCTAAGATACACACTTGTGAAAATTATAGTTTATAAAGATAAAGTGAAATGGACTATTATAAAGTAATTGGCAAAAAGAGCCTTGTTGTGTGACATGATACTATTTATTCTCACTTGAGAATATTGTGCAAAATATGAAGTATGAATGTTCTTTAGTGATGTGAATTTCAAAGTGTGAAATTATGAAGTGCATGAGTTCATGTATGATATGGATTAATGAAGGAATTAGAAATCATGCTAATGAAAAAGAAATTTGTTGGCCATGAATATGAATTTTATGAGTTATAAGTATTCATTATGGACTTGTGAACAAATTGAAATCATGAATCGAAAAGAGAATGTACATGTGAGTGTGAGAACTCAACATGGAAATTTTTATGAGTTGAAGATTGTGAAATGAAATTTGAAATAGAGTAGCTAAGTCTCCCCGGCATCGAGAAATAAAATAAAATGAAATTAGACCAAGATTGGTCATGATGAAATGAATGAATAAGTCCGGTTGATAGAGAGGCTAACTCTAGAGATTAATTTTGTTCATGATTTTTAATAATAAAACTAAGGATTAGTGCATAGTGAAGATGTGATGAAAGTAAGAGAAAAACACTGAGTATGAGGGCCATGGGTAGCGGCGAGAGCGTATCCCAGGAATTCCCATGACGAGTCTGGGTGAGGATACTATTCCAGAGTACCATCACAGTGGCGACGCTCGTGGGATGTTTGAAGACTACGGGTGGTTTCATGTTTATGGTGAGAGCGTATCCCAGGAATTCCCATGATGCGTCTGGGTGAGGATACTACTCCAGAGTGCCTAGACATGAGTTCGTAGGTCAGATAACATCTAGGATACTTACCGTAATTACAGTAGTAGATTAGATCATAACGGGGGATTGAACCCTACAAAGATGAAGAACGAATAAGGGCTTGCCCTCGGACCTATGTAGTATGGGATGCATAGAATCCGAACAAGTGTGCATTAGTGTCATGTAACATAAGTAACTGCATTAAGGACTAAGTGCACAATCACAACACGACATCAATAGGGTAGTCCCTTTAGTTTGAATTGTGACAAGTTTGTGTTTGCTAAATATGAAAAGTTAAGTTATACTATTTCCGGCATAGAGAGGATGGCCGTGTATAATGTTCGTCGGTTGAATAAACTGACGTACCCACAGTCTTATATGCAGGTAAATGACTTGTTAAAGATTAAAGAGGAATGGATGCTTAAAGCTTATATCATGCTGTTGTACTTTTATTCAATTGTTGTATTTTACTTCCGCTGTGCAAAAGAAAAGTGTAATTATGATGTAATCTCTGATGTATGATGAAAAGTTTTAATTTCCCTGTAAAATTGTACTAAAGAAAGTGAAAAGATCCTGTAGAACATCTCGAATTCAGTGTATTTGGGATTCGGGGCGCTACACCACCTAGTGTCACCCCTAACACCAATACTCACCCTTCGACAATTTATGGATAAAAATGGTTAACTGTTACTATCCTAACGATCTCACTAACCCTAACCAAACAAGTAAGACATGCCACTGTGCTTCCAACTCGACATGAAAAAGCACCGTATATGTCCCTCTTCTAACCAAGCAAGCGAGACATGCACTGTGCTTCCAACTTGACATGAAAAAGCACCGTACGTGTTCCTTTTCTAACCAAACAAGCGAGACATGCACTGTACTTTCAACTTGTCATGAAAAAGCACCGTACGTGTCCTTCTTCTAGTGAGTGTAACAATTTTTCGACACAATTAACCAAGTCTTAATCTAGACTTCACAAGATCTCCTCGGATCCACTCACAGCATACATATTTAAGACAATACCTACACATAAGCCCAATGAGCTTCGTACGAGATAATAATATACATACGAGTCAAATAAGCTACATATGGAACCAACAGCTACATACGGGCCAGACGAGCCACGTAAGAGACAACAACCTACATATGAAAACAACCATACAGGTAATCAACCTAGAAGCAACCGAACGTGCTTACTAGCAACTCTTGATCTTCTATAATTAGAAGCAACAGAAGAATATACTAACAGTCTAAAATAGGCATTCTGCCAATGAGAAGCCCAAAAGCGACATAAAAGCCCTCCGACAGCCTAGAAGCAACCAATGCTACGCTTATCGGATTTTAACAGAAATATACTTTTTAGAAAGGTAAGAATATCTACCACAACTCTCTAGTGGAACACTATTTCGGATTCTGTAAGGAATCCGAATTCCGGTCCATCGAACATACGCAAACAGTTTACCCAAACTGCAGATTTTCAACAAAAAGCTGAAACTTTGCAAGCTGGTAACTTTCGCTCTACTCGTCGGAATCTAACGAAACTGGGCAATTTGAAAAAGTGGGAACATCTAATAAAACTTCCTAGTTGACCAATTTTTCAGATTCCATAAGGAATTTCAAATTTCTGAACTCGAACATACGCAAACAATTACAAAACTACAGATTTTCAATAAAAAGATAAAACTTCTGTAGCTTATAACTTTTGCTCTATTCACCGGAATCTAATGAAACAGGATAATTTGAAAAGGTGGGAATATCTACTAAAACTTTCCAGTTGACCAATTTATCAGATTCCAGAAGGAATTCTAAATTCCTGACCTCGAACATACGCAAACAATTACCAAACTACAGATTTTCAATAAAAAGATGAAACTTATGTAGCTTGTAACTTTTGCTCTACTCGTCGGAATCTAATGAAACTGGACAATTTGGAAAGGTGGGAACATTTACTAAAACTTTCCAATTGACCACTTTCTCAGATTCCAGAAAGAATTCCAAATTCCTGACCTCGAACATACGCAAACAATTACCAAACTACAGATTTTCAATAAAAAGATGAAACTTCTGTAGCTTGTTACTTTTGCTCTACTCGTCGGAATCTAACGAAACTGGACAATTTGAAAAGGTGGGAACATTTACTAAAACTTTCCAGTTGACCAATTTCTCATATTCCAGAAGGAATTCCAAATTCCTGACCTCGAACATACGCAAACAATTACCAAACTACAGATTTTCAATAAAAATATGAAACTTATATAGCTTGTAACTTTTGCTCTACTTGTCAGAATCTAATGAAACTGGACAATTTGGAAAGGTGGGAACATCTACTAAAACTTCCCAATTGACCACTTTCTCAGATTCCAGAAGGAATTCCAAATTCTTGACCTCGAACATATGCAAACAATTACCAAACTACAGATTTTCAATAAAAAGATGAAATTTCTGTAGTTTGTAACTTTTGCTTTACTCGTCAGAATCTAACGAAACTGGATAATTTGAAAAGGTGGGAACATCTACTAAAACTTCCTAGTTGACAACTTTCTCAGATTCCAGAAAGAATTCCAAATTTCTGACTTCGAACATATGCAAACAGTAACAAAACAGCAGACTTACAAAAGAAGCTGAAACTTTGAAAGACTATAATTTTTGTTCCACTTATCAAAATTTAACCCAAGAGGGCAATTCGGAAAGGTGAGAAAGTCTACTACAACTTCCTAGTTGGTCGGCTCCTCAGATTCAGCGAGCAAGACACTCAAAAACTGTAAGGAATCAAGACAACTACAATTCCAACCTGCCAAATACACAGCCATGCTGAAAACTTTCAAAGCCCATAACTTCTACTCCGCTTGTTGGCATTTAACCCGAGAGGTCGATTCGAAAAGGAGAGAGTCTCTACTACAACTCCTTAGTTGGCCAGAACCTCAGATTCAATCATTAAGACACCCTAAAATATCAAAGAAGCAAAACAGCAAGTTTCTAGTGCAATCTAGCTGCTGTGTTTTGTAAAAAGCATAACTCCTACTCCGCTTATCAGAATTTAACCCGAGAGGTCAATTCGGAAAGGGAAAGATGTCTACTACAACTCTCTATTTGGTCTCCACTTCAGATTCAACAGGTAAGATACTCTAAAACCTCAAAGAAGAAAAACAGCAAGAATCTAGTCAAAACAGCTAGTTGCTGTACTTTGTAAACGACATAACTCCTACTCCGCTTATTGGAATTTAACCCGAGAGGTTAGTTTGGAAAGGGTAAGATGTCTAATAAAACTCTCTAGTTGGCCCGAACCTCAGATTCAACCAGTAAAACACTCAAAAGTATCAAGCAACCAAAATAGCAACGTTCAGCCAAACAGCTAATTGTTGTTTTAATAATGGTCATAACTTTTACGTCTCTTATCGGAATTTAACCCGAGAGGCCAATTCGAAAATGGGAGAACGTCAACTACAACTTCCTATTTGTTCTCCTCCTCAAATTCTGAGAGGAACCCTAAGTTTTATCCCCTTGAACCTATACTG
Organism: Hemerocallis citrina; assembly: GCA_017893485.1. NCBI lineage: Eukaryota > Viridiplantae > Streptophyta > Magnoliopsida > Asparagales > Asphodelaceae > Hemerocallis > Hemerocallis citrina. The sequence continues at coordinate 149,961,878 of CM030366.1, forward strand.
CGACACTGACCCCAAAACAGTAAGCTCACTGTTTTGACCTAAAGCTCGCTGTTTTGGGGGAAACACTCGTTTCACCCATCAAAATGACTCGGAAAGATCTATAAAAATTAAATCATGCTAATAACACATAGGAGAACCTCCCACATAAATTTCGGGTCGAAACTCCTCTTTTAACCTAGTTAAATAAAATCAACCCTAGAACAAACAAAACCGAAACTTAGGGTTCTAATTTGTGTTCTAAAACTTCAACTTTTTGTGCTCTCTATTCTAGTACATATGCACAAGAAATTAACTCAATAAAATAACATAAAACAACAATAATCCTAGTAATATCTAAAACAACCATGAGATGAGAAACCCACACCTTAGAGAACTAGTAGGAAGGATTTGCTAGCTCTCCTTGCTCCTTGTTCTTGCTCCTCCTCTCAAGAACTCCATGAAGAAAAGGAACCCATGAAAAGCTCTCTCTTTTCTTTTTCTTTTGATCCTCTCTTTCTTTTGCTTTCTTTTCTTCTCAATCTTTTTCTAAAGTGAACAATTAGTAAAGAAGAGATGGGGAATGAGATGGATTTGAGAAGGGATGAGAACACACATGAGGGAAAGGGTTTCTAAACCTAACTTTTCGGGAATATCCAGATTTGAGGTGAAGGGGGGTTTTTTATAAGAAGGGGTTAAGTGTTTGTGTGGGTGAGAATGAGAACAAGTGTCATTTACACTTGTGGCTCAAAACAAATGAAGTTTTGTTTGCAAATTAATCTTACAATCAAGCCTTTATCCATCCTAACCCTCCATCTCATCATGATGGATCAAAAATAAAATATAATTTTCCTAAATCACATACTACACGATTTGTACAATCGCCTGAAATCGACACAATTCAAATCCGTGCATATATCTGAATATACAGATAATTTTCATTAGTGAAAACGAACAAATCAGTACAAAAATAATTTAATTCCGAGAAATAAAATAAAATATTTTTATTACTGACTCGGAAGATTCCAATATCAATTTGATACAAAACGGTCGTATACCGACTAGTATATATACATATATAATGTTAATTAACAAAACCGGGTGATGTCCACCAAAAATATTTCGATTCTGAAAATAATAATAAAATAATAATAAAATAATAATTTTTAATATCTGCCTGCATTTTTCAAGATTTTGCACAAGTGCACAAAACTGATACAATACGCCTATATACTTACTAGTATATATATCCAGATAGCTTTTTATTAGTAAAATTGAGTAATTTTCCAATTAAAATATTTTAATTTCAAAAATAATAATTATACAAATATAATATCTGTCCAGAATATTACAGTTGGCGATGGAGGCGGTGGAGCACCTGGCCCCACCTCGCGATAGGGAGCTACTAGCGGCCGAAACCGTCGAATCATGCTGCATGAGGTGGGGCACAGGCCAACGTGATGGTAAGTTTTCTATCGACCCTTCATTCCATTTATTAAGGCTTATTCCATTGATTTTTCTCAGTCTTGGCCCCTCTCTCATAGACATTCATGGCCGGAGCCCAGCTGAAGAGGCTGTACACTCGCGAGCTCCAGTGCGAGGTCAAGAATGCTCAATGGTAAGAGCGCGAGAAGAAAGATCTCAAGCTGACGCTTGATGCGTCCGATTCACGCGAGCATGCCCTCAAGGCCGATTTGGCCTCCCTCGCCGACGACCGGGTTCAGGCGAAAGGGGAAATAAAGAAGGCCACCGCCTAGGTGATCAAGAAGATCAAGAACGCTGCCATGGATAAGGTGATTGAGGCCCAGAACAAGGCCTAGGACCGAGCCCTTGAGTATGTCTTGTATTATTACCCTGAGTGTCAGTTCGAGGAGTTTGATTATGCCATGAAACTCTCTGAGCACGCTAAGACGCCCGGGGGAGACGGCAAGGAGAAGGGGGTTGAAGTGCCACCGGGCGAGGATGACCAAGCGGGGGCAGACGTTCCCGATGCTAGCGAAGAGGTGCCTCTCTCTACCTGGCAGTAGTTTGGCCTTATCGTTTTTTTTTTTGCCGAACTCGGACTGGCCACCACCGTTTTGTAAGAGTTTTTGTGAATGAAAAGAATTTTTGGGCCGAACTCTTTGATTTGTGATTTGTAGTATGTACTTATGGTTTTTCCAAGTCTCCGAGGCTCGGAATGATTTGTCCTTTCCCTCTTTGTCAGATGGACGCGCCCTTCGTGGCTGAACCACGTGATGTCGAGGTGGGACTCCTTAGGGACAAGCTGAAATCCATGGAGTCCGTCTTATTGCGGTACTGCAGCCAGGCTCGAGATCGGAAAGCTGTCGTCTTTTATTTTATGGATAAGTCGAATGGGCTTAGCTTGGAATCGGCTTGTCTTAAGAAGGAGATTGCCGACCGCAACTTAGGGAGCTCAGGGACTAAATGGTCGATATAGGATACTTCTGCACCCCGGTCCCGTTCAAGGTTCAAGGTTATAGTGGAGAAAGAATTTGAGATACAGAGGTTCAAGGTTATGCTTGGAATGAGTGGACCCCGATCCCATTCTTTCAGGGGTGGTTGGCCCTTCGTTGGAAGCCCTTCTCCAACCCTAACGTCGGAGCTGGCGAGGCTGAGAGATGCACAGAGTTTCGTTGCGGGGGTGTCCACTTTAGCGACCCTGAGGGATCCCGGTGGGCTCATCGGCAAGCAAACGCATTCGATCGGGCTTGATCTGGTTTGTGTCAATTCTAAAGCCCCTCCAGAGGAGGGTTAGGCCGAGATTGAAATAGTTGTAATCATTTGTTCGAGATTGTGTTAGTTGGAATACGGTCTCGCCAATTGTAACAACAAACTTTTATGTGTTGTAATAAAAATGTTACATCCACTTTTTGTGAATTCTCTCGTTATAGGCCGAAGGCTAAGCCGAGCGGCGATGACATGAAAGACTTTGTGAGAAAGCCAGTAGCCAGCTCGAAGTTTAGGCCAAGCGTCAAGGGTGATAGATTTGTGAGAAAGCCAGTAGCCAGCTCAATGTTCAGACCGAGCGTCAAGGGTGATTGGCTTTGTGAGAAAGCCAGTAGCCAACTCGAAGTTCAGGCCAAGCGGCGATGACATGAGAGATTGAGGAATTCCTTGTTTGAGGTCGAATTCCATGTGAGAGATTGAGAAATCTCTCGTTATGGCTCGAAATACAAGCCAAGCGGTGTGGACATGAGAGATTGATGAATCCCTCGTTTGGGGTCGAAGTCCATGTGAGAGATTGAGAAATCTCTCGTTATGGCTCAAAGTCCAAGCCGATTGGCGAGGATGTGAGAGATTGAGGAATCCCTCATTTAGGGTCAAAGTAAACGCGAGATATCCTAACTCAGAAAATAAACGAAACTTCATTTATTTTGCTTGCTTGATTACACAAAAGGAATAGTGTGCAGCGCCAATTACAATCGTGGACGTCCCTATGTTACCTCATGGAACTTAATAAGGTGCTCCGTGTACCACATTCTCTTGACTATCCTTCCCCCTAGATCTTCGAGTCGGTACGCGCTCGGGCGTACCACTTTGTAGACCTTGTTCGGGCCCTCCCAAATTGGGGCCAGTTTGCCTTTCGCTGTGAGGTAAGAAATAGCGATCTTCCTGAGTATGAGGTCATCCTTCATGATATTGGTCGGGCAGACCTTCTTGTTGTAGAACTTTTCAATCCGCTGCTGATAGATAGCTCTTCTGATGGTGGATCTTTCACGGATTTCGTCGACCATGTCCAAGTTGGCCCTGAGGTCGGTCGAGTTGGATTCTTCATTGTAGCCCATAATCCTAGGTGAAGGAAGCCCAATTTCCAACGGAATGACAACCTCCATCCCGTATGTCAGGTTGATTGGGGACTCGCTTGTGGTGATTCTCTTGGTCATTCTATATGACCAAAGGACGCTCGAAAATTCGTCGACCCAAAATCCCTTGGGAGATTTGTCCAACCATTTTTTGAAACCTTCAAGAATTTGGCGGTTGGAATTTTTGGCCTGGCCGTTCGACTGGGAGTGTGAAATGGCGGTGAATCGCTGCTGGACCCTAAGGTCTTCGCAGAGTTTACTGAAATTTCTGCCGGTGAATTGAGTCCTGTTATCAGTGACGAGTATGCACAGGATCCCGAATCGACAGATGATGTGCTTCCAAAAGATTTGTTGAACTTGATGCTCGGTTATGGATCCTGCTTTCCTCCTTGACGAGTACGGTGCTGAGCGCATGTTCAGATGCAGCCAGATAGAGGTAGAGGGGCTCACCCAGTTCTGGTTTGTTGAGGTGCATAGGGTTGGCTAGGTAAGACTTCAGCTGGTCAAAGGCCTGCTGTTGCGATTTGCCCCATTCAAAGCTTTTCAACATCCCGATGGCTTTAAAGAATATGAGCGACTTTTCCCCAGACTTGGAGAGGAAATGACCGATGACCGCCAACCGACCTGTGAGCTGCTAGACTTCTTTGATATTTCTTGGAGGGGCCATGTCCAGTATTACCTGGATATTCTCTTGGTTCGCCTCAATGCCCCGCTGGCTGACCACGATTCTGAGAAATTTCTCTGAGGTGATGCCGAAGGTACATTTGTAGGGGTTGAGTATCATGTTGTGAGACCTTAGGACCCTGAAGGCTTCTTCGAGATCAGTGACGTGGTCTTGCCCTTAGAAATTTTTGATGAGTTTGTCGTCGACATAGACTTCCATATTTCGACCTATTTGCTCCTTAAAAACCTGATTGACGAGCCTTCGATATGTAGCACCGGCGTTCTTCAGCTGGAAGAGCATGACCCGGTAATTATATAGGCCCTGGTCGGTCACAAAAGCAATTTTGGGGATGTCAGGGGGGAGCATTCTGATATGGTTATAGCCTGAGAAGGTATCCATGAAGCTCAGCAGTTCGTGATCAGAGGTTGCATCTATCAGGATGTCGATGATCGGGAGAGGAAAAGAATCTTTTGGGCAGGCCTTGTTGAGGTCCGTGAAGTCGATACAGATCCTCTATTTTCCGCTTAGTTTCTTCACCATCACTATGTTGGCCAGCCATTCTGGGTATTTGACCTCCTAGATACAAACGAGATGAGGAGCTTGTTTGCTTCTTCTCTGGTTCCCCGTTGCCTTTCGGGTGCGAACTTGTGGCGCTTTTGCTGGACAGGCTTTGAACCTGGGTGGATGCTCATCTTGTGCATGATGAGTTCCTCTGAAATCCCTGGCATATAATAGGACGTCCAGGAGAAGAAGTTTGCATTTCGCCTGATGTAGTAACAACGACAAGTTTTAGGTCGGGAGTGAGAGACTGGCTCACTTGGAACAATTTAGATCTATCATCCTCGGAGAAGGGGATTTCTTCTAACTTGTCAACGGGCTTCGAGCCCAATGAATTCCTGTCGGACAGAAGTTCGACCACGTCGAGGGGAAAACTCCGCCTCCCACTGCGGCCATGTAGCAGGACAGGTTTGATTTTTGATTGCCTTGTACCACGCCGACTCCATGGTTGGTAGGGAATTTCATCTTCAAGTGGTAGGCGGAGGGCACTGCTTGAAGGGAATAGAGGCTGGGCCTGTCGAGGATCACATTATAGGTGACTTTGACATTGACCACCATGAAATACATGGCTTCTGTTCGGATGTTCGAGGTTGTTCTGGCTGTGACATCGAGCATGAGGTTTCCCTCGATCTGTACAGAAGTGCCTGAAAACCCATGCAGCGTGTACCCCGCCGGCTTCAGTCTTTCCCGAGAGAGTTTGAGTGCTTCAAATGCAGCACGGAACAAGATATTCACCGAGCTTCCTTTGTCTATGTGGATACGTCAAAACTCGTGATTCACCATGTCGAGGCTGATTACCCGGGCAACACAATGAGGCAATCGGACACCTTCTAGGTCGTCGTTGGAGAATGACACAGCTAGACCTTGGTCCTTATGGGGTGGATGATCATGGACCGAGTTAACCTCCTACATGAATGCCTTGTAGGAAGTGTTTGACTCTCCCCCCATAGGGCAACCGTGAACATAGTGAAGGATGACCGGCCCCCGGCCTCATCGGGCTCGGGTTCCACCTCCAGATGCCTGACGTCCGTTCGAGGAGAGGGCGATGCCCACTGGTCCTGCCAGTTCGTTCAAATGAATTCCCTCAGGTACCCCCTCTGGATGAGGGCCTCGATCTCATATCTGAGGGCCCGATAAGTATCAGTCTCGTGCTCGTGGTTCCGGTGGAACTGACAGTAAAACCTTCGATCCCTTTTTCTGTTGTTGTTGAGTTAAGAAGGATGACGGACGATCGCCTTATCTTCAATCTTCATAAGGATGGCTAACATACTATGATTCAGCGAACTGAATTTTTCTAAGCAGGGGACCGGAGGCGGTCATTTCTGACCCAGTGGATCTTTTTGAGCCTTCTTTGTTTCTTCAAGACCATTTACCTTCCTCTTCCTCTTAGCGGGGCTTCTACTAGACCTTGAGGGTATAGCGCCTTTTCGGCTCGGATATACTTCTCTACCCTGTTGAGGAGGTCGAGCAAATCAGTTGGAGGTTTCTTTGCCAAGGAGGCATTCAGCTGACCGTGGTGAACATTATGCTAGAAGGCCACAGATGTGACGCCAGCATTGAGAGAAGAGACCACCCTAGCCTCGGTGGTGAACCTCCGAACAAAGTCCTGAAGGGACTCCCTTCCTTTTGCTTGAGGTCCAGAAGGGATACACTAGTCTTCTCGACCTTCCGACTGGTCGTAAAGTGAGCGTGAAAACTCTCCTCGAGCTGCTCAAATGAGAAAATCGAGTTGGGGGCAACATTTAAGAACCATTCCCGTGTTGGGCCACGCAGAGTGGCGGGGAACGCTCGACCGAGGAAAGGATCCGAGGCGCTTTGAATCACCATGAGGGTTTTGAATCCCTCCATGTGATCAGCTGGACCACTCTCTCCATCGTATGTCTCTAACTAAGGTGGTCTAAAATTCCATGATATCGGGGCATTGAGGATTCGAGCAGAGAATGGGGGTCTATTAGACTGGTGCCCCCGACTGGATTGGCCGCCACCCTCGCCAATCTGGGCAAGGTGATTCTCCATCTTTGGGAGATGCCTTTCGCCCCTCCTGTAGTGGGTCATCTTTTTGACCTTCGGCCCTAGGGCTTCCTCGGATGGCCTGATGAACTTCGTTCCTGAACTCATGAAACTCGGTTCTCATGTCGGAGACCTCTTCAAATTGGGTTTTCGGAGTTTGTCGACCTTTTGGGGAGCGGCTGTGTCATTGGTTCCGACCCTGGGTCGGGTGTATGCTGTGGGTCGGAGCCTAGTTGGAGGGGGCAGCTCCATTCCTAGAGCGGTCGAACTATTTTCGGAGGTCGTTTTCAGGTTTTCGATGATTGATAACGTTCCAAAGGTCATCGGCTTCCAGGCGTCCAAGTTGTCTTGCGGCCTTTTCATAAGCGCTCGGACCCGGACCTGATGAATCCTTGGGTCGATGCCCTCAGGAACTGTAACACCCCGTAGTTAAGCAGGTATATATATATGATATTATATAGAAAATATAATATATATATATATATATATATATATATATATATATATATATATATATATATATATATATATATATATATATATATATAATAATAATAATAATAATAATAATAATAATAATAATAATAAATGAGATGAGTTGTTAGTTATTGGCCTATAGAAGGATCCTGTAGGGCTTGATTAAAAAAAAAGGATTGATGATGGAGCCTATAGGATGGTCTATGGGGCTTAGCATGCATTAAATGAATAAATGGAAAAATGAAGTGTGCATGCATGGAGAAAGTGACGTGGTGACTTGGATGTGGGTTAATTCCACATCGGAGAGAAAAAGGAGAGGGATAGTGTTTATGTCACGCCCCGCTACCCAAAAAAACAGAATGCAGGCACGTGACATGGCCCAGCGAATGACTTACGTCATTCATAGGCTACCATCGATTCAACTCAACAGTATAAGACAGGAAGTAAGACAACTACGCATGCAATAAAAGAAGTAATCATATGAATAACAATACTTGGTAATGGGTTCGAGCGAAGTTTGGATTAGAGCGGGATGATGGCGAGGACAAGGATGAGACGGTGGGGGGCGATGAGCGGTGATGGCGATGGAAATGGCGGTGGATGACGAGGAGAGGGTGATGAGAGAATGAAGGTGGTGGTCGGAGTGCTTGGTTGGGAGGATGGAGAAACAGGGAGAGAGAGCGAAAGGGATGAACAGGGAGAGAGGGGGGTTTCGATGGATGAAGGAGAGGGTGAACAGTATAGGGGTATGGGGTAGCACAGTATAGGCGGCTAGGGTATTGGCTAGGTTAGGGCTGGGTAGATTTAGAATAGTATATATAGGGGATTATTGGGATATTGGGTTTTTGGGTCGGATCCAATAAGAGTGGGTTCAAAGGGTATGGGTTTAAATCCAAAAACAAAATGGGCTATAGGGTTTATAAAATATACATATATATACACATTAAATCAAATAATAAAATACGAATAAATAAGTATGTTCGGCTTTACAAAAATAATAATAATAATAATAATAATGACAATAAGAACAATAATACTAATTGTTGCAGTAATAATACTAACAAAATATTAATATTAATAACAATACCAGTAATAGTAATAATAATGATAATAATATCGATAAAATAATAATTCTAATAACAATAATATTAACAATAATAACAATAGTAAAAATCACAAGGATAAAATAATAATAATAATAATAATAATAATAATAATAATAATAATAATAATAATAATAATAATAATAATAAGATTATATAACGAAATATACATTTATTAAAACAACCAAAATAGCAATAATAAATTTAAATTTAAATTGAGTAAAACAACAAATAATCGATCAATTAGGAATAGAAATTAAAATATGCCATTATTCGAACAAAAAATAGTTTTCGATTAGAAAATGCTTTAATAAAAGATCCGAAACAAATTCAAAACAAAAATGGACTTATAATTAGTCAGAATACAGAAAATATTCAGAAAATATGTGTTTACGGGAACGGGGATTACAGTTTATATTAGATTAACCATATGATAAAGGTTACCTAATGGGTATACCCCTCTTTTGATGGTGCCTGTGGTGGGCGTGGCTAGAGTTTTATGTCTGTTCTTTTGCGTGCGTGCACACGTAGCCATGTGCATAGCTGAGCCGGGGCTTGGGGCGTTACAAATGGTATCAGAGCCAACTTTCGACACAGATTGTGGGTCAAAGTAGATGAGCACCTGAGATGGAACTGAAAAGAACAGTAGGCTGGTTGCGACCGGGGATAGTACGCTGGTTGAATCAGGGTAGTCTACTCCACATCGACTAGAAAGGGATCCTAGATCATGTTGCAAGTCCCGGACTCAACGAGGACGGTGAGTTCTTAAGGAGGGGTGTGTGTAACACCCCATACTTAAGCGAGTATATATATATATATGATATTATATAGAAAATATATAATAATATATATATAATAATAAATGAGATGAGTTGTTAGTTGTTGGCCTATAAAAGGATCCTATAGGGCTTGATTAAAAAAAAAGGATTGATGATGGAGCCTATAGGATGGTCTATAGGGCTTAGCATCCATTAAATGAATAAATGGGAAAATGAAGTGTGCATGCATGGAGAAAGTGACGTGGTGAATTGGATGTGGGTTAATCACACATCGGAGAGAGAAAGGAGAGGGAGAGTGTTTATATTAGATTAACCATATGATAAAGGTTACCTAATGGGTATATCCCCCTTTTGATGGTGTCTATGGTGGGCGTGGCTAGAGTTTTTTGTCCGTTATTTCGCGTGCATGCACACGTAGCCGTATGCACAGTTGAGCCGGGCTTGGGGCATTACAGGAACCCTGGGTGTCCGCATGATTGTGAGTCTGGTGATGAGGGTCGGCATACCGTTCTGCCCTCGGTTTGGGTGCCATGGAAGGAAGATGTATCAGAAGGAGACCAGAAGCTGGTGTTGGATCTGTCTAGTTCCCACAAATGAGGCCAACCTGATGTTGCTTGTTTTAGTGGTGGGAGCAACAAATCTGAGTTATTGTAATTTGTAGAGGAAGAGACATATCTCAGCTGCAGATCTGAGACAGGGGGTCCCCTGGGGATCTGGAGAGGAGGAGCTGTTGGAGGCTGGCCGACCTGAACACCTGCAAGAGGCCTAGAAACACCGAGAGAGATCCCAGCGACATGCCCTCCGACGATATAGTTAGTCACTGTAAGAAAGGAAAACTTGGCTTCAGGTGGAGAGAAAGGGATCACCTGCAAGAAAGGGGAGAGGTTCTGGTATTTATAGGCAGAGAGAGTGGGAGCTCTAACCCTAATGGGCCGGGTTGACCCGTTTCTCTATGGGTCTGAACAAGCAGAATGCCCACTGGATCCTCTGGCGTGATGATCAACGATGAGCGAATTTTGAGGGGATCAGGCGGTTCTGATCGCACTAGATTATTTACCCACATCACCCATCATCGAGAATGACGGGTTAAGGCATTTTAAATATGAACCCGTTGTTTTCAAACAATAGGTTCATTATAACTTAACCCGTCGTTTCCAATGACGGGTTAAGTGGTTTGCACCTTTACAAACGCTACAGTACGTTTGCAAGGGAAGATTTTCATATATATATATATATATATAGGGCTATCTTCCATTGTAAACGCAAATGTCGTGCACACCTGTGCACACCACTTAACCTGTCATCCCCAGTGACGGGTTAATGCAAAACACATAACCCGTCATTGCCAATGACGGGTTATGTGTTTTGCCTTAACCCGTCACTGGGGATGACGGGTTAAGTGGTGCGCATGTTCGGAACTGCTACAGTAGCGTTTGCAACGGAAGAAGCCTTATATATATATATATATATATATATATATATATATATATATATATATATATATATATATATATATATATATAAAGAAAAAGCAATTTTTAGTCACATCATTGCCAAAATTATACATATTCTTCATACAACAATTGTATTCATATGCACCTTGTATCTATATAATAAATTACAAAGAAAGCTATCAAGTGGCTCACAATCAATTCCCCCTAAAATCAAAGGCCTAGATCAAACCTCACAAAACATATTTTCCCTCCAAAATTTTAAACCCCAAAACCAAATTTTTCCCTCCAAAACTAAAAAACTTATTACTTTATCACTATCTCTCTCTTCTCTCTTCACTTTTTCATATTTCTCTCTTTCTCTCTCTCCCTATCTCTCTCCCATTCTTTCTATATTACTTAGAAATTTAGATTTTCAAATTTTAATGTTTTTTTTCGCACATGTTATATTGAAAATAGTATATATCTCTTCAACTCCGCACTTAAAGTTCTAAGAAGTTAGATTTATACCCCATTTATAATTATTTTTCAACATATACTAATGGAAACATGGACTTTTATTTACAACTAATTATTGTCATACTATTCAAACTTGAGCTACATAATTGTTGTTTTACTGTTTACAGGATTTTCGTGTTTTGTATCGTTCCGAAGACGTGCCGTAGGCACGTGCCCACGGGCAAATCTAGTATATATATATATATATATATATATATATATATATATATATATATATATATATATATACAAGGCGCATATGAATACAATTGTTGTATGAAGAATATGTGTAATTTTGGCAATGATGTGACTAAAAATTGCTTTTTCTTTGGACTTTATTTAACACTACCTATACGTGATATCTCCTAAAATTGACCACTGAAAAACATGATAACTCCCAACTTTATTTTGGCACTAACCTTTTTTTGGTGCTATTCATTCACGAGGCTCCTCATTTTTTTTGACAAATTCATTCATGGGTCAATATGCCACTAACAACCAATACCAATCTTCCTTGTTTTTTGGCTTTTGAAAGACGCTATTGTATTAACTCATACATTATTTAAACATCATTTCCAACACAATTCAATTTATTCACTCTACGTTTTCCTACTATACCCACTTTAAATTTCACTTCCAGCGCCACTCCATGACAACCAATTCCTTTAGCCATGGCTGATTTCTGAATCAGCTGAGCATCAGGATGAAGTTACTAGAAATATAAACAATCGTATGCTAAGAATAGGCATGGCAGTACAACAAAGTGAAGAAACGACTCGCTGCCGATACATTCGTAGTGAAAGAAAAGAAGGTAATATTAGGTTGTGGAGGGATTATTTTTCTGAAAAAACCAATTTACAACGATATAATTTTCCGTCATCGTTTCTGTATGTGGTGAGTCCTCTTCAATCGTATACTCGAAGCTATTGTTGGATACAATCAATACTTTCATCAACAAGAATTGTGTAAAAATCTTGGATTAACATCACATCAGAAAATAACAGTAGCGCTACGATGTTTAGCGTATGGAGGTGCTGTGGATGTTGTTGACTAATATATACGAATTGGCAAAACTACTGTGTTGAAAGCTTTACGTCAATTTTCTTTTGCAATCGTCACGCTATTTGGCACGCAATATATGCAGAAACCAACTCCCACCGATGTAGCACGACTCCTCGAAGAAAACGAAGCGAGGGGCTTTCCCGGCATGTTGGGTAGTGTAGATTTCATGCACTAGAAGTGGAAAAGTTGCCCAGTAGCGTGGCACGGCCAGTATACTGGACATGTTCTGGAACTGAAAATTATTCTCAAAGCAGTCACATCTTATGATCTTTGGTTCTGGCATTCATTATTCGGAATGTCAGGATGAAAAAATGATCTCAATTTTCCTAACCGTTCTACTTAATTTGATGAGATTCTTGATGGTTGTGCACCTCCGGCAAATTCTATCATCAACAACCACATGAGATATTATTTAGCAGATGGTATATACCCCCCTTTGACAACTATAGTAAAAACTTACTCCTCCCCGGATAGTCAAAAGAAAAAGAAGTTTGCGGAAATACAGGAAGGTGCCAGAAAAGATGTAGAACGCGTTTTCAGAGTCTTATAGGCACGATTTGTGATAGTGAAGGGTTCAACGCGTTTGTGTGAAGCAGATAGTTTTTCATATATCATGAAAACATGTATTATTTCTCACAATATGATTGTTGAAGATGAACAAGAAGAAGGTATTGGTGATTATGATTACGATTAAATACCTGACGCGACCATGATTGTACCTAACAAAGGTGGACCTACTGGTCAAGGAGCCCGAATCCTCTGCAGTGTGATTCTACATGATAGACAAAAACATCATGCACTTTGTATTTGGTGGAACATATTTTGTCCCAATATGGAGATATGTACTAGGAAAGTAAATATTTAAATAATAATTGTACTACTGCTGTATTTGCATGATATTTATTGTACTACTTTGTATTCGCATAATAGGTAATGTACTACAGCTGAAACATGATGTAATATTTTAATGTAACACATTGCCTTCAATATTTAGTTTTTCCAGATTGCTTTAAAAATAACAAATACACGTACATTAGAAATGAAGCATGGTACATTGAAAATAATAAACATTGAGAATAATAAAGCAGACTTACATAAAATGAAGTTGTGAAAATAGTTTACCCCTTATTATAACTCGTTTTTGCATAATTTTCTTTTGTCTATACACAAAATAATAACGTTGATTATCCGTAAACTACTGAGGTCGATACTCATAATGCGATCTTCCTTCATTCGTTCTTTAAGTTCGTGGTCTTTCTGTTTAATGGCAAGCTTCAATTCCGTGGCTGAATTCCTCCTTTTTCCTTTTCTCTTCTGTGCTTTTCAACCTGGTGGTCGGGTGATTCCATGTCAACTGGTATGTCTTGTTTATTGAGGAAAAATTTTGGCTACTACACACTTTCCCAGATTGGGAACTCGGAACTCGATCGAAGACTTATGTAGTACGCAAAGAAAACATCAGCTGATCTTTAAGTATATCATAACATTCCTCAAATTTGAAAGCTTTTCCAGATGTTTACATATATTTGACTCTCGCTTCACGCATTTATGACCAAATTTAAAAACTTAACATTATTATTTAAAAAATTAATTTAAAGCAGAAATTAAATTCAAAATTTTAACATACCTTATCGGCCTCAATTGTTCCACTAACAGCTCTATTTGTTACACTGTACAACTTCGCAATAAACATGACAACTTCTTTAGAAGTTAATTAGAATTGATTTGCAAGGGAGCTTACTGTTCTGTCGGTCAGAGTTCCTAATAATACCACAAATGTTGAGGAAATGCGCTCCAAAACTGTGCGCCAGATTGATCAGTACCGACCAACAGGTCTTGCATTATACTAATCCAACTTCGAGACTGAGTAACATCTTCCTGAGTTAACACCAATTGCCATTAAGAATTTTTTCTCTGTTTTTTTTCAAAATATTTTTAATATACAGACATTCCGATTTCCAACTAACTAATTGTTCCCTCTGAAACTAGATTTGAAAAAAGAACCCAAAAAAAAACCCTAGATCTAAACTCCTAGGGGCGGCGGCGGCTAGCCCTCAGCACTGCCGCCCCCCCTCATCTCGTCGTCCCCCCTGACCTTCCCTCCACCTCCGTTGCGACCCATCCTTCGATCGCCGCCGAAGCTCCTTCATGTCGATGACGAAGTTCCAGTCGCTCGTGCCTCAGAGGCCACTGCAACGTGCTCAGGCAGGCGAGGGCGGTCGGAGATGAGCTCGTGGTCGGCGTCGTTATTGATGACGAGATCAAGGCCAATAAGGGTCCCCCCGTCACGCCACTCAAGGAGAGGATGGTAATGGTAGGAGCTTTAAAGTGGGTAGATCCCCAATCGCATCCATCAATGGCGTTCGACGAGCTCCCCCATTCGAAGCCCATCATCATCGGCGTTGCCATCCTTGCTACCTCCGTCATCACGCTCCACCTAGGGCTGGGGACGGCGATCTCATCGTCGCTGGAGCTGGCATGCCCGATCAAGACAGTGACGAGGTCCAGGAAGAAGAAGGTTAGGGTTTACATGGACGGCTACTTCGACATGATGCACTACTCCTTCGCGGCGTTGAAGACGAAGGCCTTCGCGCCGACGGAGCTCCAGATCACTGAAGACATAAGCCCACCCCTGGCAAAGTCGCCGATGCCCTATCAATCGCGCCGCCCTGCTTGTGAGTGTGGGGGTGGCAGCTAGTGTTCGCCGCCACCGCCTCGGTGCTCCTCCCCCGCCGTGCTACCCTCCTCCCTCTTCTTCCCGGTACGCCGCCCCTCCGGCGCGAGCCCCCTCCCAAACGTCGCAATCCTAGTCGGGGTAAAATCGATTGATGTGTCGACACCTTTGTGTAAGTGGTGTGGAGGGTGTCGTATGTTGTTTTGCACGATTGTGGAGCTTGGGCCCGAAGATGGGGTCCCTCCGTAATGTGCGCTTACTTGTCTCAACTGTCGCGGAGCGACTATGTCGTGCCAGAGTATCCTCCCCTGCCTATTGTCGCGAACGCCACGGATCTGGGGCTCAAGTGTGTGATGTCGGTGGTTGTGGGAGGTAGGGACTGTGTAGCATGTTGTATTGCATGAGTGTGGGGCTTGGGCCTGAAGATGGGATCCCTCCATGATGTGTGCTCACTTGTTTGGGTGTCCAACGATATCACCGATGCAGTCTTGACAGCGCCTACTATCAGGCTATTGAGCTTCCTCCAGCTTAGCCCACTGTCTCGTAACAGCGTCGCCTTTTTTCTCGTTGGGAGTAAGATTCGAGTTGAGTCTGTGTGGTGAGAAATCGCCTTAGAGAACAAGAGCGTGAGAGAGGTGAATGTATCCTCTTCACGGCTCTCTCATAGAGCGTGGTTTTTGGTGGGGTAGGCGAGATAGTTGTTTGGTGAGAAATCGCCTGAGATAGCACAATCGTGAGAGAGGTGAAGGTATCGTCTTCACAGCTATCCCTTTGGTAGCGGCTGTGGGAGCTGTTGGCACATTTGTTAGATGAGTGGTGGAGTTGGTGGGAGGGTGTGGTTGCTGTGCATGAGCCGGGGTGTCATTAGTCGGCTCGCGAGGCTTGGGCCCAAAGATGGGGTCCCCCCAGTGAGGAGAAGGTAGGGATCTGCGGGTGTTAAAATCCTATCAGACTAGTTTCAGATGAGTGTGCATGTGCCGTAGAGGCAGTGTACGAAGCTAAACAGACGTACATACAATTTTGCTGGACCGAGCTTGTTTGTCGGCCCACCCTCCAGGGTTGTTGGAGGGATTTGCTGTTTGTACGGGTCATGTTGCTTCGTGTATGTTCTATTTCCTGTCTGTAGCTTGTAATTTGGCCCAGTTCTCTCGGTTTGTATCATTAATTTCTTATTAATGAAACAGGGTGGCCATACTCCACCTTTTCCTTCAAAAAAAAAAAAATCTTTCTGAGTTGTATATGCTCTCCCTTTTAACCACGGCTCGCCATTCTTTTTCTTTTTACAAATTTTTCAGTAGGAGATAGAGAGAATTTATGTTACTGTGGAAGATAGTAGGGGATATTTTATTTTATTTTATTTTTGCTTTTTATTTGGTTGAGTGGAGTTAGTATATATAGATAAAGTTAGAGAAAGAGCCATTGAAATATAGAAATAGCCGTTGGGTTTAAAATAGTCGTTGGATTTGAAATTGAACGGTTAAAACAATGGAGGCAAAATAGTCCTTCCACTTGTTTTAGGAGATGGGACGAAACATCTTCTAAAAGATCCAATACCATTTCCCTTTTCTGCCGTAATTTTGAAATTAAATAAATCCTCGATTTGCATCAGACGAAACATCCGTTTGAATAAAAATATTATGAAATATTTCAAATGAAACATGATGTTTCGTCATCTATATATAATATACATATTGCTATATCTCAAATATAGCATTTTATTGTAGTGAAAAAGCTATAACATAGCAGAATGCCACACGACTGCAGCGTTCTCAGTGCTAAAAAATGCATTTTATCCATATATACCACGAGTGTGGATGCTCTTATAGGTTGATGTGTTATCTGCAATTTGCCCTTTTCTGTATCTCAGGATTTCAATGCAGACAAGGGTAGCTAGCCAGTTGGTCAGCTAGACAGATGAATGCAGGTAGTAGGCTAACCACAAAACTAACACAAAAACGTACTGGAGCCGAAATTGAACCTAAATTTTTGTTTCGTTATTCATTGTTAATGATATA
Organism: Hemerocallis citrina; assembly: GCA_017893485.1. Taxonomy (NCBI): domain Eukaryota; kingdom Viridiplantae; phylum Streptophyta; class Magnoliopsida; order Asparagales; family Asphodelaceae; genus Hemerocallis; species Hemerocallis citrina. The sequence continues at coordinate 149,978,951 of CM030366.1, forward strand.
CGGTGCCAACTGATATCTTTAAGTGAAAAACAAAAAAATGAACCTAGAGCAGAAAAACAGAATGCAACCCATTTTTAAGTTCAGTTCAGTTTGGCAGCCAGTACACTGCACACATCATAATTTATCAGTCTCACGAGGTTCCATATACATTTCGTTTTCTATCACTTTCCCACATGTGTCACCCATGCTGTCTTTACCCTTGTCCCCATTTACCAGCTTTCTCATTTTAGTAACCTCCTTTTAAAAACATTAAGAACCTTCTATCCTTTGTGATGTGCTCCCATTTGTACATTTACATGCTTCACATAACAAGAAACTAAGAGCAGTGAAGAGGAGGAAAGAAAGAAAGAAAATTATGAAGAACTTCTGGCCCTTCTTCCCGTCAGACTCTTCGGATGCAGCAGAAGGGTCGATGGCACCAAAAGATGTATCTGAGGATGATGACAATTCCAACAAGAGTAAATTTGGAGGATGGAAATGCATGCCCTATATTATAGGTACCAATTCATATCCTCCTCTAATTTCTAGATTAGAAGATTATTTTCCAACTAAACATCCTGAATTACTTTACTTTGTGTACTGTGTGCTCTGATACCAAGTTAAATAGCTGAGTCACTTACTGAAAATATAGGTTCTAATTAATGGTTAATTTATTGTACGATAATGAAGGAAATGAGACATTTGAGAAGGTGGCGAGCACGGGACTAACGGCAAACTTCAGTCTGTATCTAGTGACCCACTTTAATATGAAGAAAGTGGACGCTGCTCAGTTCACCAACATCTTTGGTGGCACCATCAACTTTGCTCCACTCCTTGGGGCCTTCATCTCCGATGCCTACTTAGGCCGCTTCCGTACTCTCTCTTACACTTCCGTTGCTTCTTTTCTGGTACGTAATTCATTGAAAATTAACAACTTATCTTCTAATCGTGCTTTAACGCTTTTACCCATTCTTACTAGTCAATTTTTTTTTTTTTTTTTGGGAATTTCGGAATGCTGTAGATTTTTGTTGGTTGGTCGATGATTCCTAGGCATGGAAAGTGATCCGGTGATTGTTTTACTTATTGAAAAAGAGAAAAACTGACTGTAGAATTAAATACAGAGAGTATATAAATGAGAGTTACAGATTTAATAAGGACATATATTCTCATAATAGATTGCACATGTGCAATGTAGTGAGTAATATGGAAATAAGAATTTGTCAAATTAATTAATCAGAAAATCCAATATGTCTGACCTAGGTGAAACTTAAATTCCATGTTTAAATACACTCAAGGGTGAGGATAAAGTCGACAAATTAAATTTTATAATAAAATCGGGTTGGAGACAAATAAAATTTTATAATAAAATCGGGCTGGAGTCATGCGCACTGCAAACGAACATGAAATACCCAGGGGGGCGGTAGCATACCCCAGTCCCCCCGGATCTGCCCATGGTTTTTTCCCCGAATTTCCGGTGTCTAAAAACACTGGGCTTGATGGCCCCAGTGCTTCGCGAAACGCCGCCGCAAGCGCCGGGTTTTCTCCCGCCGGGGAAGGAAAAAAACTTTTCCCAGCGATCAAACGCCGGGGCTGAGAGTAATTTTCATTTTTTTTAATTTTTTCCTTTAAAAAAATCATATCCTGGCGTTTTAAAATGCTGAGATAGGGATTTCTTTTTGAGAGGGGGGGTGTGTGTTAATAGTTAGATTGTTGTTGTTAATTTTATCAAATCAAAATACCTGCAATTCAATTCACAATTTTCTACAAATTCATGAATCAAATAACAATATAAATGTACTTTAGAACACAAATTTATTTCAATAATTAAACAATTCAATCCAAGATTATCCACAAATTTAATTAATTCTAATAATTACATAGATGTACAAGTACTTAATAGCACAGAATTACAAGATAGAAAACAAATCTAATTAAGGAAAGTTGCATCCACCTTCACTTGGAGATATTGAATCAAACTATAGTATTACCAATATAAGGTAAACCTTTCTCATGGGAAAATTCATTAGTCTACCAGCCGAGATCTCTAGCAGTCTACTAGTTCCAAGCTTTTTATCAGAGTAATGTGATCAACTATCGAAATAATGAACCCGAGAATGAGAACCCCTGCATAATAATAACTTGGTGTTAGTTATGCCTGCCAACCACTCTGTAGCTTCGTTTTTTTATTTACTATGGCCTATTTGCCCAAATTAAAAGCATAAGAGTGATCAGTACGCCTCTAGGTTAGCAGAAAACTAGCAAGAGGATAAAGGTCCAGCCTTAATTACAAACCATCCATCATTAGACCTGCAACATATGACATATTAGCATCAAAAGCATAATGAGTTGAGAACCACAATTTAGTTTTCATGAGATATAACTAAGTGGAAGTGAAATATTATAAATGACAATAAAGGGGAACCATTGTTGTGATATTTCAATATCGCTATCCATTTGGAAGGGGAGTTTGAATGTAAAGGAGGCCATCTTTCTAGTAGATACTCCCTTTACAATAGTATCGTAAATGTCGCTGCATTGTTTCTTCTTTACCCGAAAGAACTTCAGTACAATCAACTACTAAATAAAATAACCAGGTTGTAAGTTTTTTTTTTTTTAGGGAAAAGGTGGAATCTAGCCACCCTGTTTCATTAATAAGAGCTTAACGAAACAAATCCAGAGTATTGGGCCCAAGTACAAACTACAGACAGAAAATAAAACATACATGAAGCAACATGACGCGTACAAAAAACAAATCCCTCCAACAATCTTGGAGAGTGGGCCGACAACTCGGTCCAGCAAAATTGTAAATACGTCAGTTTAACTTCGTATAGTACCTCCACAGCACATGCACACCCACCTGGAACAAGTCTGGCAGGATTTTATCACCCGCCGATTCCTGCCTTCACCTCGCTGGGCGGACCCCATCTATGGGCCCAAGCCCTGCAGATCGAAAACTGACCCCACGGAACAAGCACAACGATCGCACCCTCCCACCACCTCCATCACTCATCCTACAAACGTGCCAGTAGCTCCCACAGCCGCTACCAAAGAGATAGCCGTGAAGAGGATACCTTCACCTCTCACACGATAGCGCTTTCTCAGGCGATTTCTCACCAAACAACTATCTCGCTCATCCCACCAAACATCACGCTCCAGGAGAGAACCGTGGAGAGGATACCTTCACCTTTTTCACGTTCAAGCTCTCTCCGACGATTTCTCACCACACAGACTTATCTCGACTCACACTCCCAATCCGAGGGAAGAGGCAACGCTATCACGAGCGTGTGGCCTAAGATGGAGGAAGCTCAATAGCCTGATAGTAGGCGCTGTGAGGACTTCACCGGTGACATCGTAGAACACTCCAGATCAACCATACCCAAACCACACACCCCATCACCCCCAACGGGCCCCATACCGAACCATTGCCCTCACACACTTGAGCCCCAGATCCAAGGCGTTCTCAATAACAGGCACGGGAGGATGCTCTGGCGCGACATAGTTGCTCCGCAACAGTTGAGACATTACCCCGAAAGTTGAGACAAGTGAGCGCACATCCTGGAGGGACCCCATCTTCGGGTCCAGGCTCCACAATCGTGCAAAACAACATACGAGCGTCGGCAGAAGGCGTAGGGCACGAGCACAGGAGTAGCAAGTAAGCACATATCATAGGGGGACCCCATCATCGGGCCCTAGCCCCACAACCGTACTACACCGCAAACTACACACCTAGACACACCCAACACAGACAGCTCCACCAACCCCCCAAACAAATAAAAAAACTCTGCCGTCTCGCACTACGGCACAGCCAAGCACATCCTGCTTCTTCACACACACTACCAACCCTTGAAAAACCCAATCACAGCCACAAATTGCCATGATTGGCCCCGAGAGTGTGGACATGGTGGCAAGCGCGAAGAACAACCGGGAAAACAGATCTCGACGGTGGGGGGAGGAGGCAGATCAGATCTCTCGAGGCCGTTCCAGATTTGCATCGAATCCGACGGCTAAAAAAATGAGCACTTCTTCATTCGAGCCGTCGAGGACGGCCACAAGCACTCGACGCGCATCTCTGCTGGCAAGGACTGTGCCGCCACGTCATCGGCTCTGCCTTACAGGCCGCCGATGATGGAGACGATGGAGAGGTCGCTGCGATGGAGAGACGCGCGTCGCCGGACGATCAGATCTGGAGTCTCGACGCGATGGAGAGGTCGCTGACAATTTGAACCGGTTGGTGGTCCCCATGGGCGAGCAGGTCTGGACGCGATGGACGTGGTGGGAAAGGGAAAGTGGAGTCTCGACGCGATGGACGCAGTGGGAAAGGGAGAGAGGAGGGGACGCGACAGTAGGACGTGGAGGAGAGGCAAGGAGGGACGACGGGGGGGGGGGGGGGGGGGGGGAGAGGGCTAGCCGCCGCCGCCCCAAAAAACCAGGTTATAGGTTGTAACATATATTTATGTTGTCTTAGTTGTTTAGTTTTGTATTATTAACTTTGTTATATAGGGTACATGATACTGCAAGAGCGAAAAGAGATCCGCCGTTATGAATTATTGAAGTGATTTACTAGTACATTGAGAAGATCATGCATGAGATACGATAAGTATATGTCTAACTGTAGCGCCCCGGTTCCCATATCACTGGGAAACCGTGACACATGCCAAGATCTTTTCTTCAATTAGTCACGATACACAAAATGCGGGAAATTAAAACTTTTTATTCAAAGCAGAGTTACCCCACAGTAATTACAAATATCAGTTTGTAATACCAACTATAGCGCCTGCCCTTTTTTCTTTTTGACTCCAAACTCAATTCTTCCAATTTCTATATCACTTTAACCATAAACTAAGATAGTTGTGTTTCAGGGAAAATTTCGGCAGAGTCTCCCCTGTAATTTCTACCTCAAAACACAAAAAGCTTACGGAATTCTGCTCTAAATTCCGTAGCTCACATCACAGACAATAATATCACGGGCTCCCCAGGCCAAAAATGAGCATCATCACACAGGCAATATATATATATGCTCTGGGGGCTAAACTCATAACGGTTTATCAATTATCAATTAAAAACCATAAATCCTTTTGAAAACGTAGTAAGTTTTTAAAAAATAACTTGTAAAAGCTTACCACAGCACCCGGTACTCCACAACGAGATGGGTACGGGTCCAAACCATATCATGCCGCTCCACACTCTACTTCCCATCATCATCCACATACTTATACATCAGAAATACAATTTAGAGCATAAAACCTTTACTATTTACAATTAAATCATAACAACAAATAGTAAAGTGAAGCTCCACTCCACCGGAACCTGAACCTATACCTCACCTCTGCACCGCTGAGGACCTGTAACAGTAGGGGCTTAGGGTAGTCCAGAGACCCCCTAACCCCCCAAACACTAAGGGGTTAGCCATTTCTGGTGTGAGTACAATATATTAATAAGCAAATAAATTAACTTATAAGTAAAACAGAATGAACTTACGAATACCAAGATAAACCTGAACATGTAAATATCATAACTGGAATTTTACATCAAATACTCACTGCATCACTTCCTGCATGCATATCCATACCTGCTCACAGCATACTTATCATAGGTTTGGAAATCATTCCAATTGGTCACTTCAGGCCCATCACTTTACGCCTTAAGTAACCATTCCTATAGCTTTATTTTTCCATAAAGCTTTACATTCACAATATCTACTATCACATAATTGCACCATATTTACCATTCGCTGCAATTACAGACTCATGACATATCTTCTTTCCCAATCTCATATCACATAACACCACATTCATTCATTTCTTACAACATATATCATCACGTCTCGCAATACATCACTTCCACACCCATACTTCATCTTAAATGGAAAATAAACGTGTATCCTAATTTCCTAGTGTTTGTGTAGACCATGACCTGAGTCTAATGCAACAATACAGAATATAGAACAGATGCACTTAATCTAATGTCAGCAAGATTCTGGGTGCACATGCATCCCATACTACATGTGACCCAGGTCAAGCCAAAATACTTAGTCTAATGCAAGCGAGACTTTGGAAATGTATGCATCCCATACTACATACTTTCCAAATCAAGCCGTTGTCTCTAAGTTTAGGGATTCGAACCCTCGCTATGCAATGCATTCTAATTTAGTCTACTTTCTGTTCCTGATAGATCGTGGTAATGAGGTTGCAGTCAACGGTCCCACTGTTCTGCAGTCAATGGCTGTGACGAACTTAAAGATATACGGTCCCACCGTATGGCAGACAACGGTCCCACCGTTCTGCAGTCAACAGTCGTGACGACAAATATATATATACGGTCCCACCGTATGGCAGACAACGGTCCCACCGTTCTGCAGTCAACAGTCGTAACGATAAATATATACAGTCCCACCGTATGGCAGTCAACGGTCCCACCGTTCTGCAGTCAACAGCCGTCACGATAAAGATATACGGTCCCACCGTATGGCAGTCAACGGTCCCACCGTTCTGCAGTCAACAGTCGTGACGATAAATATATACGGTCCCACCGTATGACAGTCAACGGTCCCACCATTCTGCAGTCAACAGCCGTGACGATAAAGATATACGGTCCCACCATATGGCAGTCAACGGTCCCACCGTTCTGCAGTCAACAGCCATGACGATAAATATATACGGTCCCACCGTATGGCAGTCAACGGTCCCACCGTTCTGCAGTCAACAGCCGTGACGATAAAGATATACGGTCCCACCGTATGGCAGTCAACGGTCCCACCGTTCTGCAGTCAACAGCCGTGACGATAAATATATACGGTCCTACCGTATGGCAGTCAACGGTCCCACCATTCTGCAGTCAACAGCTGTGACGATAAATATATACGTCCCACCGTATGGCAGACAACGGTCACACCGTTCTGCAATCAACAGTTGTGACGATAAATATACACGGTTCCACCGTATGGTAGACAACGGTCCCACCGTTCTGCAGTCAACTCAAACCTGAAGTTTAGTCTAATCAACAGGTCACTAGCTTGCACGTCCATAATTTCCAACTCTCGATACGAATTTACTTGATACTATAAAACCTCATGTACTCTCAATAGTACATTCTTCTTGCGCTCGCTGCACCTTTCCAATATCACAAGAGTTTGCTCACACATCGGAAATTCTCGATTCCGGGTCCTATGGGAAGGTGGGAGTGTCTATTTCGACTTCTTAATTTGACTCTTTCAGACTCTATCATTTGAGTTCTCAAAAACACAAGTTCCATCAGGTGTACAAGCAGAGAGAAACTGGTTTTCTTAGCCAATAATACTTTAACTAAGATTGGGTCTGTTCCATCTTTGGGAAATCATAACTCTCAACCTATAAACTGGAATACAAAACTCCAGATGGGTTAGAAAGCTATGACTCCCTACTACGACTCTCTAGTCGGTCAAACTCCCAAATTCTTAACAATAGTTCACAATCTCTCATCTTCACCAACTAGTCAACTTATACTAGGCTGAACGTAGCCCACCTCGGAGTTCAACAATAAGTCAACCTTGAGTCCAGTGCTCATGAAGTTTGAGATTCTCAATCTACACATATACCATTTCGTTTAAATTCATTTCACACAAAGAGCCACGACTCTTCCATCATAGCACACGAATTCGGCCACTCTTCCAGCAGAGCGTTCACTACCCTTTACTAATGAACTCTAGAATTTCTAGAACTTGAGAATCATCAAATAAACTCATACCCAGAGCTACTCTCAAAGTTCATAGCAATATCATACATATACAATTGGTTATGACCCTTTGGACTTCAGTCCAAAAGCAACCGGCTTCAGCTCTGCCTTTTCAGACCAGCTGAACTCTGCAAGTTTTGAGGTATCAACCGACCTCGATAATTTATGAAATTAAACTATAGTTTTGGACACATACAAGAGTGTCCACACCAATCCTTAACTCAAAACATCCATGCTACACTAAGATACAAAAACAGAAATACACAGCAATTCGTACTTTAAATTTTCACAACGCACCAAGTGCGTAAAATAAAAGATATCATACTCACAAATTGTCCCGCGAAGACTCGAAGCGCCACCCCGCATCCAAAGTCGCCAACATATCCTATTATCAAATTTTTACGCAATTAAGGCTCAAATCATTCAAACCAGCCACGGGAAAACAATAATATTAATTATCTTACTATCACACAGACGTTTTATTGAATGTCTGGGATACACGTGCGATGCACGTAGTAATCTAATGTCTAAGGGATTTTTTATTTTCCAAACAATTACCAAAATGACCCCCAACTTTTTATAATAGTTCTACTAAAATTCTACTACTATAAAGGGGATAATTCTCACACATAATTTTCTCTTACAAACCCAAAACCCTAATTTATTAACAACATGCAAACTCTTTAATAATATGCTAATTTCTCGTCTTTATTACCTCTAACATCTTCTAATCTCCCTACCATAATCCTCTTACTCCAAATAAATTTACCACACTAAATTTTATACAAAAATAAAATCTAGGGTTTACCTTTTCGAAATCCTTTCGAAAAACAGACTCCGCCACGATGTAGAGAACCCTTCAATTAGCCTATTCTCCAATTTAATTTGAAAACGGTCGAGAAACGGAGTGGGATTGGGCGGAGAGAAGAAGAGCCGATGGGTTTCGGCGGGTAGCATTCGATCGGGATCAGGAAAAGAAAAGGGAAGAAGAAGAAAGGGGATGGGGGTTTTATTAAATAAATAATTAAATAAATAAATTGGAGTATTACATATAAGCCCCCCATCTCCAAAATTATTTCAAATAAACCCCAACTTTATTCTTTAATAGCACCAACAATACAAAATATATTAAAACGACTTTGTAATAATCCGTATAAAATAATTTCATTTTCGAAAATAATAATGATAAAATAAAGTAGACAACATATCTTATATTTCTCGATAAAACTAATTATTATCGGAAAATACATATTCGCGCGAAATTTTCAATCGTGCACACATTTTGATGCAAAATAGCCATATGCTATTTTTCCGGTCGTTACACAAACAACATCCTGTTATCTGTCTAGAAATCAAAATGATTTAACTAATTTCTACAATACAATGAGCAAGGGCGTATCTGAGTTTCAGGGGGCCCTAAGCAAGTTTTAAAATGAGGCATTTTACAAATTTACAAAATAAAAAATGAAAATTATTTAAATACAAACAAACTTTAAGCCTTAGAGGACAAACTATTTAAATTAAATCAAATTTATATATATCCTTCTAAAAAAAAATTAATTGATAACGTACGCATTTTCCATAAAATGTATCATGGCAAAAAAAACTCGGACAAACTCTAACAATAAAAACGAAATATGTGATCTCAAACTGTAAATTCTAACAATAGTACATAATTGTTGCAGTTTCCAAATTTCATTTTTTCTTGAAATCTTCAACAATTTTCTCCAATTTCAGACCCAAATAAAAAAAAAACACTTCTCTGAATGAATTCTGAAATTATAAAGTAAAAATACCAAATTAATGATATATCAATGCTAAATTACTAATGTTCTCAGAATCTCACTATGCTAGTCAGATGACTCAGACCAGATGACTACATTAAACTCAACATTTGAGTCAATACATTACTAATATTGAATCACTGATTAAATAAGTAATTAAGTAATGTCAGTGTCTCAGTCTGTAATAGTAATATTGAATCAATTCAATACAATATTATTTACTAATATGTAATCTAACTAATTTTAATCTATGAGATAATTAGATAAAATTATTAACATTTAATGATTTAAACAACTAGTTAGTTACACTACACATCTGTCACAACTCACATAAGATGACTTTAGTAGTGTAGTACTAGACTACTAGTAATAAATTAGTCAGATATCCCAGTTACCCAGACCTAATTACCCAAAAAGTTCAACACTTCAAATGTCAAAGACGGAAAAACCCATCAAATTAAAAAATCAAGAAGAAGAGAAAAAAGAAAATTACTTCAAATCTGACGACTAGCAAGTGGCGACGGGCGAGTGGGCTGTGGGCGACGTGAGGCTGTGAGGGGTATGGCGACGGGCGACGCCAGATGGGCTACTTGCGACGGGCGACTGTCATAGGCGATGTGGAGGAGGCGCAGATTTGATTTAGAGAAACTCAAAATTTTATTAAGAAAAAGAAGAACTCAAAAGGCAAAATAAAAGCTCCAAAGAGAGAGGAGGAGAGGGATCCACACATACCGCTCATGCGTGAAAGCGAATCATCATTCCCGTTCGTGAGATCAACGATCGTTGGGTTTTTTTTAATTTTTTAATTTTGAAAATTTTTAATATTGTATACATTTATTTTTTTAAGAAGGGGTCTTATAGAATTTGGGGGCCCAAAGCAGCCGCTTGGGCTGCTTGGCCCAGATCCGCCTTGACAATCAGACTTTATTAGTAGAAGAAAATAAAAGGAACTATTTGTAAAGCCAAACCATAGACATGGACCAAAATAGGGAACTACAGACACATTGCACATGGTGGGGGTTGTAAAGTCTTTGCTTCATAGCTACATTTCCTTTCTAGAACGAGTGGATTCTAACATCTCATACATCCAAATTTGGCTAGATTGCTTATATTATCTAAGTTAGAGGTAACAAGATGATTGAATGCATGCATGATATTGTGTACATGAGTTGTGATCATGTAAACACCTTTACTTCATTGACTTAAAAAGGATAGAATTTAAGCATTGTAAGTGATAGAATTCAATACCTGTCCATTATAGATAGTGACAGTGACTCCCATTAACAACATGCAGATAATTAACTCTGTATCAATGGCAACAATTTGAAAGCAAATTGAAACTTATTTGCAGAATTTATATATTTACCTCTGCAATTCTTCGTTTCATGAAATCATTGGCCAGAGCACTGAAGACAAGACCATCTTGCGCTCCCCATTGTAACGAATAACATGTTAATCATGTCTTAAAATCAAGTATATGCTTGATTACTGATACGATATCAAAATGTTGTGTTGACTGTGTTACTGAAATATTACCTTACATTCTTCGGAATGATCTTTAGCTTTTGTCTAATGGGACCATTCATGAAGTCAGATATATCACCACTGGAAGAAGAAGAATCCTTAGAGCTCAGATACCCCAAATATGCAGGGACAACAAAAGCATGCAAGAGAATTAAAGGAAGGGTCCACTTGTAAGTAGCGGAAATTAAAATAACAAAAACATAATAACTACTAGTAAAAGTAGCAGAAAATAAAATAACAAAGATAAAATAACCAACTTAAATTAGAAATCCTAATAAACTACTAAGAAACCAACAACATTATTGAAAGGGTGAGAAGAATTAAAATGGGAACAAATTGTCTCCATTTCATTTATAAGAAACCAACCCAAAAAAGGACTCAAAATAGCAAATTTACAATGTTTTTACCCTCTATTTATACATTATTCAAAATTAAAATAAAAGCATTGGGTTGTGGGTTTGACCTTTGTCACACTAAATACAAATGCAAGTACGAGTTCATGAAAGTTCACGGATGGCCAATAAAATATCAGGTCTGAAACGAGAATATATATAAAAAAAAATCTCCAGGGAAGCTGCAAATAATAGTTTCAACTTCAAAATATAACAATCATATTTTAGAATATTTCAAAATATAAAAAATAAAATTTGGGTCAATATTATTGTCCTAAATAAACACTGAAGTATGTGAGCTGCATGCATCATCACAATGATATTGGGCTTTGATGCGGTCTATTTTTGGGGTGTAGCTGCAACAGGTATAAGTTCTCTCAATTTATATAGTGGAAGTCGCGGTACTGACTATAAGTTCGACCCTCGGCTGGGAACGGCTCGGGAGTAGCAGGAGCGAGGTGGAGGACGGATACTCGGCTCGGATCCAGTAATTCGGATCGGATCTTCGGGGCTCGGCTCGGTCTTGTGTACCTGCACTCTGCCTAGATACACCAGGAGAGATTCCGACGATAGGCCATCCGACGATCTAATCAGTCACTGGAAAGCAACAGGAGCTAGAGTTTTAGAGGAGAAAGATTGATTACCTTGCCAGTGGGGGAGGAGGTCTGGTATTTATTGGCAGAGCAAACGGGTCTAAGATCCTGCTGGGCCGGGTTTTGGACCCGTTTGCTCGTAGGCTTGACGTGGCAGAAGCCCAGGAGGCTCTGGGTTGATCTAATGATCAGGAAAAAGCGGGTTTTGAGGGGATCTGGTGGCCCGAGAGGGGCCACGTCATCTGACCCATATCAGGAGCCCCCCACTCCTGGAGGGCGGGATAACCCAGCCGTATAGGAGTGATTTGCCTCTGTAGGAAGAGCAAAACGGTGTGTACGGCGAAGAATGTGGTTCGTATCTTCCTGGAGAGGTCAGCGGGGTAGGATGAAGAGGATCCCATTGAAGGTATGAGGGGCATTGAGAGTCGAAGAGTGGGGGCTCGCTTAGCCGAGTGCCTAGGGTCGGGAGACGAGCCCCCATGCTTGTTGGAAAAGCCATGGGGACGTCGAGAGCCGAAGGTAGGGGCTCACTTAGTCGAGCGTCGAGGGTTGGAAGATGCGCCCCATACTTGTTGGAAAAGTTATGGGGACGTCGAGAGCCGAAGAGTGGGGGCTCGCTTAGCCGAGCGCCTAGGGACGGGAGACGAGCCCCCATGCCTGCTGGAAAAGCTATGGGGACGCTGAGAGCCGAAGGTAGGGGCTTGTTTAGCCGAGCATCGAGGGTCGGATGGCGAGCCCCATACTTGTTGGAAAAGCTATGGGGATGTCGAGAGCCGAAGAGTTGGGGCTCGCTTGGCCGAGCGCCTAGAGTCGGGAGACGAGCCCCCATGCTTGTTGGAAAAGCTATGGGGACGTCGAGAGCCGAAGGTAGGGGCTCGCTTAGCCGAGCATCGAGAGTTGGAAGATGAGCCCCATACTTGTTGGAAAAGCTATGGGGACGTCGAGAGCCAAAGAGTGGGGGCTCGCTTAGCCAAGCGCCTAGGGACGGAAGACGAGCCCCCATGCCTGTTGGAAAAGTTATGGGGACGTCGAGAGCCGAAGGTAGGGGCTTTCTTAGCCGAGCGTCGAGGGTCGGATGGCGAGCCCCATACTTGTTGGAAAAGCTATGGGGACGTCGAGAGCCAAAGAGTGGGGGCTCTCTTGGCCGAGCGCCTAGGGTTGGGATACGAGCCCCCATGCTTGTTGGAAAAGCTATGGGGATGTCGAGAGCCGAAGGTAGGGGCTCGCTTAGCCGAGCATCGAGGGTCGGAAGACGAGCCTCATATTTGTATGAGTGTAGCTGGTGTGGCTCGCGGTGACATCCGAGCGTCGAGCCCCAAGTTTTTAGGAGAAGCTTGAAGTGGCTCGCGGTGACATCCGAGTATTGAGCCCCAATATTTGTAGGAGAAGCTTGGAGTGGCTCATAGTGATATCTGAGCATCGACCCCCAAACCTTGTAGGAGAAGCTTGGAGTGGCTCGCGGTGACATCAGAGCACCGAGCCTCAGCTTGTTGGAAGTGGCTCGCGGTGACATTCGAACATCGAGCCCAAATATTTGTAGGAGAAGCTTGGAGTGGCTCGCGGTGACCTCCGAGCGTCGACCCCCAAATCTTGTAGGACAAGCTTAGAGTGGCTCGCGGTGCATCCGAACGTCGAGCCCTAAACCTTGTAGGTGAAGCTTGGAGTTGCTCGTGGTTACATCTGAGCATCGACCCCCAAACTTTGTAGGAGAAGCTTGGAGTGGCTCGCGGTGACATCCGAGCATCGAGCCCCAATCTTTGTAGAGAAGCTTGGAGTGGCTCGCAGTGACATCCGAGCTTCGAGCCCCAAACCTTGTAGGAGAGGCTGGGAGTGGCTCTCGGTGACATTCGAGCACTGAGCCTCAGCTTGTTGGAAAAGCCTGGTATGGCTCGCGGTAGCATCCGAGCGTCGAGCCCCAAACTTTGTAGGAGAAGCTTGGAGTGGCTCGCGGTGACATCCGAGTGCCGAGCCTAACCTTGTTGGAAAAACATGGAGTGGCTCGCAGAGCGTCGAGCCCCAAACTTTGTAGGAGAATCTTGGAGTGGCTCGGGGTGACATTCGAGCGTCGAGCCCTAAGGTTTTAGGAGAAGCTTGGTGTGGCTCGCGGTGACATCCAAGCATCGACCCCCAAACCTTGTAGGAGAAGCTTGGAGTGGTTCGCTGTGACATCCGAGCATCGAGCCCCAATCTTTGTAGGAGAAGCTTGGAGTGGCTCGCGGTGATATCCGAACGTCGAGCCCCAAACCTTGTAGGAGAAACTTGGAGTGGCTCGTGGTGACATCCGAGCATCGAGCCCTAAGTTTTTAGGAGAAAGTTGGCATGGCTCGCGGTGACATCCGAGCGTCGACACCCAAACCTTGTAGGAGAAGCTTGGAGTAGCTCGGAGTAGCTCGCGGTGACATCCGAGTGTCGAGCCCCAATCTTTGTAGGAGAAGCTTGGAGTGGCTCGTGGTGACATCCGAGCATCGAGCCCCAAACCTTGTAGGAGAAGCTTAGAGTGGCTCGCAGTGACATCCGAGCGTCAACCCCCAAACCTTGTAGGAGAAGCTTGGAGTGGCTCGTGGTGACATTCCGAGTGTCGAGCCCCAAACCTTGTAGGAGAAGCTTGGTAAGGCTCACGGTGACATCCGTGCGTCGACCCCCAAACCTTGTAGGAAAAGCTTGGAGTGGCTCGCAGTGACATCTGAGCGTCGAGCCTCAACTTGTTGGAAAAGCCTGGAGTGGCTTGTTGTGACATTCGAGCGTCGAGCCCCCAAAACTTGTTGGAAAAGCATTGGTGTTAAAAAAGGTGTAGTACTCGAGTAGTTGCCCACATGTTTCGAGTCGTTGTACCGGCTGGTAGGGCCGAGGGTAAAGAGGTATTTTTACGCTCCAGGCTGACGTCATGGGTGTGAAAATCGAAGCGTTTCAGATCCTGGTGGTCGTTAGATCTTGATGATCAAGATCCAACGATCAGATCTTCTCACAAAATTTGAGGAGTCCCTTATCCTATTATAAATGTCCTACCTCCCCCTTCATTTCTTCACCTTGCACTCAATCTCTAGACTACAGGAGTTTCCTTCATAGCCGTCGGCGACCTTTTTTCGGTGATCTTCCCGTTTCTCGGTATATCAGGTTAGTATTTTTGTTTCGTAATGTCGCGCTCTCAGTCCAGCTCCGAGGCAAGCTCTTCAGGTCGTGCTGTGGAGGAAGTCCAATAGACGTCTACATCTTGGTCTCTTGGTGACTTTTAGTGAAGGAAGAGGTCTAGTCGGATTTAGGATCGGGGGGGCAAGGGTGCCATGATTTATGACGTACCCCATTTACGAATCCGTAGGCTGGAAGAGGAATTTGTTGAGGAGGGTGAGCATGAGGAAGGAGGCTCTGAGGGAGAGGATCTTGTTGAGGAGGGCGAGCCTGAGGAAGGGGGCCTTAAGGGAGAGGAGTTTGTTGAGGAGGATGACCAGGAGGAAGGAGGCCCCAAGGGAGAGGAGCTTGTTGAGGAGGATGACCAGGAGGGGTTCGAACGAGGAACCGAGGGAGGCAACGATCGGGGGGAAGGGGAAGGAGGAACCGCGGGAGAGGTAGCTGAGGAAGAAGCAGATCTTCTGCCTCTGCCCTGTTATCGACCCCATCTCCGGAGAGGAAGCCTCACCCCCGTAGGAGAAAAAGGAAGTGGATTCGTCCCGATAGCCCGGCTGAGCCAGAGAAATACGGACCCGAGCCTGGTTCAAGTTTCCCCCTCTATCCAATAAAAACCCGGGGCCGATCAGGATGTATCCCGACAACGTGGAGGGGCTTCTCGCGTTTACTTCCTTGTTGCGGGACTCGGGTCGGTCCATGATCAAGATGGACAGCATCCCGTGTGCCTTGAGGGCAGACTACCTGCCTATATTAAGGGCGGCCTACTTCATTCTGAAGGAATTCGAACTTCTGGTGCCGAACCTCGGAATTTGTCCAACAACAGCACTGGAATTGAGCTTCTGTATGTTTCCCAAGGATGCCTTCGTCTCGGGATTGAGGCTATCGTTGCACCCGTTCATTGAGAGGGTATTGAAGTGGGGAGAGCTGAGTCCAATGTAGTATGGCCCCAACTTATGGAAACACCTGGTCTGCTTTATTCTGAAGTGCTAGGATAAGGGAATCAAACCGAGGCTCACGTACTTTCGTGCCATCCTAGGGATGAGCTCGCTCGGAGACATGGAGGGGATTTTTTACATATTGCCGCGTCCCCACAAGAGGGTGATGCACGGCTACCCGGACTCCATTAAAGGATGGAAGGCGAAGTACTTTATCGTCCGGAGTGAGAAATCTTGGAAAATTCCGATTGTTTGGAATTTCAGTAGGCCGGACCATAAGCCCCTGAGGCGTAGTGATCTGACGGATAAAGAGTGGGAAAATGTAGAGAAGATTGTGGAAGGGCACAGCATAGGGTGGCCGCGTGTCACGGAGTTGCATGTTTCCCGAGCCGGACTGAGCCCAACCAACCCTAGTATGTTTTTCTTTCTAATCTGTTTGTCTTCCTGCCTTCGTGTTAACATTTTTCCTTTTTTTCCTTTTCGTAGATATGACTGCAAAGGATCTCGACAACCGACAGGCCTTTGTGGCTTTGGTCGCCAAGAGTAGGGCCGACCTGGAGAAGAAGGCTGTCTTGGCCGCAGGGCCCAATAAAAGGGCGGTCTCAGGGCCTTCGGCGACGTCTCCGAAGAGGACGAAGAGGCACCACCACTCGTTAAGGTCGACGAAGGAACCGGGGGCGAGCTCCGGTAGTAAGAAAGTGGCCATCGTCTTGGAGAAGGGGCTCCCGCCACTTCGTCCCAATGCCGAGGAGATGGTGGGTAGGCAGGGCATGAAGCCGCATGCCCCGGACTGGGGGATCAAGGCCGGTGATACCCTGACCGAGGGACCGGTGGTGCTGGAGGTGGTGGAGCATCTCGCCACGGAGCGGGATTGGATGACTCTGGCGGTGGAGACGTCCGAGACGGCCTACATGAGGTGGGCTCAGGCGCACATTTCGGTAAGTGTTTGGCATTCGTTTTATGCTTAGAATTTAGGGGTTTTTATAACTTGATCTTCCTTGGCCAGGCACTGCTTCATGGGCAACACTTCCACAAGTGTCTAGAGAAGGAGGTCCTTGTCGAGAGGAAGAACACCGAGAAGTATTTTCGCGAGGCGAATCATCTGAAAGCTCAGATGGCCTTGAATCGTCTGAAAGCTTAGAACACGAAGTCCCAGTCAGCCCAGGCAGTCTTCCAAGCTCGAATGGCCTCGCTGCAAGACCATCACACGAATGAGCTAGCGCATTTTTGGGCTAAGGCCAAGGCGGAGGCTGAGGAGCTGCAGAACACCTTGGCAGACACTCTGATCCTGGCTCAGGAAGAAGCCTACGTCAAGGCCAAGGAGCGCTTCCTGCAGCTCTACCCCGAGGCTCGAGTTGACCACATTCACTACTGATGGCGGCTTCCTGTGCATCCGCCAGCGCTCGATGGCGAGGACGAGGAGGAGATGGAGGACCATCGTCTGGAGGAGACTGGGGGCGATCCGGCTGACGAAGAGGTGTCGTCCCCCTCTAAAAAGTAGTTTAGGAATTTTCTTCTTCTTCTTTTGACTTGTATTGCCTCGCGCGAACTGGCCACCGCTTTTTTGTAACCCAAACTTTTGAATTTATAAAAAAAAAAGATTTTTGGCCTATCCTCTGTGACTTGTAGTTTTTTGCAAGCTTCTTTAGTGACCCATCATTTTTCCCCTCTTCTTGATAGACCATCGGCACCGACCTGTGTTTCGCAGAGGTCTTCCGGCTCCGAAATGAGCTGGGATCCAAGGAGAGTGCGTTGATTCGCCTTCGTAAGCAGGCTCGTGATCGAGAGGCCACGATAAACTTTTTTATGAACAAGTCTAAAGAGTTCAGCGTAGAAGCCGCTTGCCTGAAGAAGGCCATAGCCGACCGGACTGGGGGAGAGTCGAGAAGAACTGGTCCATCTCGGATGCCTCCACCAGGCGACCGGCTTCGGAGTCCTCTCTTCGCGAGGTTGTCGTAGAGAAGGAGTTGGAGATTCGGAGGTTAAAGATTATGCTAGGCACTGGTCCGTTCGAGGGAGCAAGCCATTCTGTATTGGGTCCTTCTCCGACCTTTTATCGGGAAACGACGAGGCCTACCGACACGCAGAGTTCCGTTGCCGGGACATCCTTACTAGCCGTACAGGTGGAGCATGCGGCGGGAAGGTCTCGCTCTGGAGGGCTTGAGGTGGGTGGCGTCGGCCACGAGGGTCCCGTGGGAAGCACTGAGTTCGAGTTTTAAACCGAGTGATTTGTAATATATTTATTGTATGGTGTGGCCGTTTGTGGCGCTTCATGAGTAATAAAACTTTGATTTCTTTGATCATTTGTCAAGTGAGACTGGCAGGAGCGTAGCTCGAGGCCATCGCCGAGTGTGGCCTTGCTCGAGGTCGATGCCGAGCCCCCATACCTTAGGAGCAGCTAGCATGAGTGTAGCTAGAGGTCATCGCCAAGCGTAAAGGTCGCTGGGCTTGAAAAAGCCAAGGCCTTACTCGAGGTTGATGCCGAGCCCCCAAACTTGTTCTAAGATAGGTAGTATGAGGGTAGCTGGAGGTCATCGCCGAGCGCAGAGGTTGCTGGGTTTGAAAAAGCCGAGGCCTTGCTCGAGGTCGATGCCGACCCCCCATACCTAAGGAGAAGCTGGCAAGAGTGTAGCTGGAGGTCATCGCCGAGCGTAAAGATCGCAGGGCTTGAAAAGACCAAGGCCTTGCTCGAGGTCGATACCGAGCCCACATACCTGTTCTAAGATAGGTAGTATGAGTGTAGCTGGAGGTCATCGCCGAGCTTAGAGGTCGCATGGCTTGAAAAAGCCGTGGCCTTGCTCGAGGTCGATGCCGAGCCCCCATACCTGAAGAGAAGTTGGCATAAGTGTAGCTGGAGGTCATCGCCGAATGTAAAGGTCACAGGGCTTGAAAAAGCCAAGGCCTTGCTCAAGGTCGATGCCGAGCCCCCATACCTATTCTAAGATAGTTAGTATGAGTGTAGCTGAAGATCATTACCGAGCGTAGAAGTCACAGAGCTTGAAAAAGCCAAGGCCTTGCTCGAGGTCGATGCCGAGCCCCTATAACTTAGATGAAGCTAGAATCGAGTGTGCCTGGAAATAAGGGCGGAGCTTCCGTACGGCCATGACCAGGACGTATGCCACCTTCTCCATTTTTGCATATTTGGTCTCAGCCGAGAGTAGGACTTTGCTTACATAGTACAATAATTTTTGGACTCCATCTTATTCTCAAACGAGAATAGTGCTAAGCACGCTTTCCGAGGCCGAAAGGTAATGCCAGAGAGGCTCGCTCGGCTCGGGTTTGCTAAGGAGCAGAGGATTGGCGAGTTACTCTTTTAATTGGGCGAACACCTCCTGCTGCTGAGTGCCCCATTCGAAGCCTCCGATTCTGCGTAGAGCCTTGAAGAACGGGAGTGACCTCTCCAAACTTGGAGAGGAAATGGCCGATGGCCGCCAGTCTTCCCGTGAGCCGCTGGACTTCCTCGATGTTTCTCGGAGGGGCCATGTCTATTATGGCCCGGATCTTCTCGGGGGTCGCCTCGTTGCCGCGCTGGCTGACAACGAACCCGAGAAATCTGCCCGAGGAGACGCCGAATGCACACTTGGCCGGATTGAGCCTCATATTGTGGGTCTGAAGGATGCCAAAGGCTTCTTCCAGGTCGGCGACGTGGTCCTATCCTTGTTGGCTTTTGACGAGCATGTTGTCGATGTACACTTCCATGTTGCGACCGATCTGGTCCTTGAAAACTCGGTTGACGAGCCTCTGATAGGTAGCACCGGCGTTCTTCAGTCCGAAGGGCATAACCCGGTAGTAATAGAGACCTTGGTTGGTGATGAAGGACATCTTGGCTATATCAGGGGGGGAACATCCAGATGTGATTGTAGCCTAAGAAGGCGTCCAAGAAGGACAGAAGCTCGTGACCCGATGTTGCGTCGATCAGAGTGTCGATGCTCGTGAAAGAGAAAGGATCTTTGAGGCACACCTTGTTGAGATCCGTAAAGTCTATGCGAGTGAGATCCGTAAAGTCTTTGAGGCACATCTTGGTCCCGGGGGTCCCTAAGATGGCCTCCAGGATCTCGTTCCAAAAGTTTTGGAACTCACGGCATGTGATCGGAGCTTGTCCGACCGGGTCGCGTTGGGTGGCGGCCTTTGGTCTGTGCGATTGATCTCTGGCTCCCACTCTTGGGATGGGTGCCTGGGATGGTTCGAAGCCAAGTTGGAAGCGACCCCTCCCCTAGTTCGGGTGTCTTGCCGGTTCTTGATGACTCGACATAGGTCGGTCATGACCGAGCGAGAAGTGCCCGGCCCGGGTTCGCTGTTGACCCTCGGATGGTTGGATCCGTGGGCATCGGCGTGGCTGTCCTGGATAGGAGGGTCTAGACAATGCACAGAAGTGACGGCTCTTCGGGCTCTGGGGCCATGTGAGAGCTCGGATGGAGGGGATAACGTTCCTGGCCGGGGTCGGACTGAGGTCAGTACCGAGGTTTCCCACAGAAGGTGCCAACTTGATGCGGTTTGTTTTTGGGGTGTGGCTGCAACAGGTGTGAGTTCTCTCAATTTGTATAGTGGAAGTCACGATACTGGCTATATGTTCTCCCCTCGGTTGGGAATGGCTCGGGAGTAGCAGGAACGAGGTGGAGGACGGATGCTCAGCTCGGATCCAGTAATTCGGATCGGATCTTCGGGGCTCGGTTCGGTCTTGTGTACCTCCACTCTGCCTAGAAACACCAGGAGAGATCCCAGCGACAGGCCCTCCGACGATCTAGTCAGTCACTGGAAAGCAACAGGAGCTAGGGTTTTAGAGGAGAAAGATTGATTACCTTGCCAGTGTCCCATATTGGTTGTAAAGTTGTTTTGATATTTGTTCTCCTCCTATATTTAAGTGGTATTGTACTTGGTTGAACTCAATTCAATATTCAGTATTGTATTCATCACTCTGATTTATCTTAACATGGTATCAGAGCCAATTATCCAAATTTTTCCTTCTTAAATTTCCTCAGCCAAGTTATACAAATTTCTTCCGAAAACCCTAGATCTAAAAATAAAAAAAAATCGTCGAGATCTAAAGAAGATTCAAAGTCTAGAGTGCTCAAAACTCTCGTCATCTTCAACCTCATCGAGATCCTAACAACATCAAATCGTTGAGATCCACAGGAGATTCAAAGTCTGGAGTGCTAAAAACTCTGGTCATCTTCAACCTCATCGAGATCCTAACACCATAGAACCGTAGATCCCCAGATCCACAGTCATCTTCAACCTCTCGTCTCCATCGTCAGCAACCCAGAAACTCATCAAGATCGCCATCGTCCGCAGTTGCCATCGTCGTCCTCCGAAGTCCAAGTCGTCCACCGAAGTCCAGACGGAACCCATTGAGCGTGAAGCCCTAGCCGCCACTCGATATCCATTGATCGTCGTCCAGCGAAGTCCAAACGGAACCCATTGAACATGAAGCCCTAGCCTTCACTCTATTTGTGACTTCTCTGTTTTATTTTCTCTCCTGATTTAATATTTTTAATTTCTCTTTTTTTTATCTGTTTCATCCTTTTTTTTTCTAAAAAAAATGAAAAAGAAGAAAAAAATCAAAAAAAAATTTGTAGGTACTTGGATATTTCATGGAGCCCCAATTTCGTCAGTACCTTCCAGTCTCCACTAATTTCCTTCTCTCCTCTGCTAAGGATTGGACTGATTGGTCTGCTTCTGTTGAGGCCACTCTTCTCGGCCATTCTTTATGGGATTACATTAATGGTTCCACTATTCATCCCAAAGATCCCGATGCTACTGCTTCCCCTGTCGATAAGCAACTAATTCACACATCTCAGACCACTTGGGATGATCATGACCGCCGGATTATTGCTTTCCTCATCTCCTCTGTCGACCGTAGTCTTCGTACTGATCTTCTTCGTGTTCGTCCTGCCATGGCTCTTTGGCAACATTTGGTTACTCAGTATGTCCAGAATAGTGGAGCCCGTGAGCATCAGCTCCTTGTTCAGTCCATTCTTGATAGGCAAGGTGATCGCAGTATTTAGGAACATTACACAGCCATGTGCAATATTTGGCACGAATTACAGCAACTGGAGCCCAGTAATGTGCATGTTACTCATGAACGTCGTCAGTTTATATTCTTTATGATGGGTCTACGACCAAGGTATCAGTCTTTATGCATTCAATTGATCCATCGAGATCCGGTTCCTAGTCTTGAAGATGCTATTGCTGAGCTTGTTGCTGAAGAAACTCGGTTACGTGCTCTCCCCACTCCTGCTTCTCACCCATCCTCTACCAGTGAAAGTGTTCTTGCTGTTGCTCACCGTACATCCTTCTCACGCAAGCCTCACTCCAGCCTTATGCCTGCTCCTTCTACTCATCGCAGTGTTCCTGATCGTCGTCTCCATTGCACCCACTGTCAGCGGGATGAGCATACTCATAGTAACTGCTTTATTCTGCATCCCCAGCTCCTGGTTCAGGCACAGCAGCACAGACACCAACAGGGTCTACCTCCTCTCCGCACACCTGGTGCGATGGCCGTCACTCCGACCATGCCTTCTCCTGCTCCCTATGATATTCCACAACACCGTCTAGCTCAGTTGGAGCTTCAGAACTCGGATCAGTCCATCAGTGCTGGTTCCTCTGCTCCTGCTTTCTCTGTCACTCCTGGTATGTCTTCTTCCTGACTTTTAGATTCTGGTGCTTCACATCATCTCACTAGCAATTACACTCTTCTTACCACTCGTACTACACTGACCTCTAATGGACCGTCACTTTACACTGCTGATGGTTCACTACTTCTTACTACACACTCCGGGTCTATTAACACTCCCACTCTCACATTACCTTTTGTCCTTTATGCCCCTCATTTATCTACGAACCTTATTTCCATTAGTGCTTTATGTGATAGTGGCCTCACGGTTACCTTTACTTCTTTGGACTCTACAATACGGGATTCTCGGACTGGTCATATGATTGGACGCGCTAGCAGACATAGACGTCTATATCATCTAGATTTTCATCATGCTCATGACTTTACTTCTTGTTTTGCTGGTGTTGTCAGTTCTAATGCCGATTTGTGGCACAAACGCTTAGGTCACATTAGTGCGTCTCGTTTGAAAGATTTGGTTCGTAGTGGTGCCCTTGGTCGTTTTAATTTTACTTCATTATCTGTTTGTCAGGATTGTAAGTTGGCAAAACACTTAGCCCTTCCTTTTAACCATAAAAGCACTTCTCAGTATACTCCTGCATTTCAACTTATTCATTCTGACATATGGGGCCCATCTCCCACACCTTCTCAAAAAGGTTATTTCTATTATGTTAGTTTCATCGATGATTTCACTAGACACACATGTGTATTTCTTACGCGCCAACATTTTGAGATACCTGACATTTATCGATTCTTTACGACCATGGTTCACAATCAGTTTGGGGTTCGTATCAAAACCTTTTGCACAGATGGTGCTCGTGAGTACACTTCTGCTACTATGCGATCGATTCTTCAATCTCATGGCACTCTTTTTCAGCAATCATGCCCCCACACCCATGAGCAGAATGGTGTAGCTGAACACAAGTATCGTCACATCCTTGAGATGGCTCGCGCTCTTCTACTCTCCTCTTCTGTTCCTTGCTCCTTCTGGACTGAAGCTGTCATGACTTCTGTCAGTCTCATTAACATTACTCCTTCGTCTGCCTTTTTTGGCACCACTCCTTATGAGGCTCTCTATCACTCACCACTCAACTACAGCATGCTCTGTATTTTTGGATGCATCTGTTATGTCCTTCTCCTTCCCACTGAGCGCACGAAGCTCACCGCTCGCACCGCTAAGTGTGTTCATCTAGGTTTAAGTCCTGAGCATAAAGGTTATCGTTGTTTTGATCTTGTAGCAGGTCGTATTCGTATTTCTTGACATGTCTCCTTTGTAGAAGACTCTTCCTACTACTTGGCCTCTCCTCAGGATGCTAGTTTTCTCGATCCTTCATCTGTTGGGCCTACTTCCACTCCACACATTCCTTTTGATCCCACTCCTTTGGCTCTTTTCGCTTCTGCTATAGATAGTCCCCCTAGTATTCCTCCTACAGATACACCCCCAACATCTCCACCGCCTCATACACCCACACCACTTGCATCCCCATAGTTGCATACACTCACACCACCTATCTCACCTCCACGTATTGACCTTCCACCATCCATTCTCCAGTCTACATGTTCTACTGCGGGTGTCCCACCACCTCGTTACACACCTGATGCCACTGGTCCCTCTAACCAATTTGGCTTTGCCACTTTAGCTTCTTACTCACCCCAGTTTCATGCATATCTCACTGCTATATACATTACACGTGAGTCCAGAACCTATAAAGAAGTCGTTCAATACCCGAGTGGCGGAAAGCTATTGCAGAGCACTTCAGTGCCTTTGATCAGACTAGTACTTGGGATGTTGTTCCACTGCCTGTGGGTGTTTAGCCTGTTAGCTGCAAGTGGATCTTTAAGGTTAAATATCGACCTGATGGCTCGATTGAGCGGCACAGGTTCGTCTAGTTGCCCGGGGATTTTCTTAGGAGCATGACATTGATTATGATGAGACTTTTGCGCCAGTGGCTCAGATGAGTATAGTTCGCACTCTTCTTGCTGTTGCCACCGTTCGTCAGTGGCCGCTATACCAGTTGGACGTGAAGAATGCTTTTCTTCATAGTACCTTATCTGAAGTGGTTTATATGCATCCTCCTCCTGGTCTTACTACTCCTCCTCGTCATGTTTGCAGACTACATCGTGCTATATATGGTCTAAAACATGCCCCTCGAGCCTGATTTGAGTGTTTTTGGCTTTTCATCACCAAGACTGGATTTCGTCAGAGTTCCCAGGACCATTCCATGTATATGCGGTCATTACCGCAGGGGAGGGTACTTCTACTACTATATGTTGATGATATGATCATTCCTGGGGATGACTCTGCTGGCATTGTATCCACCCAGAAATATCTTCTCCTGCAGTTCCATACGAAAGACCTTAGTAAGTTACGTTACTTTATGGGTTTAGAGATTGCTCATAGATCTTAGGGAATACTCATTTCTCAATAGAAATACATATCAGATATTATTTCTGCTGCATGTCTCTCAGACAGTCGATCAGTCGATACACCCTTAGAGGTTCATGTGAAGCTTCGTCCCACAGATGGTGAGCTCCTTCCTGATCCCACTAGATACAGGCAGATTGTTGGACAACTTGTCTACTTATGCATTACCAGACCCGATATTGCTCACGCAGTTAGTGTTGTCAGTCAGTTTGTTTCCGTGCCTACATCAGTTCACTACGGTGCTCTTCTTTGGATCCTCAGATATCTTTGGGGCACTATCACTCGCTCATTATTCATGCCTTCTACATCAAAACTAGAACTCAGTGCCTATTCTGATTCAGATTGGGCAGGTGATCCTACTACTAGAAGGTCTACCATAGGTTTCTGTCTATTTCTCAGTGATTCGTTGATCTCATGGCGAAGCAAGAAACATGTAGTTGTTGCATGTTCTTCTACTGAGGTCGAGTACAGAGCAATGACAACTACTACTAGAGAGATTGTTCATATTCGTTGGCTGTTATCAGATATGGGAGTCACTCTTACTGGAGCTACTCCTCTCATTGTGATAACCGGAGTGCTTTGCACATTGTAAGCAACCCGGTCTTTCATGAGCAAACGAAGCATATAGAGATTGATTGTCATTATGTTTGTGAGCGCTTTGATGCAGAGACCATTTCTCTCCATTCTGTTATCTCTTCCCAGCAGACTGCAGACTTCTTCACCAAATCTCATACTATTCAGAGATTTCGATTTTTAGTAGGCAAATTCATACTGTTTGACCCATCGTGAGTTTGAGTGGGGGTGTTAGATATTAGTATAGTCTCATATTGGTTGTAGAGTTGTTTTGATATTTGTTCTCCTCCTATATTTAGGTGGTATTGTACTTGGTTGAACTCCATTCAATATTCAGTATTGTCTTCATCACTCTGATTTATCTTAACACATCGCATACAAACATGAATGTATAAGAAAAATACATTTAGCGCCTCTAGAGTTAGGTTCAGAGAGAGAGAGAGAGAGAGAGAGAGAGAGAGAGAGAGCGTGCGCGCTGAGTAAGGGCGGCGTTTTGATATTAGGATTGCCCGGCGTTTAATATTAGGATTTAATATTAGGATTCCCCTGCGTTTTGAAACGCCAGGGTTTCCCAAAGACCCCACTGGCGCTTTACAATTGCCGGGGATATCCCGACGAAACTACCGAATCGCTGCGATAATTTCGCCTGGTTATCCATGTCCTTTCGTAGTGTCGACTCTATCTTATATAAAATAATAATACTAATAATAAAAATAAATGATCAAAGAAGGGTTATAACATAAATTTTCAAAGTAGAGTAGAGCATCGATCAGTTTGTTGCACTGAGGGCCAACAAACGGTCCCAAAATTTACTCCCATGCAGCTTTCACGTTTTGAAGCTGATACCGTCACTTTGCTCGTCATCCGTTTTTTTGTATGGATTATCAATTTGTTATAGGCCACCAATTATAGACTGATATGAATATATATTTTTAATCTAGACCTATTTTACTTGCAAGGTGAAAGCTCTATTTCTAAATATCTCAGACGGTGAACGATAAAATAATTCTGTTTAAATGGATGAAAAATTTGAAGGTGTTGAAAGAGGGGGAAAAAAAAAGAAGGGAAGAGAAGTTTCTTATTATTTTTCATCTTTTATAAAATTTGGAAAAAAAGAAATAAGAATAAGTATATGGAGTTTTCTAAACATCATTGGGACTTTTAGAGAAACTGTATTTCGGAAATATGAAAATAAGTGGAAAATGTAATTTTAAATCGATGTGGAAAATTAGAAGTTTTCGGCCTTAAAAATATCCATTCAAATGGAGTGTAAATTTTGTGTAAGTAATTCATTTGGATTTCAATCGTGTATAGATCAGTGGCACTCCCTTATGTTCAAATGATTCTTCTCCCTAAATATTCAAATTACAACCAATTTACAATTAGCAAAAAAAAGAATTATAGTTGGTGTGTGGCGACGGTAGTCGAGCGAGTTTATACTTTGAGTTCAACTTCGATCTATTTAGATAAAAGTGAGGGGTGCATAGAGTATATCTCTCATGTCAGGGAGCTTTGGAGACTTTTGTGAAGCCGTGGGGAGCGACGGCAGCCTCAGTTGCGAGGTGACGGTGATAGTCAACGGTGGTCAAGCGAGAGGATGAGAACGAAGTCACAATCTGGACATGAGTATGTCAGATTGGTGGGTACCTGCGGTGTCTCGCATATAGTGCTTGAAGTTGACGTATGAGACACTGCTGGGGGTGACGGCGGGGCGGTTGCAGGTTTTGGCAAGGACAAACGGGGTACAAGCAAGGAAATGAGAGAGAATGAGCTCAAATTGGCACGAGAAACTTGTTGTGGCGAGGTCGCCCGACCAGAAGGATTAGATTTTGTTGTATTTTTTGTTTGTTTGTTTGTTGGTTGGAGTGTATGAATTCCAGGATCCATGCTGAATTTTCTGAACTGCATAAGCTTTATTTTTTATTGTATATTTTATTAAATTCTTTTTAATCAAATGCTAGGGTCTTTCAATCCACCGTTAACTATCGAATAAAAGAAGATCTGGTCTAAAATAATGAGGTGTTTCTCAGACCAGCTCTGTACTATAATGGGTTTGGCCTACCCCTCCGCGGTTGTTGAGGACTTTAGTGTTGTTTTGATTAAGACTAGTTTGCTTTTTATTGTGCTTTGCTTTTATTGTCCTTCTGTTGTTTTAATTCTTTTTCAGGGTTTGTTTTGTTTTGTTATTGGAGATGACTAACTCACTCTATGCAATTGTTCCGGTATACTTAGGGAATGATCGTGCTAACACTGACATCGACAGTTCCCCAGCTCCAACCAGCAAGCTGCACTCCGGAAGCCATACAATCTAACAACTGCCCAGGGGCTACCAAGGTTCAGCTTGGCGTCCTTATTCTTGCACTCCTCCTCCTAACCATTGGAGCTGCCGGTATCCGCCCATGTAGTTTGCCATTTGGTGCTGACCAATTTGATCGCAGAACTGAACAAGGACGACGTGGCCTCGTCAGCTACTTCAACTGGTATTACTGCACCTCGACAGCAGCCACAGTGGTGGCTTTGACCATTGTGGTTTACATCCAGTCCAGCATAAGTTGGGAAATTGGCTTCGCGCTTCCAGCTGGGTTGATGTTGGTTGCCCTTGTCATGTTCTTCTTGGGTACTAGATTGTACGAGTATGTGCCACCCGAAGGTAGCGTCTTCTCAGGCATCGCCCAAGTATTTATGGCAGCATTCCACAAGCGAACTCTACCGTTACCTGCTGCTGATGATGTGGAGGAGCAGGAGGCGGCCTTGTATAATGCTTTTACAAGGAGTGAACGGGTTATGAAACTTCCTCTATCTCTACAATTCAGGTAATATCTATATAATAAAACACAAACAAAGCTATCAAGTGGATCTCCTTCAATCTCCCTAAAATTAAAGGCCTAGATCTAACCTTATAAAACACATTTTTCCCTCTAAAGTTTTCTCCAAAACTCAAATTCAAATCCCGGGCTTTTATGGAAACATGGGCTTTTATTTACAACTAATTATTGTCAAATTATTTAAACTTGAGCTACATAATTGTTGATTTATTGTTCACAAGGTTTTTCATATACTGTATCATTCTGAAGACGTGTCGTAGGCACGTGCCCACGGACAAATCTAGTCTATAAAAATCAAAGGCCCAGATCTAATCTCACAAAACATATTTTTCCCTCCAAAAGTTTTCCCCAAAAACTCAAATTCAAATCCCCACCTAAAACAACTCCTATCTTTATTATTATTTTTTTTTCTCTCTCTCCCTCCCTATTTTATTCAAAAAATTAAGAAAATATTTTTTTTTTAAATTAAAAATTTAAAAACTAAAAAATTTAAAAATTTAAAAACTTTAAAAATAATTCAAAAAAAATCATATAATATGTTTTTTGCTCTCTGTTTGCTACTTCAATTAATTTGCTAGACCTCCAAAACTATTTTATATGATCAAATAAGGTACACCGTTCCGAAGACGTGCCGTAGGCACGTGTCAACGGGCAAACCTAGTATATCTATCTCTACTACTATAATGGGAAAAGGCCTTAGTGTAATTTGTCCTTCTACCAACCCGTGCAACACGCGTGCCTGAATTTTTACTTTTAAGAATAAATATATGTATTTATTAAGCCGTGCAACGCACGTGTAAATTACTAGTATAATAAAACACAAAGAAAGCTATCAAGTGGCTCTCCTTCAATTCCCTCAAAAATCAAAGGCCCAGATCTATCCTCACAAAACATATTTTCCCTCTCCCAAAGTTCCCCCCAAAACTCAAATTCAAATCCCCACCCAAAATAACTCCTATATTTATTCAAAAAAATTTTCCCTCTCTCTCTCTCCCTCCCTCCCTCTTCTATTAAAATTTTTTTTTAAAAATTAGAAAATTAAAAAATTTAAAAATAATTCAAAAATGTCAAAAAAAAATCATATAATATGTTTTTTGCTGGACCCCCAAGAATTTCTCATATAATATATTTGCTATTTCAATTAATTTACTGGACCTCAAAAATTATTTTATATGATCAAATAAGGTGCACCGTTCCGAAGACGTGCCATAGGCACGTGTCAACGAGAGTATATATATATATTTCAAGTTTTCAACGGGAGTGTATATATATATTTCAAGTTTAATTAACATGGAATAAGCTTTTTTTATTTTATTTTTTCTATATATATAAAAAAATCGCAATATTTTACATCATCATCTTCATAGTGAGAAATTACGATACAAAATTTTAAAGAAATAAAATACACCTAAAATTGAGTCACCAGAAAATATTTTGCTCACAATCTAATTAACATCAAAGCAGTACGAAATGCATGCATATTGTTGATCTATATTTATGCATGATATATAAGGTTCTTGAACAAAGCTGCTATCATATGCAAAGGCGATTTGAACGATGACGGCTCCGTCGTGAAACCGTGGAGGATCTGCAACATCCAACAGATCGAAGAAGTAAAATGCTTGCTCCGAATTGTCCCCATCTGGGCCTCTGGTATTGTCTGCTTCGTCGCTCTTGCCCAACAGTGGACCTATGCAGTCTACCAATCCCTGACGATGGACCGCAGCCTCGGCCCCAACTTCCAAATCCCTCCTGCAACCATGGGAGCCATTGCACTCATTGCCCTCACCATCTTCATCCCCATCTACGACCAACTCCTCATCCCAATTGCACGTAAGATAACTGGACTATCATCTGGAATCACTCTCCTACAAAGGCAAGGGACCGGGCTAGTGATCTCGGCTCTCTCCATGGTGGTAGCCGGATTAGTTGAGCAGAAGAGACGCAACTCGGCTTTGGCACATAGAGGAGGGTTGACGCCGATGTCAGCAATGTGGTTGAGCCCACAGTTGATACTGATGGGTATTGCCGAGGCTTTCAATGCAGTGGGTCAGATTGAGTTCTACAACAGGCAGTTTCCTGAACACATGCAGACTCTTGCAGGATCTCTATTCTACTGTAGTCTCGCAGGTTCTAACTATTTAAGCGCTGTTTTGGTGTCGATTATCAAGGAAAAAACAGGGTGGTTGAATGAAAATGTCAACTTAGGGAGGGTGGATTACTTCTACTACGTGATAGCCGGCATGGGGGTGGTCAATTTCATGTATTTTTTGGTCTGTGCGCATTTTTATCGATACAAAGGTGTGGGCAATAATGTGAACGAGGTGATCATTGAGAAAATGAGGGATGATTCATCTGAGATTCCGACAAGTTAAGAGGCAGTGCATTATCAAGGATGAAAGCATATGGTTTGTCGATAACTCACATCGATATATATAGTGCATGGTATTATATTATGTATGAACTTTATATGAAGTAAGCATATGGGAGAGGGTTTTCGAAGGACATCTCACTTGCAGTTAGGTCTGGGGTTAATGTGGGGTGACTTAGATTAGATATATATATTCAGGCCTTTCCTTTTCAATCAAAAATTAAGTTGTATTTAATGTTTGCCCAAACGGGAAGAAATACATGCATGATTGAAGATGCATATACCTAAATTATAGTAAGATGAAGATCTCGATCAAATTGAATAAAAGTGTAATAATTAAGATGAGGGAAGATATGATTCATGAGGTTATTATTGAATAGGAGCATGCAGTACATGCATGGGATTGTGTTTTAGAACGACATCCCACTTGCAATTAGGTTTTCGGATTGAGAGTAATTAAATCACAATATTCCTCCTATCTTTTCGATCATGAAGCTTAAAAGAATAGATATGATTGATGATATGTACCTAAACTAGAGAAAGGTTTGCTGTAGGTAACCGGCTAGTTTGGTATAATTAAGAACTGGGGACGAATATAGCACAGACATGCATACATAATAGATTGGTGTGCATCAGTGCATGTAATTAAGCACAACTAGGGAGTGAAAGTGAAGGCAAGCAGAATCATCTCTAACTGATCTTGCAGAATTGCTGAACAGTCTTCTAGCATATCTAAGTATATGTTTATAGCATCGACATTTTTCAAACGAATCGTGTAGCTACACTGGCGCTCCACGACACAGAAGAATCTGTTGGCTTGGGGGATGGGACTCGTACTCTATTCTGAGAGGATAGTTCCACCTCTCTCCGAAGCCTAACACTACTGTTACAATTCCTGATAGAACAAATTTAAGCAGCCACCTATGCGGACGATCCGGATGATGGGCAAGTGCTAAATTCACCATTTGCCATGTCTAGAGATGCGGGCAAGAATTCTGACTTCCTACAAAGCCACAGTGCATAAAAAAATATGAATCTTCACGAATACATTGGAGAATCGGGTAGAATAGTGTCCTAAAAATTGATCAGAAGCCCATCCCTATGAAGGGATCAATGGTTGACCTGGTATTCAGGAAGTAGTTGAGTTATTTTAGTAGTTATTTTGGTCTTTCAATAATAATCCTAGTCTGGTTTAGTTAGAGTTTTGAATTAGTCCATTTTGTTAACACTTTTGTAGCTCACTAATTATCTTTGTAGGCTATTTAAGAAGCCATGAACTACTTTAATAAATGAGCATTTTTACATCCAGTTTACTAGAGTTTGAGTTGTGAAGCAATTTTTATTCCCTACAAACTGGTATCAAAGCCCCACTGGCCTGATTGATAAAGAGAGAAAGAGTGAAACACAGTAAGATGAGTGACGAGAAGGGGTCTGCAAAAATTCCACACTTTGATGGTCTTCACTATGACCATTGGAGTGAATTGATGGAAAACCTACTCAGAGCAAAATGACTGTGGAGCCTGGTGGAGAACGGATTCGAGGAGCCTCAACAAGAAGTAATGCTGACAGATGCACAACGGGAGCAGTTGGAGAATGCGAGGATAAGAGACCACAAGGTGAAGCACTATCTCTTCAGAGCTATTGATCGTGCAGTTTTCGAACAAGTTTTGGATAGACGCACATCCAAAATTGTTTGGAATTCTTTGAAGAGAAAATTCGGAGGGAATGCTCGAGTGAAGAGGCAACTACTGAACATCTTATAAGGGGAATTTGAGGTGTTGGAGATGAAAGAAAGTGAGACAGTCACAGAGTATTTTTCAAGGGTCATGGCAGTGGCAAACAAAATGAGAAGCAATGGAGAACAAATGCCTGATTCACAAATTGTTGAAAAAGTTCTCCGGATATTGACGGAAAGATTCACCTATGTGGTTGTATCAATAGAGGAATTAAAGGATGTCTTGTCACTCTCGGTTGATGAGTTGCAAAGCACTCTTGTTGTTCACGAGCAGAAATTCCAGAGAGTCAATTGAGATAGCAGTGATCAAGTGCTCAAGGTGGAAGATCGAACATCAAGTGGTAGAGGACATGGAAGAGCATCGGTTCGAGGAGGAGGTCATGGGAGAGGACGTCAAAGCTTCACCAGAGCAACGGTGGAGTGATTCAAATGTCACAACTTGGGACATTTTCAGTATGAGTGTCCTAAGTGGAATAGGGAAGCAAACTATGCAGAATTAGATGAAGAGGAAGTGCTGTTGCTAATGGCGTATGTGGAAGAACATGATGCAAAGAGGAGTGATGCATAGTTTGTCGACTTAGGTTGTTCGAATCACATGTGTGGGGATAAAGGTATGTTCACTGGTCTAGTAGATGTACTGAAGCATTCAGTAAAATGTGGAAATAATACTAGAATGTCAGTGGCTGGTAAGGGTAATGTGCGGTTGGTGTTCAATGGTACGAGTTTTGTGGTGAGAGATGTTTATTATGTGCCAAAGCTTAGAAACAATTTATTGAGTGTGGGGCAGTTACAAGAGAAGGGTATTGCAGTTATAATGCATAATGGTGTCTGCAAAATGTACCATCCAGATAGAGGACTCATTGCTCACACTAGCATGAGTGCAAATCGGATGTTCATCTTGCTCAATGAAGGAGTGTCTGGCTCAAATCAACATCTTGAAGAGTGTCTCAACACAACTGCTGCAGATCTCATACGTCTCTGGCATCAGAGGTATAGACACTTAAGCTTCAAAGGGTTGAGAACTCTAATAACCAAAAAGATGGTACGTGGAATTCCTCAACTAGATGCGCCTAAGATTACATGCACAGATTACTTTACCGGCAAGCAACACCGCAATGCAGTTCCAAAAAGCAGTCAATGGAGAGCAAGCAAGGTGCTGGAGCTCATACATGCTGACATTTGCGGCCCCATTGAACCTACATCCAACAGTGGAATGAGGTACACATTGTGTTTCATTGATGACTTTAGCCGAAAGGCATGGGTGTATTTGTTAGTCAAGAAGTCGGAAGCTCTAGATTGCTTCAAGAAATTCAAGCAAATTGTAGAAAATGAAGCAGAAGAATCTATCAAGTGCTTGCGGACAGATCGAGGTGGAGAGTTCACCTCACTAAACTTCAAGTCTTTCTGTGAAGAGCCTGGGTTTAAACGCCAACTTACCACTGCCTACACTCACCAAAACGGGGTGGCCGAGAGGAAGAACCGGACTGTGATGAACATGGTTCGATGCTTGCTGGTTGCTAAGAAGGTACCCAAACTCTTCTGGACTGAAGCTGTTATGTGGACATTCTACCTTTTGAATCACTGCCCAACGCTTGCTGTGTAGAACAAAACCCCTAAAGAAGCATGGAGTGGAGTGAAACTCTCAGTTAATCACTTCAGAGTTTGGGGCTGTTGTGAGACCCCGTATTTCCGTATAATAGTATATGGAATAGGTGTATATATATATAGTATATATACTAGTATGTGACGAAAGAAAGAATGAAAGAAAGAATGGATGGATGGATTAGAAAGTGATGACGTGGAGAAGGAATGGAAGAAGGAAAAGTGGGTGTGGTGTTTGACTAGTTGACCATGAATGGATTGAATGAAGGATTAAATGATGGAATGGAAGTGGTATGTGTGGATGTTGACTAGTTGACCATGGAATAAATGAAAGGAAGGATTGAATGAATGAATAAGAATAGATGTGTGGTGAGTGTGCTTGACCGGTTGACTAGAGGAATAGTCCCATATCGGTGGGAGTATTAGGAAGAAATGAGGATATATTAGGAAAGCCAAGGATTAAGGGTACCCAACGTCCGGACACCCTTTTGAGGCAGCCTGTGGTGGGCGTGGCTAGAATTTAGTTAATTGTGTGCGTACGGACTGAGTGCGGGGCGTTACAGATGGTATCAGAGCCAACTTTCGACATCGAATGTAGGACTTGTATATAGGAAGTGTGTGGGACGCAATATGTGTGTATGAGATGCGTAAGACCCTGTGTGGGCAGCGATTAGGAGACAAGTCTACATTCGACTAGAAAGACGATCCTGTACTAGATTGTTACGTCCCGTATTCAGCGAGAACCTAGTATGTGACGAAAGAAAGAATGAAAGAAAGAATGGATGGATGGATTAGAAAGTGATGACATGGAGAAGGAATGGAAGAAGGAAAAGTGGGTGTGGTGTTTGACTAGTTGACCATGTATGGATTGAATGAAGGATTAAATGATGGAATGGAAGTGGTATGTGTGGATGTTGACTAGTTGACCATGGAATAAATGAAAGGAAGGATTGAATGAATGAATAAGAATAGATGTGTGGTGAGTGTGCTTGACCGGTTGACTAGAGGAATAGTCCCATATCGGTGGGAGTATTAGGAAGAAATGAGGATATATTAGGAAAGCCAAGGATTAAGGGTACCCAACGTCCGGACACCCTTTTGAGGCAGCCTGTGGTGGGCGTGGCTAGAATTTAGTTAATTGTGTGCGTACGGACTGAGTGCGGGGCGTTACAGCTGTGTTGCTCACGTCCACATTCCAGAAGCCAAGCGAGGTAAATTAGATGACAAAAGCTTTCCTTGCGGAGTCAGTGATGAGTCTAAAGGATGTAGGCTATTTGATCCTAAGACTAAGAGAATAGTGGTGACTAAGGATGTTGTTTTTGAAGAAGATTGTATTTGGGAATGGGGAGAGAACTATGATGAACAAATAAATGCATATTTAGTGTGGGGAGATGATGATTTTAGTGATGATAAGTGAGGGAGAGTATAGAGAAGCAAGGAATAATGATGGTGAAGGGTGTGATGATGGGGAGTTCAACAGAAATGGAGAAAATAATGAGGAGAGTGGAGTTAGTAATGGAGAAGCTAGTACAGTCAGGGTAGAGGCAGAAGGTAGGGAGAGAAGAGCACCGGTATGGATGTGGATTATGTTAGTGGTGAAGGGCTAAGCACAGATGATGAAGGAGAAGAAGCCGCAAACATGATATGAGCTTATATGGTGCAAGATGGTGATTCAGAAGATCCATGCCAGTTCTATTTGAAGAGGCAGTAAGAGAGGAAAAATGGAGACAAGCCATGGATAATGAAATCAATTCTATTGAGAAAAACAAAATTTGGGTGCTTACTGAGTTACCTACTGGAGCTAAGACAATCGGTGTGAAATGGATTTACAAGACCAAGAGAGATGAGCAAGGGAATGTGATCAAGCATAAAGCTCATCTAGTGGCTAAGGGATATTCACAGAGGCAAGGAATTGATTACTCGGAAGTCTTCGCACTTGTGGCGAGAATGGATACAATTAGAGCCATCATTGCTCTTGCAACTCAAATGAAGTGGAAGATCTTCCAGTTGGATGTGAAGTCAGCGTTCCTCCATGGAGAACTGACTGAGAGAGTGTTCGTTGAGCAACCAAAAAGTTATGAGCAGAAAGGGAAAGAGCATATGGTTCTTAAATTGCAGAAGGCCCTGTACAGTTTGAAATAAGCCCCTTGGGCCTGGTTCAGCCGTATTAAAGTCTATTTTGTCCGAGAAGGATTCAGAAGGTGTTCAAGTGAGCAAACTTTGTTCATCAAATGAAGTGAGGAAGGCAACATTGTCATTGTAAGTGTATATGTTGATGACTTGATATTTACTGGTAACTGTGCTTCATTGTTGAATGATTTTAAGATGTCTATGATGAAGGAATTCGACATGACTGATATGGGAGTTTGAGTTATTTTCTTGGAATTGAGGTGATCCAAAAGTCTGGAGGTATCTTTATTTATCAGAAAAGGTATGCACTAGAAGTTCTGAAGAGGTTTGGAATGTTGGATAGTAAGATGGTGAGTACTCCAATTGTTCCAGGAGCAAAGATAGAAGAGGATAGACATGGCGTGCCTGTTGACGAAACTCATTTCAAGCAACTCATTGGCAGCTTGATGTATCTAACATCCACCAGGCCTGATTTGATGTTTGTGACTAGCCTTCTCAGCAGGTTTATGGCCAAACCAACCGAGATGCATCTCCAAGCTGCTAAAAGAGCTTTGAGATATCTGAAGGGCACTGTTGGATATGGTGTGTATTACAAGTATGGAAGGAATAACAAGCTAATGTCCTTTACTGACAGTGATTATGCTGGTGATCTTGAAGGAAGTAAAAGCACTAGTGGGTATGTTTTTGTGTTGAGTTCGGGAGCCATTTCACGGAGCTCGAAGAAGCAGCCCATTGTGACACTATCCACTACTGAAGCCGAGTTCGTAGCAGATGCAAACTGTGCTTGCCAGGCCACTTGGCTGACAAGAATTTTGAAGGAGCTCGGACATGAAGATGAAGAGTGCACTACCCTAATGTGTGATAACACTTCCACAATCAAACTCTCAAAGAATCTAGTTCTACACGGACGCTGCAAGCACATACGTGTAAGGTACTGTTTTCTTAGGGATCTATCTGAAGAAGGCATCATTGTTCTAAAACATTGTGGCAGTACTGAACAGGTTGCAGATATCATGATACCAAGCCACTCAAGACAGAAGCATTTGTTCATCTTAGAAACTTAATGGGAATGTGTGATTTTTAATCAGTTAAGCTAAACTGTTTCACTGAGTTTAGCTTAAGGGAGAGTATGAAGGGATCAATGGTTGACCTGGTATTCAAGAAGTAGTTGAGTTATTTTAGTAGTTGTTTTGGTCTTTCAATAACAATCCTAGTCTGTGGGGTTTAGTTAGAGTTTTGAATTAGTCCATTTTGTTAACACTTTTGTAGCTCAGTATTTATCTTTGTAGGCTATTTAAGAAGCCATGAACTACTTTAATAAATGAGCATTTTTACATCCAGTTTACTAGAGTTTGAGTTGTAAATCAATCCTTATTACGTTACAGTCAATAGGCCACGAAATTACCACTTACAAGCGCTCTTTATGATTTAATTTTCTCGCTCCTGATGTAAGGGGAATTTGAATCGTTGACCTCTTTCCTATTGTAGTAGTACTATACTTTCTATTTATTATCTTTAATATCGTTCCTTATATGCTATTCCATTAATTGTTCCTGATTTTCTAACCATGACTCCAGCAATACTACAACCGAAGTAACAAAAGGCAGACCAAGTATACAGCGTTCAAAGGGAGTAAAGAAAAAGGTACATAGTGGAGAAAAAAAACAAAGAAGAAATGAAAGAAATTGGTTAAGTTGGACGGACCAAACTCTCTCCAAAAGTACTGAAAAAATTTTCATCATTAAAAGACCTAATTAAGAATTATCCTGGGTTATGTCGCCCAATTTGGCTTATTAAAGCTAAGTTTTAAAAATTCGGGAACCTAATAGAAAATATACTTCAATTAATCAGAGAGATGAAAACAATACTGAATATTGAATTGAGAAATAACTGAGTACAATATCTCTT
The DNA here is from genome assembly GCA_017893485.1 of Hemerocallis citrina. Taxonomy (NCBI): domain Eukaryota; kingdom Viridiplantae; phylum Streptophyta; class Magnoliopsida; order Asparagales; family Asphodelaceae; genus Hemerocallis; species Hemerocallis citrina. The sequence goes on from CM030366.1 coordinate 150,017,170, forward strand.
ATATATAAGAGTGAACCAAATACAAAAATTAGCCCAATACCCAATATGGGACTATAATATCTAACACCCTCTCTCAAACTCATGATGGTTCAAACAGTGTGAGTTTGCCTACTAAATATCGAAATCTCTGAATAGTATGAGATTTGGTGAATAAGTCTGCCATCTGCTGTGTTGAGGTAATAGAATGAAGAGAAATTGTCTCTGCTTCAAAGCGCTCACGAACATAATGACAATCAATTTCTACATGCTTCGTTCGCTCATGAAAGACCGGGTTGCTTGCAATGTGTAGTGCACTCCGCTTATCACAATGAAGAGGAGTAGGTCCTGAAAGAGTGACACCCATATCTGATAAAAGCCAACGAACATGAATAATCTCTCTAGTAGTAGCTGTCATTGCTCTGTACTCAGCTTCAGTCAAAGAACATGCAACAACTGTCTGTTTCTTACTTCGCCATGAGATTAGCGAATCACCAAGAAATAGACAGAAACCGGTGATAGATCGTCTAGTAGTAGGATCACCTGCCCAATCTGAATCAGAATATGCACTCAGCTCTAGTTTGGATGTAGCAGGCATGAATAATGAGCGAGTAATTATGCCTCGAAGATATCTGAGAATCTGAAAAGGAGTACCGTAGTGAACTGATGTAGGAGTAGAAACAAACTAACAACACTGACTGCATGAGCAATATCGGATCTGGTCATGCATAAGTAGACAAGCTATCCAACAATCTTTCTGTTTCTAGTGGGATCAGGAAGAAGCTCACCATCAGTGGGACGAAGCTTCATATGAAGCTCTAAGGGTGTATCGACTAGTCGACTGTCAGAAAGGCATGCAGCGGAGATAATATTTAATGTGTATTTATGTTGAGAGATGAGTATCCCCCGAGATCCATGACCAATCTCTAGGCCTAGAAAATAATGTAGTCTGCCAAGGTCTTTCATATGAAACTGCTGATGAAGATATTTCTGGGTGGATATAATGCCCATAGAGTCATCCCCAGTAATGATCATATCGTCAACATACAGTAGTAGAAGTACCCTCCCCTGTGGTGATGACCGCATAAATATAGAATGGTTCTGAGAACTCTGACTAAAACCAGCCTTGGTAATGACAAGGTGAAAACCCTCAAACCAAGCTGGAGGGGCCTGCTTCAAACCATATATAGCCCGACGCAACCGGCAAACATGACGAGGAGGAGTAGGGAGGCCAGGAGGAGGATCCATATATACAACCTCAGATAAGGTACCATGAAGAAAATTATTCTTCACGTCCATCTGGTATAACGGCCATTGGCGGATGGCTGCAACAGCAAGAAGAGTGCGAATAGTAGTCATCTGTGCAACGGGAGCAAATGTCTCATCATAATCAATGCCATGCTCCTGAGTAAATCATTGGGCTACTAGACGAGCCTTGTGCCACTCAATAGATCCATCAGGTTGATATTTGACCTTAAAGATCCACTTGCAGCTAATAGGCTCAATGCCCTCTGGCAAAGGAACAACATCCCAAGTGCCAGTCTGATCAAATACACTAAATTCCTCTGCAATAGCTTTCCTCCATTAAGGATATTGAAGTGCGTCTTGATAGGTTCTGGGCTCACGTGTAGAGTGTATATCAGTGAGATATGTATGAAACTGTGGAGGGTAGAAAGCTAGGATGGCAAAACCAAACTGATCAGAAGGACTAGTGGCATCAGGTGTATAACATACCAGAGGAATACCAGAAGTGAAAAGAGTAGACTGATGAAGAGGTGGTGGACTGAGAGGGTGTGTGGGTGAGGACGGTGGAGTAGGTGCATGTGTCGGTGGGGAAGTAGGTGGGGTGGGTGTTGGTTGCTGTGGGGATGCAGGTGGTGTTTCGGTAGGGGAACAACAGGTGTAAGGACTGCGGGAGATGTGAATGGTGCCAGAGGAGTGGGATCAAAAGGAATGCAGGAAGATGAAGTTGGGGGGCTAGCAACAACTGGGAAATCGAGAAATCTAGTATCCTCGGGGGGAGTCAGGTAGTAAGGAGAGTCTTCCACAAAGGATACATGTCGAAAAATACGGACACGACTCGCTGATGGATCAAAACAAGGATAATCTTTGTGTTCAGGACTGAGACCTAGGTAAACGCACTTAGCAGCACGAGCGGAGAGCTTCATGCACTTAGTAGGAGGGAGAAGGACGTAACAGGTGCACCCAAAGGTACGAAGCATACTGTAGTTGGGAGGTGAGTGATAAAGAGCCTCTAAGGCATCGTACCAGCTAGGGCAGACGAGGGAGTAATATTGATGAGACTAACAGAGGTCATGATAGCTTCAGCCCAGAAAGAACGAGGAGCAGAAGAGGAGAGTAAAAGAGCGCAAGCCGTCTCAAGGATGTGATAATGCTTGCGTTCAGCTACACCATTCTACTTATGAGTGTGAGGGCATGATTGCTGAAAAAGGGTGCCGTGAGACTGAAGGATCGATCTCAGTGGTGGAAGTGTACTCACGTGCACTGTCCGATCGAAAATTCTTAATGCGCACACCGTACTGAGTGTGAATCATAGTTGTAAAGAATCGATAAATATCAGGTACTCAGATAGCTGACGCATAAGAAAAACCCATGTATGTCTAGTGAAGTCATCGATGAAGGCAACATAATAGAGATAGCCTTTCCAGAAGGTACGGGAGAGGGCCCCCATATGTCAGAATGAACAAGTTGAAAAGGATGAGTGGTTTCAGAAGTTCTTTTGTGACTAAAGGGTAGGACAATGTGTTTGGCCAAATGACAATCCCGACAATCAGATAAAATTTTAAAAGTGAGAGAACCAAGGGCACCACTGCGAGCTATAGTCTTGAGTCGGGATGCACTAATATGACCTAAACGTCTGTGCCACAGATGAGCATCAGTGGAAAAAATATCGGCAAAACTAGAAGGAGAATGATGTGCACGAAGAAAATCAAGAAAATATAGACGACCCTGACAACTAGCACACCCAAACTCCTCACCGGTGGAGGAATCAGTAACAAAACAACCTAAAGAATAAAAATAACGACAAAACCACTATCATACAATGCACTAATAGAGATAAGGTTTATTGATAAATGAGGGGCATAAAGAACATATGGTAATGTGAGAGTGGGAGAGCTAATTGTCTCTTAGTGTGTAATAAGAAGTGGTGAGCCATCAGCTGTGTGTAGAGATGGAGAGTGAAGGGAAGTGCTGTGTAGGTGCTGAACAGTGTGTAATTACTAGTGAGATAATGTGATGCACCAGAATCTAAAATCCAGAACGAATTTATACCGGGAGTGGTAGAAAGTGCAGGAGCAGAGGAGCCAGCATTGATAGACTGACCCATGAGCTGTAGCTCCAGCTGTGTGAGGCGTTGCTGAAGATTAGCCCAATCAGCAGGAGATGGCAAGGATGGAGTGACGGGAATGGCCGAGGATGTGAGGGAAGAAGCACTGCGAGGAGAAATAAGACTAGCACTGATGTGACTGAGAGCACAATGTGGAGGCAAATGCTGCTGGTGTCTGGATCGGGGTAGGGAGTAGGGTGGTGCTACTGGTGGCGGAAGTAGAGGTGGGGTAGGGTGAGGAAAGATGTTGGGAGAAGTAGGAGGCCGGAGGCAGACTGAAGTGGTGCTGCTGCTGTTTGAATCTGGAGGAGGAACGAGAGGCGGTTGCAGCGGGGAAGTCGGGGGAAGAAATATGTGGAAGAGACTGAGATTCCATCCAGTGGTAGTTGTAGTACCTGTAAAAAAAAAATTTAATAAAAAAAACAATACTGATAAAAGTGAAAAGAAAAAGAAAAAAAAAACAGAGAGAGAGAGAGCGAAAGGAAGAAGAAGAAGATGTCGGCGGTTTCAGAACTCGCCTGCTCTTACGCCGCCCTCGCTCTCAACAACGACGGCATCCCCATCACGGCTGAGAAGATTGCTACATTGGTCAAGGCCGCAAATGTGAAGATTGATTCTTGCTGGCTTGGTTTGTTCGCCAAGTTTTTTGAGAAGAAGAACATAGAGGATCTTATCTTCAATGTTGGATCTGGTGGTGCTGCACCAATGGCTGTTGCAGCTCCTACTGCTGGGGGGAGGGGGGCGGCTAGCAGAGTAGTTTGGATGTCGAAGGGAGCGGGAGCGGTTGAGGATCTCGACGGGAGTTTGGGAGCGGTTGTGGGAGGCGACGACTGTGGATGCCTCAATGACTAGAGGCGACGATTTGGGTCTCGACTGGAGGCGGCAATTTGGGTTGAAGATGATGTTTTTGGAGGCGTAAACTGAAGGCATAAACTGATGGCGATTTGGAGGTGGTGATTTGGAGGCGGTGATTTGGGTCTCGACTGGAGGCGACGACGGGAGGATCTCGACGGGAGGTTGAAGAAGGATTTTTTTCTCTTATGGTTTTGGGAAGAAATTTGTATAACTTGGCTCTGATACCATGTTAAGATAAATCAGAGAGATGAAAACAATACTGAATATTTAATTGAGAAATAACTGAGTACAATATCTTCTATATATAGGAGTGAACCAAATACAAAATTAGCCCAATACCCAATATGGGACTATAATATCTAATAGTACGTAGTGGAGAAAAAAACAAAGAAGAAATGAGAGTAATTAGTTAAGTTGGACGGACCAAACTCTCTCCAAAAGTACTGCAAAGATTTTCATCATTAAAAGACCTAATTAAGAATTATCCTGGGTTAAGTCGGCCGTTGCTCAATTTGTCTTATTAAAGCTAAGTTTTAAAAATTGGGGAACCTAATAGAAAATATACTTCAATTAGATGACTATAAGCTCTAGTACTGAAACAAATTATCAGGTAGACTTCATTTTTTGGTTCCTCCGAGTTTTTCTTTTTGTATTCCTCTAAACCTCTAGCGACTAAGCTAATATAAACCAACAATAAATATTAATTTCATTATAGAAGTCACCACTGTGCCTATTATTTAGAATTGAAATGACCAAACTTTATTTCATAGGGATATACAAATTCGCTGTCTAGAATACGAAAGATGATACTATATGCATCAATTAATATATAATAACGGAGGTTTTCTTATTGTCCTTTGGTATTGCGAACAAATTTCCATTGCTGGCAACCATCAAGTATGTGTGTGGCATGGCGATTTGTTCAATGTGTTTCCTTGGCTGTATTATAAATGATAGAGATTCAACGGCTTCATTCACTAGAAGCTGCAAAGTTTATCCCGACATTTCTATCCCGGCGTTTGGGTATGAACGCCGGGATAGATAACATTTTTTTTTAAACGTCTATCTATCCTGACGTTTTCGAGAAACGCCGGGATAGATAGGGTCTATAGTGGAGTTTTAAACATAAACGTCGAGATATGTCCTATCTATCCCGACGCTTATAGAAGAAATGCCGGTATAGACCATACTTTATTCTCCCCCCAAAATTTTCATTCTCCCCCCCCCCCCCCCCCAATCCCAAATCCCCCAATTTATACATTCTATCACTCACACCTGTATCTCTCTTTCCCTCTCACACCAGAATCCCCGACTCGATCACGTCGCCGTCGTTGTCTCTATCCCACCATCGCCACCGCCGCCGTCGCCTTCCTTTCCACCATCGTCGTCTTCCTCCACCACCACCCACTGCCGTCGCCCACCTCTTCCTCCACCGTTGTCTTCCGTTATTTGCCGTCACCCACCGCTTCCACCATCACCCGTTGTCATCTATTTTGATTAATTTTTGGAAACCCTAGGTATGAATTTGATTTCCAAAACACTTGCTGATTAATACTATGTTAATTTGAGGTTAGGGTTGTTTTATGGAAGAGAATGGAGCATTGCTCTTTAATATGAGATTAGGGGATTGATGTATTTCTTAAAAGAGAGAGCTTAGCGAATGAATGGGTGGAATTGGGATAAAGTTTCAGGAGTTCTTAGATTAAGCCCAGTTGATGGGTTTGTTTGTTTTGGATTAGGGATCAAGGGTTATGATGTTAGAGGGTATGAGACTTAGAGTGTTCTTGTGTTAATGACATTGACTTTTTTTTTATGAGGTTATTTCCAATGTGATCTTGTTGAATAGCTTTTGTTGTTTGAGATATCAATCTCCATTTTGATTGAGGATTTTGTTTTTTTGAGAATAAAGTGACTGTGGTCACCGGTTTCATTAATGAAAAGTTAACGAAACAGAAAGTAGCCAATATTACAAAACAAATCTACTCCAGTTCAGTACTTAAATTACAATCAAAAGACAGTATCCCCACTCTGTCATACAAAGAGGACATAAAAACATTCCCAAAATAGCGTAAGACTCCTGCTCGATCTGCCCAAACCACAGGTCTGCCGTCCCAATAGTTGTCCTCCCTCTCTCCACTACTATGCTTCCTCCATACGAAGTTTTTTCCTTGATCCTGCTTGCCTTGCCCAAGCATCTATTAGAACGACAATTTTATGCAATAACATGTTAAATGTACATCTAGTATTACGGAAGCAAAACTCATTTCTATCAAGCCACAGAATCCACAGAATAGCCCTAACCGAAATATCCCACATGAGCCTGTAATCTTTCTTAATGTTTATGGTTCTCTAGCTACCCCAAAAGTCCTCGATACAGTTTGGTGTTGCTATCGTGTGAAAACCCAGTCCCATGACCTCCCACGTCAGTCTAGCCCTAGGGCAATCAATGAAAATGTGGTTAGTGTCCTCCTTCTCGTGTTGCAGCATTGGCATGTCACGTCGATTGGGATGTTTCGTTTCCTAAGGTTCGTTTTGGACAGGATTGCATTGTTCAGTATCAACCATAGGAAAGCCTTCACTTTAGCCGGGACCTTCGATTTCCAGATGATATTTGCATGCGAGTTCCTAATTCTGCCATCATTCAAGAAACCATACATAGCATTAACTGAGAAAATACCATTAGCGCTTAATCTCCATACCCTCTCATCCTCCTTTCCTCTATCGTGTGTACCCTCCTCCTCCAGCATCGAAGTAAGTTTCAGCAGTTGATCCTCCCCTTCGTTCGAAAGGCTTCATTTAAGTTCAAGTCTCAATCTTTTATTCTTCCAGACGTCCGCAACGAGTGCATCCTCCCTAGTAGCAGAACTCGCCAGTTGCGGGAACATTGACTGCAGTGTGTTCTGTCCACACTATTTGTCCTTCCAGAATCTAATATTATTACCTTTTCCTAGCTTAGACTTCGTATTCGCATGGTAAATATCCCCAGCCTTAGCAATTCCCTTCCATAGGAATGAGACCTTTCCTTGCTTGCATGTACCCCCGAACCTAATAATTTTCCTCCTTCGGTACCTCAAGAATGAGTTACTCCACCACGTTTTGCGCCGTTTATGCATTTTCCACCACGATTTGGAGAGAAGTGCCTTATTCATATCTCTTAGGTTGACTATACCCATTCCACCGAACTCCTTCTTCTTGCAAACCCTATCCCACCTTATTAGGTTCATTCCTTTGTTGGCCTCGCGGTTACATTTCCAAAGGAATTGTCGCCAACATTTGTCGATTCTTTCAATAGCCCAGTTGGGAATCTCATAAATAGACATGAGGTACGTGGGTAGGCTACTTAGAACTGAATTGATCAAAGTAATTCTTCTGCTAAGAGATAGAAACCTACCTTTCCATCCAGCCAACTTTTTTTCAATCTTTTCTACCAATGGAACCCAGTCCTCCTTAATCAATTTTCTTGATCTGGTGGGCATCCCTAAATACTTCAGTGGGTATTCCCCTTATCTCACAATCGAGCATCGCTGAGGTAAACTCAATGGGGTTGGCGTTGTTGTTGCTGAGTGCAGTTACGCAACTCTTATTCAGATTAACAGCCAATCCCGACCAATATTCGTAGCATCTCAGTAGGATCCTCATAGACATAATTTCTTCTGCCTCGGCCATCCCAAACAAAATAGTATCGTCAGCATATTGTAGGATTGACAACGGAGTAGAAATTCCTTTCACTCTAACCCCCTTGGTTACCCATGCCTCTATTCTTCTTTTGTTCATTTCTACGAATCCATCTGCGATAATTGAAAAAATAAGCATCGACAATGGGTCTCCCTGTCTGAGTCCTCTCTTGCATTTGATTTCCCTACCTTTGGAGCCATTAAATAGGACAAAAGATTTTCCATTTCTAACACACATCTTTACCCACAACCTCCAATTTCTCCAAAGCCTTTAAGCTTAAGCGCCTTATCCACACAGTCCCACTCCACCGTATCATAGGCCTTTTGAAAATTTAGTTTCAGAAGAAAACCATCTACTTTGTCTTTGTGGCCTCTGAAGACCATTTCATGAGCTGACGCAATGCTATCTAGGATATCCCTCCCCTTTACAAAACCGCTTTGGGACTCATCAACAATATCGTTTAAGTGTGGTTCTAACCTATTTTCCAACACTTTCGTGATAATTTTGAAAGAGCCGTTAAGCAGACTGATGGGTCTGAGGTCCTTTACTCTGAGCACCTCAGCTTTCTTCGGGATGAGGATGACATTTGCATAGTTTAGTCTCTCAATTTGTGACTCCCCCTGAAATAGCCCATGAAAAATGTCCAGTAGGTCTTTCCTAATGATAGGCCAGTATCTTGAGTAGAACATAATTGGGAACCCATCTGGCTCTGGCACCTTGTCTTGACCCAATAGTTTGATTACCTTTAGTACCTCCTCCTCCGAGAATGACTCTTCGAAGCTGACTCTTCGAAGCCATCGCTCCCCTCAATAGTCGAATCACTCCACATGTGTAATACCCCGGATAATATATATATATATATATATATATATATATATATATATATATATATATATATATATATATATATATATATATATATATATATATATATATTGTTTGTTTGTTTGTTTGTTTGTATGTATGTATATATTGCAGTGTTGTTTGATTATATGCGTATGATGATGGAGTGCATTGGTTTTCAGGGCGGTTAGTGCGGATGTTTGCATTCTTAACAATGCACGAGAATGAGACGGACCGATACTAGTACATGCACTAGTTTTGAGTGCAGTACGTATGAAAATATGCAATTGTATGATACTATAATGGGTATACATTGCATAACTCAATCTAACATCTCATGTCTAATTTGGAGCTTGATAAAAACCAAATAAGTGCAGCCCAAGCTCCAACTCAAGAGAAACCAAGTGCTAAGACATGGTTTTGCAAAACCACCTAGCCTACCCCTACCCCTACCCCTACCCTACCCTATGGCCGGCCTATACCCCCCCCCCCCCCCCCCCCCCTTCCTCCCTCTTTCATCACTTTTTTCTCATTAAAAAATCACTTCATTTTTCCTTCCAAGTTTTGAAATTTCAGAACACCAAAAAGAAAGCAAAGAGAAGGAGAGAAAGAAGGAGCAATTTGGAGAAGAAGATCTCAAGCTTTGGAGATAGCATTCTTGGAGGAGAAAGCTCAAGACCATCACCTTCTATCAAACCAAATCTGGGTGGGAAGTTTCTCTAAACTTTTCTTGTTTATTCTCGTTGATTCTTGCATGCATGAGTAGTGGTAGGAGTTGAGAATGGTTGTTTAAGAGATTGAATGTTGAATCTGGAACTAGAACAGAAAATCTTGATCTGCATGTCATTTTTCTAGAATTTCTCAAGAACAAACTACATGAAATTTGATGATGAAATTTTCACAGATTGTTCCCCTACGTGTCAAGATGATGCATGAATTATTTCGGAATTTTCTGAGGTTGTTTGGTATTTTAATAAAATCCATTTTTGGAACAGAGCCGTAAGGCAGAAGCAGGATCTGTTCACTGTGATACCTAAGATTAAGGGAATTCTTATAATTAATTGGCACATGATCTTATTCTGAAAATTTTACCATGTTTTCTTACATGTATCTACACTCTACGAAAAAATCATAAAATTAATTGGATGAAGTTACATGCATGTTCGAAATTAGTCTATCACAGTAGTTAGAACTGTGACTGAAGAATAGTATAATCTTTATGCATGTTTGAAACAGATAGAACTCAGTGAATACTTAGAATTTGAGCATGAATCTTTCTGCATGTTGTTCATTATGATGTCTAGTTTCTTTAATGTAAATTTGGTGACCATTGGATGAGTATGTGATTTATGATGAATTTTTTAGCATGTACTGTGCTTAATTCAGTCAGAATAGACAACTTGATGAGATGATACAATTGAGACACTGTAAGAGCAAATTTTGAGGAAGTGTTCTCTTAGAGAATTGTAGTAGAAATCTAGAGATTTCTAAAAAGCCTTGTTGGTGGTGATTCCTGTGAGTAGATGATTTAATATGATTTTTACAAGACTAGACAGAGACCAAGATTTAAGCTGAAAGCTCTGTCTGAGTAAAGCTTAGTGTGTAGTTCTGTACACCTGAGAGTAATGTATGTTTTAGGGTAATCAAATGACATAATTTGAAATTGTGACCAATTAAGGAATTGTGGGGGAAATCCACACCTTTCCATAGAACCTGGGTTTGTAACATTCTGATGAGTAGGTAGTGATTTATGCTACCGGTAAGGTGCAACTAGTGTACAGGAAGTAATAAGCTTTAGAGGCCAATTTAAGGGACTAGATGATAAAATCTGGGAAAATTATCAACTAGGAAGTTGTATCCTAGGTCTTTACCTTTTCAGATTGGGCATGAACACCCAAATCTGAGTTGTATTGTAGGAGGCATGAACACCCAAATCTATCGAAGTTGATTTTGGGAAGGTATGTAGTATGGGTTGCATGCGTTCCTAAATGAATTGCATTAGAGTAGGTGCATCGTGTGCATTCTTATTTTGTGCAATATTTTAGGCCATGCTTGGGTCTAGAACGCATGTAGTATGGGATGCATGCGGATCCAGAGTCCCAATGTAACACCCCGAATTCCAAAATACAACTGAATTCGAAGTTCCACAGGATCTTTACACTTCTTTCGTACAATTTTACAAGGAAATAAAAACTTTTTGTTACATCAGAGTTTACAATTACATTACATATTTATAGCGGAATCAATTTACAACAATTTACATGAATTTAAATGTACAACTCGTGAATCAATCTTTAATCTGCATGCATTCTTTTAGTCTTGTTAATCACTTTACCCTGCATAAAAACTGTGGGCGCGTTAGTTGTTTAAAACCGACGAAATATTATACACGGCTATCCTCTCTATGGCGAACAGTATAACGATTCTCAAATACTTAAACAATCACAAACTTGATCACAAACAGAACTATAAGGGACTATCCTATAGATGTCGTGTTGTGCAGTGCACTCAGTCCTTAATGTACTTGTTTATATCAGATCACACTAATGCGCACTTGTTCAGATTCTATGCATCCCATACTACATAGGTCTGAGGGCAAACCCTTAACCGTTCTTCATCTTTTAGGTTTCAATCCCTCGTCATGACTTAAACTACTACTGTAACTACGATAAGTATCCTAGACGTTTTATGAGTTACGAGCTCATGTCTAGACAGCCTGGAGGGGAATCCCACGTCATGTCACGATGCATCGTGAAGAACCTATGGACAATTCAGCCTCCGTCATGGGACATGACACCACCCGCAATCACCAAACACCCCACGAGCGGCGCCTGCGGTACAGACTCCTGGAGACATATCCATGTCATGTCACAACGCATCGTGAAGACAGCCTGTGAATACTCTCACACCGTAGCTCCGAGGTCCTCATACTCGTGTTTTTCTCTTATTTTCATCACGTCTTCACTATGTATCTAATCCTTAGTTATTTGAATCATGAACAAAAATCAAATTTCTAGAGTTAGCCTTTCCACTATACCTGTCTTAACCATTTATATCACATGACCCAACTCTTGGTCTTTTCATCTCAAATTTCGTTTCAACACATTTCTTTTCAATGCCGGTATGAGGCCTAACTACATTCTAGTTCTCAATTTAAATTCATAATCACAAAAATTATGTCTTTGTACTCATAAATTCTTTTTCATGATTAACACGATTTCCATTCTTTTCTATGAATCAAATCTCATACATAAAGTTCAATTTCAATTCATGTATTCCATACTCAAATTTATTTCAATAAATCCATTAGATTCTCAAACTAGTATTTCTTTCTTTTATTTAATTCATTCAACAAAGTTATTTTTTTCATCTGTCTTTAGAGTGCACATAAAACTCAAAATAGATGAACAAAATCCATAATCAACACACTTAAATTTTCCTCCCTTCAAAATATTTCTTTTATAACTTAATAAAAATTTCTCATGAAAATAATCACTTTTTATATTTATACAAGTGTCAATTTTCATATAAGTCTACTTAGTTTTTACTTCTAAGTCACTTTTATTTTAGTCAAATAATGCACAAATATTTTTCATTGAATCCACATATTTTTAGAATAATTATAGTTTTTTTTTTTCCAAATTTTATAAGCCACAAATCAATTTTTAAAACCCAAAAAAAAAGTTAAATTCCTGCCGAAGCTAGGAATCGAACTCACGACCACAAGGTAACCAACTGCCACTGAGAGCCAAAACAGCCAAGGCGCCAACATGTTATTAAGTAGGGTTAACCCTAGATAAGGTGTAAATCTCTGTTTTCGGATTTTTTTTTTTGAAAAAAGAAACAAAGGCTCACGCTAGGTTTCGAACCCAAGACCATCAACCCAAACCCGTTGCTACAGTAACCGAACCTAATCACCGGCTAACCAATATGGACAAGTGAACCAACTGATATGATTTAGATTACTAGGGTTATAAGCAAGGTCTCTGTTCTTTTCGAATTTTTACAATAACACATATTTTTGAGTTATTTTTCTTCTCTAAATTTATTCAAAAACTCTAGATTATATTTTTCACCTCAGTACAGTATTTTAGTAAATAAAAAATTAATTTTTGACACAAAAAAAATAATTTGCTCTCTATTCTTTTTGTTCTTCAATTTTCGAATTTGGGGGAAAAAGGCATATTCTCCTTATAATTTTTTCACTTAAAATTTTTTCTAAGTCCCAAATAATATTTTTTGTTAATAAAGTACAATTATCTCAGCAATAAACTTCATTTTTCATGCTATTTAACAACACATTAATCAAAATCACCTATATCCATGGTTCTTTATTCAATTGTTCAACATACAAGCATGTATTTGTTTATCTAGCACATCACAACAAAATTGAGCATGGTAACATGATAATCATTTAACAAATCATAATTTGGCAATCAATTTAACACTCTTTTAACATATAATCAAACTAATAGCAATTTGTCTCATTTTCATAATGCATGGCTATATTTGTTAGAGTTTCTCCTTAATTTGTCAACCACATCCTAACATGATGTCTAAATAGAAGTTTAAGAGAAACACCCACCTTAAAATGGAGAGAAACAATCAAATAGACTCCTAGAGAATCTCCTACAACGAATGAACAAAGCCTTCTCCACCACGAAAATCGCCTTCTTCTCCTTGATCAACTTGAACCCGAGCCTTTTTGGTCCTTGAATGCCGGCCTCCTTCTCCTTGGGTTGAAGCACTCACACAACACTCACTCGTTCAACTCACAACTCCTCAATCTTTTGCCTTACTACTTGTATTCTTTTCTCTCTTTCTATTCTTTCAATTTTAATTTTTTCCAAGTGTGAGAATGAAGAGTGTGGGAGGGGGTATTTATACAATTTTCTAGGGTGAATGGAGGGCCAAGATTAGATCAAATGGTTAGAGATTAAGGGCCAAGATGAAGTAGGGAGTTGAAATAACTTTCCATGATGAGAGTAACCAACTCTCCACCACTCCTATCTCTCCCACTCCTCCAATCCTATCCGGCCTAGGGTGAAGAAGGTGTGCAATGCACACTCCATTGCATGCACGTGCCACTTAGTGTCCCCCATTTACAAATTTGTTCATGTAACAGGTTTAATTGTCCATGCAATGAGTCTACACTACAAGTTAGATCATTTCAAAAGAGAATTAATGTAAATGGGCTCACTAATGGGCCAAACTAACCATGAGCTTAAATAATTAATTTAATTAATAAAATAGAGTGGGCTTAAAGACAATTAAGCCTAGATTTTAATTAGGCTTTTAAAGAAAATAATTTTTTTGAAAAAATAAAGAGAACAAATACTTATATAAAAATATTTTATAAAAGAAATTATACAAAACAAAATCATATGTGCACAACACGTAAAATCACAAAATCTCCTAAATAAAAACTAGGGTGTCACAACACTCCCTCCTTAGAATAGTTCCGTCCCCGGAACTACACTTAAAGAGTGAGAAAACAGGAATACAACAAAGAGATAAGAAATTAAAAGAAGATACAAATCACTCAAAGAGCTCAGGATGATCTTTCATCATCCTCTCCTCAGAGTCCCAAGTAGCCTCCTCAACCATTTGGTTTCTCCAGACTACTTTGACCAACGGTATCGTCTTGTTCCTCAAGACTTTCTCCCGACGATCGACAATCTCAACCGGAAGCTCAATGTAAATCATATCCAACTGCAAACCATCCGGTACTTCGGGCAAATGGTGACTTGGATCTGGAATGTACCCTCTCAGCATAGACACATGGAAGACATTATGCACCTGAGACAACTCATCCGGCAACTCCAACCGGTAAGTAGTTTTTTCAATCCGCTTCAATATCTTGTACGGGCCTATGAACCTAGGGGCTAACTTCCCACCTCTACCGAAGCGAATCACACCCATACTAGGTAAAACCTTCAGAAAGACAAAGTCACCAACCTCAAACTCATGGTCCCTCCTCCGGTTGTCTGCATAACTCTTCTGCCTACTTTGAGCATCCACCAACCACTTCCTGATCAGATCGATCTTTTCAGAGATCTGCTGCACAATCTCAGGCACAAACATCTGTCGCTCCCCAAGTTCGAACCAACAAACAGGTGTTCTGCACTTCCTGCCATACAGAGCTTCGTACGGTGTCATCCCAATACTAGTCTGAAAACTGTTGTTGTAGGCAAACTCTACCAGAGCTAAGTGCCTCTCCCAACTGCCTCCAAAGTCTAGTAGACAACACCGAAGCATATCCTCAAGAATACGATTAACTCTCTTGGTCTGCCCATCAGTCTGCGGATGAAAAACAATGCTGAAATCCGTCTTGGTACCCAAAGCTGTCTGAAGACTCCTCCAGAAATGCAAAGTAAACCGCACATCCCGATCAGACACAATGGTTAACGGAACACCATGAAGCCTGACGATCTCACCAACATACAGCTCAGCCAATCTGTCCATCGACGAAGTGAGTTTCATCGCCAAGAAGTAAGCGGATTTGGTTAGTCGATCGACTATGACCCAAATCGCATCATTGCCCTTGGAACTCTTGGGCAAAACCGTGATGAAATCCATGCTGATGTTATCCCACTTCAATTCCGGAATAGGTAACGGTTGCAAAAGACCTCCGGGTTTCTGATTCTCGGCTTTGACCTGCTGACAGATCTCACACCTCGCCACGAACTCGGCCACATCCCGCTTCAAACCTGACCACCAGAAATGTTGCTAAATGTCCATATACAACTTAGTACTCCCAGGATGTCACTACAAAAGAAAGTAGCTTTCCCAGCATTTTTTGACATCTTTACCAGCATTTTTTTACGCCGGTGAAACTTTCACCGGCGTTTACAATAGTGCCGGTCCAAATGCCGCCGAAGCGGGCGTCGCTGAAACGAAGGAGTCTACGCCGGCGGTTTTGGTGGACGCCGGTAAATGTTAGAACTACACCGGCGGTCATAAAATGCCGGTGTATGTCGGTCTCTGAGTGCCGTTCTTGTGCACCTATATACATTCACCGGCGGTCGTAAACCGCCGGTATTTATCCATTCACCGGCGTTTATGAAAACGCCGGTGTAGAACGAAAGTATACCGGCGGTCAAGGAGCGCCGATGTATGTGCGTTTATGAGTGGCTGGTTTTCCCTATTTACGAACACCGGCGCGACCAAAAAATGCCGGTGTAGTTATATACGTCGGCGTTTATAAAACGCCGGTGTACGTGTGTGCCGTTACAGCTGACAACATTCACCGGCGTGCGTTGAAACGCCGGTGTATCAAACAATCCAACAATTAGATTAGATAGACCGGCGTTTTTTAAAACGCCGTTCTGGCTATGCCCGTTTATTTTCGATACTTCGCTTTTCCGTTCGATTTCAATTCACAGTTTCATTTACAAAACCTGTAAACTAATTCTCACAACTTATTCAATCAATTTCGTTGCATATTACTGCGCAAACCACAACCAAACACAAGAATAATTAAAGATAATCAAGTTTCACACGTGTCATATCAACGTCCAAATTCATTGATTAATTAACAGTGTCATAATTAACAAATTAATATAGAGACTAACATCCCAAATATCCAAACAAACCAGCCTGACAAATATCCAAAATATCCCAAATTAAAAGTCTGACATAACTCTCATAAAAAAACCAGTCTGACATAACAACAGTAAGGAGGAGGACATAAGAACAACAACCATACAGCAAGGAGGACATAAGAACAGCAAGGAGGACCGCAGATTCATACCCCTCGAGTAGCTTCAGCTCTGATCATCAGAATTTCCTTCATCTTGACGACCGCGCTGTGAAAAAAAAACAATAGTTTAATTGAACAGTAGACCACAATACAGAATATACATATTTTTTGAACTTGCAAAAAGAACTACCTGTATCTTAAATTATAAGATCAAAGTACCAACTGCAAATGGAATTGTTAATGATATATACAGAGGTAAAATAATTACATTGCAATGCTAAAAATCTAGTATTTAATTTTGTTTTTAAATATATCTAAAATAGCAAAACAAATGAAAATTCAGTATCTAACTTGAAACCTTTATATTCTCCTCTGATTGGGAATATCCACTATCTAAAACAGTAAAACAAATGAAAATTCAGTATCTAAGCATGTCCTTCATGGATTGTTCAGACAATCCATGAAACTGTCATCGTGGACGGAAACCAAATATAAGAAAAATAAGAAAAATAAGATAGGGCTCATATCAAGTGTATTTTTAGGGAACTGTCATCGTGGAAGGAAACCAAATATATATAGAAGCCAGAAATGGAAACAGAAAGAAGAAAGGTAGAGACTTTGGATACACCAGGCTAACATACCGGCATTTTCCTCATCTCTCTCTCATCCCTTGTTTCCCTTCAGCACACGAACACAAAGAGACATCAGCAACAACAGCAAGAGCGACAAGAACAACAATAATAATAAATTATTATGAACAAGATGTCTCTATATGGGTTTCCAGATCTCCACTCGAGCCCACTCTTTCTAATCACAGCCCAATTAAGAACATAGACAACATCCACTAAACAATCCAATCATAGCCCAGTCAAAATTTGCCATCCTGGATCTTAATGAAATAAGCTTCATTAACAGTGAAAGAAAATGAGGATGCTAGCAGCATACTTAGTTTGGAAGTGAACCCATTTTGTGTTAAAAAACCATGCCAAAGATTGCAATCAGGTTACTTTAACAGTATTTGAAAATGAAAATTTCCCATTATCTGAGCTTATATGTTGCTCTACTAATTCACTGTGCCCAACTAAATCTAAAACCCAATTGTTGTGCGTATCCGGAGGATTTTGGCATACATACCTATAGCATCCTCAGTTCACAGTGAACCCGTTTTGGTCAAAAAAACATGCCAAGATCACAATCAGATGCATGAAAATAAGCTTCACTAAAAACAAAAGAAGAAACTGGGGATGCTATGCAGCATACTTAGTTTGGAAGTGAACCCAGTTTGTGTTAAAAAAACCATGCCAAAGATTGCAATCAGGTTACATTAACAGTATCTGAAAATGAAAATTTCTCCATTATCTGAGCTTATATGTTGCTCTACTACTTTTTTAGCCCAACTATATTGCAAAACCCAAGTGTTGTGCATATCCAGCCGGAGGATTTTGGCATACGTACCTATATACCATCCTCAGTTCACAGTGAACCCATTTTTGGTATAAAAACAAACATGCCAAGAAGACAATCAGGTGCATGAAATCAGCTTCACTAACAGTTAAGTGAAAATGGGACCATAAAATAGCTTAAGAAGACCATCAGGTTTGTGAAATAAGCTTCACTAATAGTGAAAGAAACTGGGGATGCTATGCAGCATACTTAGTTTGGAAGTGAACCCATTTTGTGTTAAAAAAACCATGCCAAAGATTGCAATCAGGTTCCATTAACAGTATCTGAAAATGAAAATTTCTCCATTATCTGAGCTTATATGTTGCTCTACTACTTTTTTAGCCCAACTATATCGCAAAACCCAATTGTTGTGCATATCCGGCCGGAGGATTTTGGCATACGTACCTATATAATATCCTCAGTTCACAGTGAACCCATTTTTGGTATAAAAACAAACATGCCAAGAAGACAATCAGGTGCTTGAAATCAGCTTCACTAACAGTTAAGTGAAAATGGGACCATAAAATAGCTTAAGAAGACCATCAGGTTAGTGAAATAAGCTTCACTAATAGTGAAAGAAATTGGGGATGCTATGCAGCATACTTAGTTTGGAAGTGAACCCATTTTGTGTTAAACAATTAGGTTACATTAACAGTATCTGAAAATGAAAATTTCTCCATTATCTGAGCATATATGTTGTTCTACTACTTTTTTAGCCAAACTATATCGCAAAACCCATGTGTTGTGCATATCCGGCCGGAGGATTTTGGCATACGTACCTATATACCATCCCCAGTTCATAGTGAACCCATTTTTGGTATAAAAACAAACATGCCAAGAAGACAATCAGGTGCATGAAATCAGCTTCACTAACAGTTAAGTGAAAATGGGACCATAAAATAGCTTAAGAAGACCATCAGGTTTGTGAAATAAGCTTCACTAACAGTGAAAGAAACTGGGGATGCTATGCAGCATACTTAGTTTGGAAGTGAACCCATTTTGTGTTAAAAAAACCATGCCAAAGATTGCAATCAGGTTACATTAACAGTATCGGAAAATGAAAATTTCTCCATTATCTGAGCTTATATGTTGCTCTACTACTTTTTTAGCCCAACTATATCGCAAAACCCAATTGTTGTGCATATCCGGCCGGAGGATTTTGGCATACGTACCTATATAATATCCTCAGTTCACAGTGAACCCATTTTTGGTATAAAAACAAACATGCCAAGAAGACAATCAGGTGCTTGAAATCAGCTTCACTAACAGTTAAGTGAAAATGGGACCATAAAATAGCTTAAGAAGACCATCAGGTTAGTGAAATAAGCTTCACTAACAGTGAAAGAAAGTGGGGATGCTATGCAGCATACTTAGTTTGGAAGTGAACCCATTTTGTGTTAAAAAAACCATGCCAAAGATTGCAATCAGGTTACATTAACAGTATCTGAAAATGAAAATTTCTCCATTATCTGAGCTTATATGTTGCTCTACTACTTTTTTAGCCCAACTATATCGCAAAACCCAAGTGTTGTGCATATCCGGCCGGAGGATTTTGGCATACGTACCTATATACCATCCTCAGTTCACAGTGAACCCATTTTTGGTATAAAAACAAACATGCCAAGAAGACAATCAGGTGGATGAAATCAGCTTCACTAACAGTTAAGTGAAAATGGGACCAAAAAATAGCTTAAGAAGACCATCAGGTTTGTGAAATAAGCTTCACTAACAGTGAAAGAAACTGGGGATGCTATGCAGCATACTTAGTTTGGAAGTGAACCCATTTTACTGTTAAAAAAACCATGCCAAAGATTGCAATCATGCCACATTAACAGTATCTGAAAATGAAAAATTTTCCATTATCTGAACTTATATGTTGCTCTACTACTTTTTTAGCCCAACTATATCGCAAAACCCAACTTTTTTAGCCCAATTGGGTTTTGAATGGAGATTGTAGTCATAGATCAATTCTTCATGGAAGAAAAATACGAATAGGGCTCATAGCAAGTGTAGTTTTAACTGGAATTGTCATCGTGGAAGGAAACCAAATATAGAAGCCAGAAAGAGGAACGGTAGAGAATGAGGATACACCTGGCTAACATAGCGGCATTTTCCTCATCTCTCTCTCATCCCTTCTTTCCCTTCAGCACACGAACACATAGAGACATCAGCAACAACAGCAAGAGCGACAAGAACAACAACAATAATAAATTATTATGAACAAGATGTCTCTATATGGGTTTCCAGATCTCCACTCCAACTCGTCTCTTTCTAATCACAGCCCAATTAAGAACAATTGTTCACAGTCACTGTTAAAGAAACATATATGCTCAGATTATGGAAATTTTCATTTTCAGATACTGTTAAAGAAGCTGATTTCATGCATCTGATTGCTATCTTTGGCATGATTTTTTAGCCAAAATGGGTTCACTTCCAAACTAAGTATGCTGCATAGCATCCCCAGTTTCTTTCACTGTTAGTGAAGCTTATTTCACAAACCTGATGGTCTTCTTAAGCTATTTTTTGGTCCCATTTTCACATCCTCCAAATCAGTACAACAACACGGCTGAACAATCCTTGTTTGCAGGTCATACAATGTCATCTATACCAGGTTATGTGCCAAAGTGGGGTTGGGCATACGATGCAAGGCCGACAAGTATTAGTTGTTTGTGAGTATGCAATAGGGTGCAGCTATGAACATGGACTCATATCAAGTGTAGTATTACGGACTGTCATCGTGGAAGGAAACCAATTTAATATAGAAGCCATATATGGAGCCAGAAAGAGGGATGATAGAGAATGAGGATACACCAGGCTAACATAGCGGCATTTTCCTCATCTCTCTCTCATCCCTTCATTCTCTTCAACACACGCACACAAAGAGACATCAGCAACAACAGCAAGAGGGGGTTGGTCCAACAATAAGTGTAGATTATAATAAACGAGATGTCTCTATTTGGGTTTCCAGATCTCCACTCTAGCCCTTTCTTTCTAATCACAGCCCACTTAAGAAACATAGACGAAATGCTTATAGACGACAGCCACAATGCAGACTCACAAACACTAGTACGTGTCTTTCATGCATTCAAGTAACATAATCTCTTTAAAAATACCAATTTTAAGACTTACCGATGTTTTTTGACAGTGGGCGGCGTGCTACCCTCACTCTCATATGTTTGACTGCCACTATTATTTAGTGGCTGCTCATCCCCATGGCTCTCATTGCCATCATTTATATTTACCCTCTTTCCACGCCTCGGCATGTTGTACCTGTCAAGGATTCGATAACTTTCTTAGATATGCAAATTTAATTAATAACATGTTTATAATAACTATCATAAAATTTGTACTTTAGTAGGATTAACAAACCAACATAATTGTAAAAAAATTAAAAAAATTAGATTTGTAACAGATTAAATTACAACGATAGTTTGGTTCAAATCACACTAAGCATAGTTTAATGTAAATAATACCAAGCAGTAGAAAATAGAAAGATAATTAAACCAGTGTATTAAATTCACAATGAACATATTCGAAATTACAGACATAATATTACAACAAGATTTAAGACATAAAATTACAGACATATAATAAACCTAATTGAAAATCATGTAAACTACAATACAACATCTTCCAGTACATCGCCCTCTTCTCCATCCTTGCGGAGCCAAGTCCCGCAAATTCCAACATCGGTTGTGTTTACATCAAACACAGGAAACTCAGAAGCAATGTAACTGTTCATGTCTTCACCGTCTTCATCGTCTGAAGTATCGCCCAGTTGGAATACATCTCTTGGTTGCATAGGGATAGCCACATATGATTTTGGCAGGGTTGGATCTTCAGTGTAGAACACTTGTTGCACTTGGGATGGAAACACAAATGGCTCATGGCTAATGTGTGTACCGATGTGAATCAATTTTGAGAAGTTTACAACTGTGAAGCCAAACTTGTCCTTGTTGTTAGCAAAATTCCTATCAAACTCAGCCCAATCCCCACGAAATAAGACAACACGGAAATGGCCAAAATAATTCAACTCAATGATATCCGTGAGCACTCCATAGTAGTCGAGATCTCCATCTACAGGCCTCATGTCCGATTTGGAAGCATAACTTCTAGTCTTAGACGTCACTACCATTCCACTAGTTTGAGACTTCAAATTACATTCACGATCCTTAGTACGAAATCTAAAACCATTGAATATGTACCCTCCGTATCTTTTGACCATCTGATAGGGACCTTTGGCAAGTACTTGTATTTCAGATGACACACCTTCAGGACCCAAAGAATGTACCTATTAATTTTGCGCAAATCGTATCAACACCATAGAAAATGTAGATATAATAAAGATTAACTTGCATAACTGTAATTCACCTACATGAGATTCAAACTACTTATGAAATTTTTCATTCATCAGCTTGTTTTGTTCACGTGGTGGTAGTCTTCTTGGTCTAGCCCTTCGTTTGATGTCCCTGACAAATTCGCTAAAAAACAAGCAATAGAAATTAGGAATAACAAAAGTATCAAAAATATCGAACTCCGCAGTTTTCACTGTATTCGATTTAAATTCAAAAGCAACTTACTTTCGAAATGGTTCCACTGATGCATGATGGTCTAGCACATATCGATGTGCCTGTTCCCACGCTAAGCTATCGAGCTCAAATGCATTAACTTTACCAACAGTAGTGCCAGTGGTATCAAAAAGATATTGCGCACCATCAAGGTTGGAAATGTCTGGATTTCTACGTGGTCTACTGGAAGATGCCTCCACACCAGGCAAATACCTGGAAAAAAAATGTGAGCACTCCTCTGATAGATATCCCTGGGCTATTGACCCTTCAGGATATGCTCTATTTTTCACATAACCCTTTAGCTGGTATAGGTACCTGAACATGTACAATTAATAAACTAGAGCGGATTAGGGGATTAAAAGAAATGAGCTTTTGAAAATTCAATTTCGTAAGATGAATGAATTATTTTACCTCTCAATGGGGTACATCCACCGATAGTGAACAGGACCGCCGATTCTGGCTTCACCAGCAAGGTGGATTATCAAGTGAATCATAATAGTGAAGAACGATGGAGGAAATATCATCTCCATTTTACTAAGTGTCAATGCCGCCTGCTGCTCCAATTGGTCCAGATCTTCAACATGAAGCATTCTTGAGCAAATACCTTTATATATGCTACAAAGATCTTTCAGGACAGTAGTGACTTGCTCACACATTGAAGACCTTAGGGCCACAGGAAGGAGATCCTGCATTAGGATGTGGTAGTCGTGTGACTTTAGACCCTGAAGCCTCTTCTCTTTAAAGTTGACACATCTTGCTATGTTAGAAGAATAGCCATCGGGGACTTTAAGTTCAAGTAGTACTTTGCAAAACAACTCCAACTCCGATTTTGACATTGAATAGATTGCAGGAGGTAGGAGTACTTTCCCGTTCGGCAATTTTTCTGGGTGCAACTCATGTCGGATGCCCATTGACTTCAAATCAAGTCGGCTCTTGAGATTGTCCTTTGTCTTCCGATCATCTCCCATAACTGTTCCTATACAATTCTCACCAATATTTTTTCCGATATGCATCACATCTAAATTATGTCGCAGTAAGTTGAATTCCCAATACGGTAACTTGAAGAAAATACTCTTCTTCTTCCATGCACCTAAACTCGTCAAGTTTTGATCCTCATCTTCGCCATATAGATCGGTCTCCTCACCTTGCTCCGGCCTTGCCCTTTTCTTGCCCTTTGTCCTGACTTCTGGTTCTTTTCCATATTTGAATTGATGACCATCTACCCGCCTCAAAATATCTGAACCAGAAGAAGACCCAGGAGCATGTTCCCACTCGTCGGTGCCATCAAATGTCGCTGCCTCTGCCCGAAATATATGTGTGTCAGGCAACCATCTCCTATGACCCATATAGCAAAACTTTCTGCCATTGTACAACCACCTTGAACTAGTTTGGTCAGCACAACATGGACATGCATAACGTCCTTTAGTACTATATCCAGATAAATTTGCATATGCTGGAAAATCATTGATTGTCCAAGACAACACGGCACGAAGAGAAAATGTTTCTTTAGCCACAGCATCATAGGTTGGAACACCCACCCACAACTTCTGAAGTTCATCTATTAACGGTTGTAGGTACACATCTATATCATTTCCAGGACCTTTCGGTCCAGGAACTATCATGGACAAAATAAATGAGGACTGCTTCATGCATTTCCAAGGCGGCAAATTGTATGGTATCAACACAACCGGCCATATGCTGTATGTACTACTCATTTGCCTGAAAGGATTGAAACCATCACTAGCTAGTCCAAGTCTCACATTTCGAGGATCTTCCGCAAAATCAGGATATCTTTCATCAAATTTTTTCCAAGATTGAGAATCAGCAGGATGTCTAAGAATCCCATCATTAGTGCGACCTTCAGCATGCCATTTCATATCAGAAGAAGTTTTGGTAGACATAAGCAACCTTTGTAGCCTAGGAATCAGAGGAAAGTAACACAATGTTTTGGCAGGCTTCTTTTTCCTACTTCGCTTAGTAGATCCACTGGCTCCCTCGTCTTGATTTGGTCTTTCTTTCCATTTCGAAGAACCACACACTTCGCAATTCTCCAGACTTTCCTTACCACTCGTGAAAAGCATACAGTCATTTGGACATGCTGCTATCTTCTCATATCCTAGATCGAGAGAACTTAGGAATTTTTTGATTTTATAGGCTGAGTTTGGAATACAGATTTCAGGAAATGCTTCATTCAACAATTCAAGTAGCATAGTGAAGGACTTAGCAGACCACCCATTTAAACATTTAATCTGAAATAGTCTGACAATGAATGAGAACTTAGAAAATTTGGTGCAGTCGCGGTACAACGGAGTACTAGCATCTTCAAGTAACTTAGCGAAGGATTCTTGCTGCTTATTATTTTCAGGGGTGGGGCCAGACATTTCCTCGTCCACCCCACCACCAATCTGGTTTGTTTCTGTTGACTCATTGTGAACTTCGGTTGTTGGGTCATTGGTGTGGAAAGGAACATTATGAATCCCCATGGCATCTTGTAACAAAGCATGCATCTCATCGGGAACGCTTAAGTCTTCGTTCACTAAGGGCTCAGCTTCATTTTATAATACAACCGGACGAACAGGAGCTGCCGTATTATCCTCTCCATGACAAAACCACCTTGTGTACCCTTGAAGAAAACCGTTGACAGCCAAGTGTGTATGTACTACGTCACATGTCCTCAGCATACAATTTGTACAGCGGAGGCATGGACAAAGGATTAGGTTGGGATCACGGGAATGTCGTTTGGCAAAGATAATAAAATCTTTAATACCATCACGGTACTCCTTGGATAATCGTGGTTTACTAATCCAACTTCTATCCATTATATCAATAGCACACAGTCTGAAATTAAAATTTGATATACTAAATAGTAATAACAGTAAAAGGCATTTTGTATATTAAATTTCACCTATTTGAAAACCATCCCTAGCTGCAAATAAATAAACGATATAATCTTTAACTGTAAAATAAAGAAATTGTGGCTCCAAAAAATGTACAAAAAAAACTACATCTTAACACAATCTACTCTATTCACCAAACCCTAAACGACCTTTTGTGGAAATGATCACAACCACCTTAGTGGTATTTTATCGCACACCCTGTGTTCGAGCATAAAAAAAAATCGACTATAGTCTCCCCTGTATTTGGCTTTCCGTTCAAGGAGATGATGATGGTAAAGGGTATTTTGCTGATGAAGAGGAATCGGCCGAATAATGAGCGCGTCGTGCTGTAACTACGGTAACAAGAAGATCTGATGAGTCATGAAATATTCTGTTCATGACTACTAATAATCACTTATCTCATAATAATAATAATAATAATAATAATAATAATAATACTAAACAAAAGAAACAGTAAAAGAAAAATGAAAATGTCTAGTATGTAAGCATATATTTTTCAGAGTGAACCAATTGTTGTACATAGCCGGAGGATTTTGGCATAGAGCTATAGCATCCTCAGTTCACAGTGAACCCATTTTGGTCAAAAAAAACATGCCAAAATGACAATCAGATGCATGGGATAAGCTTCAATTCATTAACTAAAAAAGAAAATGGGGATGCTAGCAGCATACTTAGATTGGAAGTTAACCCTTTTTGGTATAAAAAACCATGCCAAAGATTGGCAATCAGGTTACTTTAACAGTATCTGAAAATGAAAAATTTCCCATTATCTGAGCTTATATGTTGCTATACTACTTCTTCAGCCCAACTAAATCTAAAACCCAATTATTGTGCGTATCCGGAGGATTTTGGCATACGTACCTATAGCATCCTCAGTTCACAGCGAACCCATTTTGGTCAAAAAAAACATGCCAAGATGACAATCAGATGCATGAAAATAAGCTTCACTAACAGTGAAAGAAAATGAGGATGCTAGCAGCATACTTAGTTTGGAAGTGAACCCATTTTGTTAAAAAATCATGCCTAAGATGGCAATCAGCTTCTCTAACAGTTTCCGAGAATGAAAATTTCCATTATCTGAGCTTATGTGTTGTTCTACTACTTCTTTAGCCCAACTAAATCTAAAATCCAATTGTTGTGCATATCCGTATCCGGAGGATTTTGGCATACGTACCTATAGCATACTCAGTTCACAGTGAACCCATTTTGGGTAAAAAAACATGCATGCCAAGAAGAC
Organism: Hemerocallis citrina; assembly: GCA_017893485.1. NCBI lineage: Eukaryota > Viridiplantae > Streptophyta > Magnoliopsida > Asparagales > Asphodelaceae > Hemerocallis > Hemerocallis citrina. Next base: position 150,043,715 of record CM030366.1, read on the forward strand.
AATCAGATGCATGAAATCAGCTTCATTAACAGTGAAAGAAAATGGGGATGCTATGCAGCATACTTAGTTTGGAAGTGAACCCATTTTGTGTTAAAAAACCATGCCAAAGATTGCAATCAGGTTACTTTAACAGTATCTGAAAATGAAAATTTCCCATTATCTGAGCTTATATGTTGCTCTACTACTTCTTTAGCCCAACTAAATCTAAAATCCAATTGTTGTGCATATCCGGCCGGAGGATTTTGACATACGTACCTATAGCATCCTCAGTTCACAGTGAACCCATTTTGGGTAAAAAAACATGCATGCCAAGAAGACAATCAGATGCATGAAATCAGCTTCATTAACAGTGAAAGAAAATGGGTATGCTAGCAGCACACTTAGTTTGGAAGTGAACCCATTTTGTGTTAAAAAACCATGCCAAAGATTGCAATCAGGTTACTTTAACAGTATCTGAAAATGAAAATTTCCCATTATGTGAGCTTATATGTTGCTCTACTAATTCACTGTGCCCAACTAAATCTAAAATCCAATTGTTGTGCATATCCGGCCGGAGGATATTGGCATACGTACCTAGAGCATCCTCAGTTCACAGTGAACCCATTTTGGGTAAAAAAACAAACATGCCATGAAGACAATCAGATGCATGAAATCAGCTTCATTAACAGTAAAAGAGATGAAAATTTCCATTATCTAAGCATATATTTTTCTATTAATTCTTCATCTTAACTAAACCGTTCATGTTAAGGAAATCAAGATGAATAAACTGAAAAAAGCTGCTTTTTTTGGAAAATAAGGAAAATCAAGAGATCATACCGAAGAGAGAGAGAGGGAGCGGGGCGACGAGGGCGGGGGCGTAGGAGAGAGAGAGAGAGCGGGGCGACCGCCGATTCACCTCCAAATAGAGAGAGGGAAGAGGGAAATCGAAAAGGGCGAAGGGAAGAAGGGACGATTTCGAAAGGTCGAAGGCCGTCGAAGAGGACGAAGCGGCGGAGGCAAACGCGCGGGAAGTAGAGCGAGGAAGGAGGGAAACGAAGCGCCTCTTTCTTTTTTTTTTGGGGTATTGGGAAAATGGCGAGCGAAAGATTAGGGTTCGCGGGTTTTATCCCCGTTATTCACCGGCGTTTTAATTGGACACGCCGGTGAATGTGTCCGTATATTCGCCGGCGTTTATAATAAAAAACGCCGGTGAATAATAAACTTCACCAGCGTGTTTAAGTAAAACGCCGGTGAATACTAACATACGCCGGCATTTTAAATCGACCGCCGGTGTATGACCATCCCATCTGGCTCCCAATTCCTACTCACTCCCTACCCCGGCGCTACTAGTAAAACGCCGGGGAATCATCGCCGGTAAAAGCAGTATCTTTTGTAGTGTGTATTGACAGAAGAGTAGCATGCAGCTCCTGAAAAATATATTCTCGCAATTCTGCTTGATCCGAAACACATAGCCTCTCTCCAAACCACAGCACCTCATCCCTGATCTGAAACTCGAACAACCTGCCAGCACCGACCTGCTCCTTCATCTTCTGAATCTCTGCATCTTCCTTCTGACTTGCGATAATCCTTTCATTCAGCGTTGGTTGAAGCCTCAACTGAGCTAAAGATGATCCCAAGCCTTGCAGAACAACTTTAATACCAGACCGATCCAACTCCTCTGCAAGCTGCCTCTGAGTTGTGATCAAACTAGCCAGACTGCTCTTGTGGCTAAGTGCATTAGCAACAACATTAGCCTTTCCAGGATAGTACTTAATCTCCGGACGAATGTCCTCAAGTACTTCTAGCCATCTCCTGCCTCCGATTCAGATCTTTCTGCTGATAGATGTACTTCAAGCTTTTATGGTCCGTGTACATGTTCAACTTCTCACCATACACGTAGTGTCTCCATTGCTTCAAGGCAAAGATAATCGCAGCCAACTCCAGATCATGAGTCGAATAATTCTTCTCAAGCGGTCATAGTTGCCTAGACCCATAAGCGCTAACTTTTTCTTCTTGCATTAAGACACAACCAAGCCCACAATGTGAAGCATCGTTGTAGACATCATACTCAACGCCTGCTCTAGGCAAAGCCAAAATGGGTGCTGTAGTCAACCTCTCTTTCAACTGCTGAAAGCTTACCTTGCATTGTTCGGTCTACTTGAAGTTCACATTCTTCTTGGTCAGACCAATGAGCGGCACGGCTATCTGAGCATAGCCCTGGATAAATCTCCTGTAATATCCAGTTAGCCCAAGGAAACTCCTGATTTCCTTCACCGTGGTAGGCCTTGTCCAATCCTTCACCGCCTCTATCTTCTGCGGATCAGTTGCCACTCCCTCCTTAGAAAGGATGTGACCCAGGAATGCCACTTTAGATTTCCAGAAATTGTACTTGGACAATTTGGCATACAACTCATGCTCCTGAAGCTTCTTCAAAACTGCTGCCAGATGTTCTGTGTGCTCCTCCTCCGACTTGGAGTACACAAGAATATCATTGATAAACACCACGACGAAAGAATCAATGAACGAATTCAGAACTCTGTTCATCATATCCATGAAAATTGCAGGTGCATTCGTCACTCCAAATGGCATAACTAAGAATTCGTAATGCCCGTGTCGAGTTCTGAATGCATTCTTATGCACATCTTCAGTCTTCACTCGAACTTGATGGTAACCTGACCAAAGATCTATTTTGGAGAAACAGCTACTCCTTGTAGACGATCAAACAGGTCGTCAATTCGTGGGATCGGAGACTTATTCTGAACAGTGACCTTATTCAGCTCCCAGTAATCAATGCACATCCTCATCGAACCATCCTTCTTTTTTACCAAAAGCACCAGCGCTCCCCAAGGTGACGCACTCGGTTGAATAAAGCCTTTCTCCAACAGTTCCTCAATTTGCCGTTTGATCTCATCCTGCTCCACATGCGCCATCCTATACGGTGCCTTGGAAATGGGTGTACTTCCTGGCTGAATAGTGATGCTGAACTCTACATCACGATGCGGGGGTAACCCAAGCAAATCTTCCAAGAATACAGTCGCATAATCCCAAACCACAGGAATTTGCTGCACCTCTACAGGAACATCCCTCTTGCAGATAGCTGCCACCAAACTAGAACATCTCTTCTTCCCTTAGAAAGTGACTCCAGGTCCACATGAGGCCTTCATTGTCACTTCTTCGGTCTTGCACTTGATGCTCGTACTGTACACCGACATCCAATCAATGCCAATGATAACATCGACTCCCAAGACATTCAGCTTGATCAGATCAATCCTGAATATTCTGTCTCCAATCACGATCTCGCAGTCCACATAGTACCGATCAGTGATTAAAGTCTCTCCTGATGGAGTAGCTACTGCCAAGACCTTGCCTGGAAAGACTTTCAGTTCAACTCCCAAAACTTTAGCAAACTTAGGTGATACAAAAGTGTGAGAGGAGAACAAAACAACAACTTTCTTTCCATTCAAAATAAGTTCTCCTGTTACATAACACACGCTCGTTACATAACAGTTCACTATATAAGGCAGGAAAAAGAGAAACATCAGAAAACACTCTAAACATCCTCCCTCGTATCAGTGATGACGTGATCCACCTCATCAACGTCAGCTTCAGTCACGGCAAATACTCGCCCCTGCTGGTATGGCTTCTTCCCAACTTGCTGCGTTGGTCCACTACGGGTGACATTCTGCGGCTTAGGGCACTGAGACTTGTAATTTCCCATCTCGCCACAGTTGAAGCAAGTCACCACAGGAGATCTCACCCAATTGTTTCCGGGTCACCCAGCTATGTTGACAGCATTTGCTCCCGTTAGTTTGAACCTCTGGGCCGACGGCTGTCCCCTGAAGTTGCCAGAAACTGCGGGGCTCTTCCAAACATTCCAGTTGGTCCTCCGATTTTGAACAGCATGGAACTGCTCCATATCTGCCTTAGGCTGCAGCTCGTTTGACCAATTTGTCAAACCTCCTGATACCGAGGGGTATCATCCTGGATCTCAGACTGGGCCTCAAACCATGCTCAAACTTTCGAGCCTTCTTCGCCTCGTCCATCACCAGTTCGGGCGCATACCTCGAGAGCTGAGTGAACCTTGTTTCATACTCCCTAACCGACATGCCGCCCTACTGCAGCGCCAGAAACTCCATGGCCTTCTTCTCCTAGACGTCTACGGGAAAATAATGACTGCAGAATTCTTCCAAGAATTCATCCCAGCCAAGAACAATACCTTCCATCGTCCGCTTCATCGACCGTCACCACACAGCCGCATCCTTCTCAAACTGCAGCGCCGCCAACTTCACCTTGCTGCCCTCCGAAGTCTCCAAGACTTTGAAGATAGTCTCTACCTGTCGGATCCAATTGTCAGCCGTGTCAGGGTCTGACTTTCCCTTAAATATGGGTGGTTTCATCCGCATGAATGATTCTACGAGTTTGATTGATTCGGGTACTGGATTCGCAGGCACCCTTCCTTGATTCTAATTCATGGCAACATCATTGAGTGTCTAATAGACCCTCGCTAGTTTCGTTTCCAAGTCCAGACCTTCACCATTTCGAGCTCCTCTTCTAGCCATATTCTGATGCAAAAGATCCATTAAATTCGAAGTATAAACATGAATTTTAAATCAATATTTCCATTTCATTGAATTTCAACTTTATACATTCGAATTTAAAATATTTCTTACATCAAAATGAAAATGATAAGAAGATACAACAGTCTAGTTCCTACGGTTCCTCTTGGCTTCTCGAAGCTCTCTCCGTAGTTCCTCCACTTCTTCCTTCAGTACATCGGTCATGTTTTTCCTCTTCTTGAGTTTCCAAACACGATGACTGAGAATTGCAATATCATCCTTCTATTTTGCCAACTAAGTCTCTAGTAGCCCTATTCTCTCCCGATGAGTCTCTACCTGTCTTTGAAGAGATACAATGAGATTACTCGGAACTGGTTCTTCCTCGTCAGAAGAATCATCAGATGAATCCGGAGGTGGAGTGATCTCTCGGGGCTCAGGCCATTCCTCTTCCACTTCTTCAGGAACTTCCTCGTCTGAATCAGCTTGCCTGGGGTAGTAATCTTCCTCAACTATGTGCCAGTTATCATCTCCAGCTGGGTCAAAGTGGTCCACCATATTAGAGAAAGAGGAGAAGAAGCATAAATCATAGAGCAACACAAATGTAAGTGACTTACATTTAAATCTCTAGACACAACACACGCCCTAATGTCCACTTCTAGAGTGTCGTTTCTTATAAAATTGTAATACTTGGAAGCGTGCTCTGATACCACTCTGTAACACCCCGAATTTCAAAATACAACTGACTTCGAAGTTCCACAGGATCTTTACACTTCTTTCGTACAATTTTACATGGAAATAAAAACTTATTGTTACATTAGAATTTACAATTACATTACATATTTACAGCGGAAGCAATTTACAATAATTTACATGAATTGAAATGTACAACACTTGAATCAATCTTTAATCACAATGTATTCTTTTAGTCTTGTTAATCACTTTACCCTGCATAAAAATTATGGGCACGTCAGTTGCTTACAACCGACGAAATATTATATATGGATATCCTCTCTATGCCGAACAATATAACGATTCTCAAATACTTAAACAATCACAAACTTGATCACAAACAGAACTATAAGAGACTATCCTATAGATGTCATGTTGTGCAGTGCACTCAGTCCTTAATGCAGTTGTTTATATAAGATGACACTAATGTGTACTTGTTCAGATTCTATGCATCCCATACTACATAGGTCTGAGGGCAAGACCTTAATCGTTCTTCATCTTGTAGGGTTCAATCCCTCGTCATCACTTAAACTACTATTGTAACTACGATAAGTATCCTAGATGTTCTATGAGTTACGAGCTCATGTCCAGACAGCCTGGAGGGGAATCTTACATCATGTCACAACGCATCATGAAGAACCTATGGACAATTCAGCTTCCGTCATGAGACATGACACCACCCGCAGTCACCAAACACTCCACGAGCGTCGCCTGCAGTACGGACTTCTGAAGACATATCCACGTCATGTCACGACGCATCGTGAAGGCAGCCTATGAATACTCTCACACCGTAGCTCCGAGGCCCTCATACTCGTGTTTTTCTCTTATTTTCATCACATCTTCACTATGCATCTAATCCTTAGTTATTTGAATCATGAACAAAAATCAATTTTCTAGAGTTAGCCCTTCCACTATACCTGTCTTAACCATTTATATCACATGACCCAAATCATGGTCTTTTCATCCAAAATTTCGTTTCAACACATTTCTTCTCAATACCGGTATGAGGCCTAACTACACTCTAGTTCTCAATTTCAATTCATAATCACAAAAATTGAGTCTTTGTACTCATAAATTCTTTTTCATAATTAACACGATTTCCATTCTTTTCTATGAATCAAATCTCATACATAAAGTTCAATTTAAATTCATATATTCCATACTCAAATTTGTTTCAATAAATCCATTAAATTCCCAAACTAGTATTTCTTTCTTTTATTTAATTCATTCAACAAGGTTATATTTTTCATCTATCTTTAGAGTGCACACAAAACCCAAAATAGATGAACAAAATCCAAAATCAACACACTTAAATTTTCCTCCCTTCAAAATATCTCTTTTAAAACTTAATAAAATTTTCTCATGAAAATAATCACTTTTTATATTTACACAAGTGTCAATTTTCATATAAGTCTACTCAATTTTTACTTCTAAGTCACTTTTATTTTAGTCAAATAATGCACAAATATTTTTCATTGAATCCACATATTTTTAAAATAATTATATTATTTTTTTCAAATTTTATAAGCCACAAATCAATTTTTAAAACCCAAAAAAAAAAAGTTAAATTCCTACCGAAGCTAGGAATCGAACTCACGACCACAGGGTAACCAACCGCCACTGAGAGCCAGAACAGCCAAGGCGCCAAAATGTTATAAAGTAGGGTTAACTCTAGATAAGGTGTAAATCTCTGTTTTCGGATTTTTTTTTGAAAAAAGAAACAAAAGCTCATGCCAGGTTTCGAACCCAAGACAATCAACCTAAACTCGTTGCTACAGTAACCGAACCTAATCACCGGCTAACCAATATGGACAAGTGAACCAACTGATATGATTTAGATTACTGGGGTTATAAGCGAGGTCTCTGTTCTTTTCGAATTTTTACAAAAACACATATTTTTGAGTTCTTTTTCTTCTATAAATTTATTCAAAAACTCCAGATTATATTTTTCACCTCAGTACAGTATTTCAGTAAATAAAAAATTAATTTTTGACGCAAAAAAAATAATTTGCTCTCTATTCATTTTGTTCTTCAATTTTCGAATTTGGGGGAAAAAGGCATATTCTCCTTATAATTTTTTCACTTAAACTTTTTTCTAAGTCCCTAATAATTTTTTTTATTAATAAAGTACAATTATCAGCAATAAACTTCATTTTTCATGCCATTTAACAACACATTAATCAAAATCAACTATATCCATGGTTCGTTATTCAATTGTTCAACATACAAGCATGTATTTGTTTATCTACCACATCACAACAAAATTGAGCATGGTAACATGATAATCATTTAACAAATCATAATTTGGCAATTAATTTAACACTCTTTTAACATATAATCAAACTAATAGCAATCTGTCTCATTTTCATAATGCATGGCTATATTTGTTAGAGTTTCTCCTTAATTTGTCAACTACATCCTAACATGATGTCTAAATAGAAGTTTAAGAGAAACACCCACCTTAAAATGGAAAGAAACAATCAAATAGACTCCTAGAGAATCTCCTACAACGAATGAACAAAGCCTTCTCCGCCACGAAAATCGCCTTCTTCTCCTTGGTCAACTTGAACCCGAGCCTTCTTGGTCCTTGAATGCTGGCCTCCTTCTCCTTGGGTTGAAGCACTCACACAACACTCACTCTTTCAACTCACAACTCCTCAATTTTTTGCCTTACTACTTGTATTCTTTTCTCTCTTTCTATTCTTTCAATTTTAATTTTTTCCAAGTGTGAGAATGAAGAGTGTGGGAGGGAGTATTTATACAATTTTCTAGGATGAATGGAGGGCCAAGATTAGATCAAATGGTTAGAGATTAAGGGTCAAGATGAAGTAGGGAGTTAAAATAAGTTTCCACGATGAGAGTAACCAATTCTCCACCACTCCCATCTCTCCCACTCCTCCAATCCTATCTGGCCTACGGTGAAGGTGTGCAATGCACACTCCATTGCATGCATGTGCCACCTAGTGTGTAATACCCTGATTTTCATTTATTAAAATTATTATTTTTTATTTTTGTACGTATTGTGCATGTGCAATTTTGCAGTATAAAATTTTATAATTATTTTCATTAAACAAATGAGTATATATATATATATATATATATATATATATATATGTGTGTGTGTGTGTGTGTGTGTGTGTGTGTGTCTTTTCTAATTGTTTTTATTAAAGCCCATTTTTCCTTAATAAACATAAGTTTCTTTTATAGCCCAATTTAATTTATTTTTTGTAAACTTGTAACACCCCGCAAAATTGAAATTACAATTTTGCCCCTGGGTGTTACGCACGTATATTTTGTAATGTGTTTCACTACATATTTTGGATTCATACTGTTTATACATTTTCCGTATTGATTTTAGTCAATTAAAATATAATATTTAATCCCTGTGATTTACGTGCTTTTTACGTGTTTTGATGCACGTATTTCCACCACTACGTATAATATTTTTATATGTTTAAATTATTTATTTTTATGTATTTAAATCTATTTTATAAGACGAAAATTTATTTTCCCCTTGTTTTGATTAAAATGCATTTTTCAATCTTCTGCACGTATATTGCACGTACTTTCTACGTGCTGCGATTTCATCATGAAATACACAAAATTAGTAAATATATTTTTCTTATATTGTTTTCGATTATATTTAATAATTTTTCATCAATAAAATTAATTTTTCGCATTTTGATATTTTACGTGCGATGCACGTGTTTCCTACGCACGTAGTAATTACGTCATAGAATGTATAAATTAATAAATAATTTTTTTTTATTGTATTGAACATTTTTCCGTTGATAAAGTCAATTTTTTTATTTCGGTACTTTACGTGCGACGCACGTGTTTCGGTGCGCGCGTTTGATCGTATTCGTTTTCAAAATAATTCTGGAGTGTGTGTAACACCCCGTATAATTTCAAAAGTAAATATACTAGTATATATATACATGTAATATATATATATATGTGTGAAGTTTAGTTGGCTTTGGAATAATGTGAATGAAGGTGGGGACTCCACATGAGACACTACTTGATTCATATTAACCTGCGAATCCCCCGTGGGTGACCACATATACAAATTGTAAATGGAATTTATTTACAAAAATAGGAAAGGCCCATTACGGAATCAACGACTAAAAGTGGATCTAATCCAACCCATTAACAAACCCTTATGTTATGGCTTGGTAAAATAATAGGTGTATGAATATAATTTGGTGAAGGGGGCCCACGTTAAACGTGAATAGCAGCTCTCTTTGATGATGGCGTGGCTTATGGCCGGTTTGGATGTGGAGAAGGTAGGATTTAATGTTTTTGGAGTAGTGGGGGGGTTTTGGAAGAGAAAAGGAGGGAGTTAAGTTTTTGGAGAGTGGGGAGATGAAAAGTTGGAGGTTGGATTTTTGTAGAAGTGGGGATGTCAAAGGTTGGGGGTTAGGGGAGTTATGAAATGTGAAGAGGTGAGAATTAAAAAGAGAATTAAAATGAGAAGTTATTAGGTGGGAGATTTTGCAATATAGTCCCTAGAAAAATCCTATAAATAGCCACCATTTCTCTTCTCATTCTTGACACCAAAAAGCAAATCAAGCAATAGAAAATAGAAGAAAGAAAGAGAGAAAAATAAGAGAAAGAAAAGAAAAGAAAAGAGAAGAAAGAAAGTAAGATAGAAGAGAGTTTTTTTGTGTGCTTGGTGGCCATTGCTAGGAGGAGAAGATCTAGGAGGACATTGGATCTAGAAGTGGTGCTCTTTCCTTCATTAGTCAAGTTTCGATTGAGGTGGGTGGTTTCTTACTTTCTAGTTGTAGAAATATCATGCTAGAAATTATAAATTAATTCTATAAGATGATATTGACATGTAGATGATTTTCATGCTATTATACATGATATGAATAATATGTGTGTGGTTAAATAATAGAAAATTATGATGTAAGAATTAATACCATGATTCATGGGAGAATGTATATTTTGAATGAGATATGAAAAGTAGATTTAATTTACACTTTTGTATGTGATGAAAAGTGAGTAATAAAACATAAAAGTGGGGGTTCTCTTACTTTCTAAATATAGACATTTGCATGCTAATATTAATAAAATGAGTAGTTTTGATATGACAAAGTAGAACCAAATATATTATGGATGTGGTGAGAATAATAAGGAATCATGTTATGTTTGATGAATTGAAATTTACATCATGTAGTTGTTTTGCCATACACTAGCATACATGAGTGAAGAGATAATTGAATATTTGCCATGAACTAGAATACATATGTGATTATATGTTTTGAATTTCCTCTGTGATAAACAAACAAATTTTTGTAAAGTGAAATCGATACTATTGAATTCATTTGATTGTTTATAAAAGATATGATACGATCCATTTTTGATTAAAAGGAATACATGCAAATTCATGCTTATTAATAGGGAGAAATGAATTATTGCCTAAGATATGACTTTTTAAATCAATGAGTTATATTCAGTTTATTTATAATTTTTCAATCTAACCAAAGATTAGATTCAAGATTTATGAAAATAAAAGAATGACAGAGGGTTTGAACAAAAGTTGAAGAGGGGACTTGATGTCGTTGGGTGCAATTGGCCCTGTGGTCTGGCTTTGCGCTGTCTCCTCATCGGCCTGGGTTCGAATCTTGTTGGCCCAAATTATTTTTTTACTTTGTTTTAAAATTGATTCCGAAACCCGATAGTTAGTATATGGGGCTTTGGATTCGGCTTCATGACAGTCAAGTCTAGTGGATTTATTGGCTAGTGAAGATGGTTGGTGGTGCACGGGTTCGAAACCCAGCGAGACTTTTTTTTTGGTTGGTGTTCATAATTTCGAAAGTGGGTCAGTTTGGTAAAAACTTCCGTGGGAACTAGATCTGTAATTTTGATAGTGAGTAGGTCAATTTGGTAAATAGTTTCGAGAGTGGGTCAGTTGGGTTAAAAATTTCAAAAGTGTTTCATTTTGGGTAAATTTTAGTATTCATAAAACATAAATGAAGAATTTATTCTTAAAGATTGTTTTTGTGTAATTGATAAGTTTTAACGAGGATTTGAGATAGGAAGAAAAAAAATAAATGACTACAAAAGTATTAGTAAAGAGCATGACTTTTAATTTACAAAATAATGATTTAGGGTGAATTGAAATCTCTTTATTTCTAGAAATGCAATATGGTTGAGTTATGTGACTTTTGAGATCATGAAAGATTTTTTTTGTGAATGAGTAAATCATGTTTAGTGCTAAAGATGAGACATTGAATCGTGTTAAAATGAGACATTGTATGAATTTGAAATTGTGAATGAATTATTATTTATTATGAATAACTAGATCATGAATAGTGGCAAGACTATGAAATGATTACTTTGTGGATAAGTGTTAAGACAAGATTGTGATCTTTTTGTGAAATGAATTGAAAGATGAAATTATATAAGTTTAAGACATGATTAAGAAAGGGTGTGAGTACCCATGTTTCTTGTACATGAAAGTTTATGATTTAGAGTTAGTAAGACCTCGGTACCGGCAATATTAAAAGAAAAGATTTGAGAAATGATTTGGAGATATGGCTAAGGAGCCATCTCGTATTTGTTGATTAAGTCCGATAGGAGGTAAAACTAATTCTTGAATGGAAATTATTCATGTCTTGAACTTAGGAAAATTTAGGCACATAAGTGAAGATGTAGTAAACTTAGGGAAACGTAAGTGGGGTGCTCTATATAGTTGTTGGTGGACTCCAAGACTATAGACCCAGTTGGTGGACTGAGGTTGCCCTGTGGGAGACGGATTATTATATTTTAGTCCGGGACTATGAGGACGGGTCAGCGGTGGACTCCGGGATCTTGAGTAGTCGGACGGATGGATTTTGTGTTTACCGTCTCCAATGTATATATATATATATACTGGGCTAGAGGGTCACATACGGGACGGTTCGTACGATGTGGAATCTGTTATAACAGCTATTGGTGGACTCCAAGGCTGGAATTCACATTCGTGGAATAGTCTGAACTTTGTTTTGCTACCGGGTAGTTTTCATGGCGAGGGATCGAGCCCTTTATTGTGGAGAACGTAGGCGCTTGCCCTCGGACCTATATAGTATGGGATGCATAGAATCCGAACAAGTGTGCATTAGTGTCATCCTAGTGTAGAATTGTGTGTGCATTAGGCATTAAGGCATGACATACACTTATATTTAGAATAATCACTATTGACACTTTACTTGTTCATTCAATCTTTTTTGTGATTTGTTAAAGTATGAGATCGTTATACTATTCCCGGCATAGAAAGGATAGCCGTGTATAACATTTCGTCAGTTGTAAATAACTGACGTGCCCACAGATTGACATGCAGGTAAAGGACCATTCATGGAGCTATAAAGTGGATATACTGATGCTGTTTTATTTTAAAGATGTTGTAAATGTTTTATTGTAAATTTCATTCTTCCGCTGTGTAAAACCAAGTGTAAAGAAACTCTGATGTATTGTGAATGAAAAGTTTTAAAATTCCTTGTAAAATTGTACGAAGTGAAGTAAAGATCCTGTGAAATCTCGAGTTTATCCTTGTTTGAAATTCGGGGCATTACAGATGGTATCAGAGCATGCTTCACAAGTAGTACAAGTTTATAAGGAACGATAAAAAGTGACGATAAATTTGGGAACAAACCAAAAGAGTCCTTCTGTCAACCGGGTGTAAACAACCCTAAGCGACACGGTATTTAAGCGTCTTCGGACCACCGCTAGCTGGGAATCGACTCTTACGGCTAATCCAAGTAAATCAGAACTTGATAGACTAAAGATTTGTTTAGGAAAAGTAGTAAGATCATTAACTATAGTCTAGAACCCGTGACACCTTATTGAGTAGTTACAATATTATTCCTACAGACACTAGAGTGTGAGTTTCAGTCTATAGAGATTTAAATGTAAGTGATTTACATTTGTGTTGCTCTATACACTGATGATTTCTTTTTCTTTTGGATGGCTTGGACCGTCATTCATGATACCTTACACACTTCCCTCTCAAATTATTTTGTAGATTTTTATCATGGTACTTTATCTATATTCAATATTTTTCAAATAAATATTTTCTTATGTTATTAAATCATTTGAATATTTATTATTTGTCTATTTTCCTTAGTCTGGATATTTTAAACTTATTTTTCAAACTTAAAATTTCATCTTTCATGCATTTATGTCACTTCATGTTTACCCGTCTATGTCTACTATTACTTTACGTATTTTGTCAAGTTTTAAATTGTTGTTTATTAAATTAATATTGCAATCACTATTTTCTTTCATTTATTATTTTGTCTTGTTTTTCCTTGTTGCGTATACTACATTTATTTTTCTAAAAGTTGCAGTTTTCTAAATACAAATATTTTCTGTGACATATACGAAATACAACCTTCACCCTAGCTAGTTCCGGGGACGGAACTACTCTAAGGGGGGGAGAGTGTAACACCCCGCAAAATTGAAATTACAATTTTGCCCCTGGGTGTTACGCACGTATATTTTGTAATGTGTTTCACTACATATTTTGGATTCATACTGTTTATACATTTTCCGTATTGATTTTAGTCAACTAAAATATAATATTTAATCCCTGGGATTTACGTGCTTTTTACGTATTTTGATGCACGTGTTTCCACCACTACGTATAATATTTTTATATGTTTAAATTATTTATTTTTATGTATTTAAATCTATTTTATAAGACGAAAATTTATTTTTCCCTTGTTTTGATTAAAATGCATTTTTCAATCTTCTGCACGTATATTGCACGTATTTTCTACGTGCTGCGATTTCATCATGAAATACACAAAATTAGTAAATATATTTTTTTTATATTGTTTTCGATTATATTTAATAATTTTTCATCAATAAAATTAATTTTTCGCATTTTGATATTTTACGTGCGATGCACGTGTTTCCTACGCACGTAGTAATTACGTCATAGAATGTATAAATTAATAAATAATTTTTTTTTATTGTATTGAACATTTTTCCGTTGATAAAGTCAATTTTTGTATTTCGGTACTTTACGTGCGACGCACGTGTTTCGGTGCGCGCGTTTGATCGTATTCGTTTTCAAAATAATTCTGGAGTGTGTGTAACACCCCGTATAATTTCAAAAGTAAATATACTAGTATATATATACATGTAATATATATATATATGTGTGAAGTTTAGTTGGCTTTGGAATAATGTGAATGAAGGTGGGGACTCCACATGAGACACTACTTGATTCATATTAACCTGCGAATCCCCCGTGGGTGACCACATATACAAATTGTAAATGGAATTTATTTACAAAAATAGGAAAGGCCCATTACGGAATCAACGACTAAAAGTGGATCTAATCCAACCCATTAACAAACCCTTATGTTATGGCTTGGTAAAATAATAGGTGTATGAATATAATTTGGTGAAGGGGGCCCACGTTAAACGTGAATAGCAGCTCTCTTTGATGATGGCGTGGCTTATGGCCGGTTTGGATGTGGAGAAGGTAGGATTTAATGTTTTTGGAGTAGTGGGGGGGTTTTGGAAGAGAAAAGGAGGGAGTTAAGTTTTTGGAGAGTGGGGAGATGAAAAGTTGGAGGTTGGATTTTTGTAGAAGTGGGGATGTCAAAGGTTGGGGGTTAGGGGAGTTATGAAATGTGAAGAGGTGAGAATTAAAAAGAGAATTAAAATGAGAAGTTATTAGGTGGGAGATTTTGCAATATAGTCCCTAGCAAAATCCTATAAATAGCCACCATTTCTCTTCTCATTCTTGACACCAAAAAGCAAATCAAGCAATAGAAAATAGAAGAAAGAAAGAGAGAAAAATAAGAGAAAGAAAAGAAAAGAAAAGAGAAGAAAGAAAGTAAGATAGAAGAGAGTTTTTTTTTGTGCTTGGTGGCCATTGCTAGGAGGAGAAGATCTAGGAGGACATTGGATCTAGAAGTGGTGCTCTTTCCTTCATTAGTCAAGTTTCGATTGAGGTGGGTGGTTTCTTACTTTCTAGTTGTAGAAATATCATGCTAGAAATTATAAATTAATTCTATGAGATGATATTGACATGTAGATGATTTTCATGCTATTATACATGATATGAATAATATGTGTGTGGTTAAATAATAGAAAATTATGATGTAAGAATTAATACCATGATTCATGGGAGAATGTATATTTTGAATGAGATATGAAAAGTAGATTTAATTTACACTTTTGTATGTGATGAAAAGTGAGTAATAAAACATAAAAGTGGGGGTTCTCTTACTTTCTAAATATAGACATTTGCATGCTAATATTAATAAAATGAGTAGTTTTGATATGACAAAGTAGAACCAAATATATTATGGATGTGGTGAGAATAATAAGGAATCATGTTATGTTTGATGAATTGAAATTTACACCATGTAGTTGTTTTGCCATACACTAGCATACATGAGTGAAGAGATAATTGAATATTTGCCATGAACTAGAATACATATGTGATTATATGTTTTGAATTTCCTCTGTGATAAACAAACAAATTTTTGTAAAGTGAAATCGATACTATTGAATTCATTTGATTGTTTATAAAAGATATGATACGATACATTTTTGATTAAAAGGAATACATGCAAATTCATGCTTATTAATAGGGAGAAATGAATTATTGCCTAAGATATGACTTTTTAAATCAATGAGTTATATTCAGTTTATTTATAATTTTCAATCTAACCAAAGATTAGATTCAAGATTTATGAAAATAAAAGAATGACAGAGGGTTTGAACAAAAGTTGAAGAGGGGACTTGATGTCGTTGGGTGCAATTGGCCCTGTGGTCTGGCTTTGCGCTGTCTCCTCATCGGCCTGGGTTCGAATCTTGTTGACCCAAATTATTTTTTTACTTTGTTTTAAAATTGATTCCGAAACCCGATAGTTAGTATATGGGGCTTTGGATTCGGCTTCATGACAGTCAAGTCTAGTGGATTTATTGGCTAGTGAAGATGGTTGGTGGTGCACGGGTTCGAAACCCAGCGAGACTTTTTTTTTGGTTGGTGTTCATAATTTCGAAAGTGGGTCAGTTTGGTAAAAACTTCCGTGGGAACTAGATCTGTAATTTTGATAGTGAGTAGGTCAATTTGGTAAATAGTTTCGAGAGTGGGTCAGTTGGGTTAAAAATTTCAAAAGTGTTTCATTTTGGGTAAATTTTAGTATTCATAAAACATAAATGAAGAATTTATTCTTAAAGATTGTTTTTGTGTAATTGATAAGTTTTAACGAGGATTTGAGATAGGAAGAAAAAAAATAAATGACTACAAAAGTATTAGTAAAGAGCATGACTTTTAATTTACAAAATAATGATTTAGGGTGAATTGAAATCTCTTTATTTCTAGAAATGCAATATGGTTGAGTTATGTGACTTTTGAGATCATGAAAGATTTTTTTTGTGAATGAGTAAATCATGTTTAGTGCTAAAGATGAGACATTGAATCGTGTTAAAATGAGACATTGTATGAATTTGAAATTGTGAATGAATTATTATTTATTATGAATAACTAGATCATGAATAGTGGCAAGACTATGAAATGATTACTTTGTGGATAAGTGTTAAGACAAGATTGTGATCTTTTTGTGAAGTGAATTGAAAGATGAAATTATATAAGTTTAAGACATGATTAAGAAAGGGTGTGAGTACCCATGTTTCTTGTACATGAAAGTTTATGATTTAGAGTTAGTAAGACCTCGGTACCGGCAATATTGAAAGAAAAGATTTGAGAAATGATTTGGAGATATGGCTAAGGAGCCATCTCGTATTTGTTGATTAAGTCCGGTAGGAGGTAAAACTAATTCTTGAATGAAAATTATTCATGTCTTGAACTTAGGAAAATTTAGGCACATAAGTGAAGATGTAGTAAACTTAGGGAAACGTAAGTGGGGTGCTCTATATAGTTGTTGGTGGACTCCAAGACTATAGACCCAGTTGGTGGACTGAGGTTGCCCTGTGGGAGACGAATTATTATATTTTAGTCCGGGACTATGAGGACGGGTCGGCGGTGGACTCCGGGATCTTGAGTAGTCGGACGGATGGATTTTGTGTTTACCGTCTCCAATGTATATATATATATATATATACTGGGCTAGAGGGTCACATACGGGACGGTTCGTACGATGTGGAATCTGTTATAACAGCTGTTGGTGGACTCCAAGGCTGGGATTCACATTTGTGGAATAGTCTGAACTTTGTTTTGCTACCGGGTAGTTTTCATGGCGAGGGATCGAGCCCTTTATTGTGGAGAACGTAGGCGCTTGCCCTCGGACCTATGTAGTATGGGATGCATAGAATCCGAACAAGTGTGCATTAGTGTCATCCTAGTGTAGAATTGTGTGTGCATTAGGCATTAAGGCATGACATACACTTATATTTAGAATAATCACTATTGACACTTTACTTGTTCATTCAATCTTTTTTGTGATTTGTTAAAGTATGAGATCGTTATACTATTCCCGGCATAGAGAGGATAGCCGTGTATAACATTTCGTCAGTTGTAAATAACTGACGTGCCCACAGATTGACATGCAGGTAAAGGACCATTCATGGAGCTATAAAGTGGATATACTGATGCTGTTTTATTTTAAAGATGTTGTAAATGTTTTATTGTAAATTTCATTCTTCCGCTGTGTAAAACCAAGTGTAAAGAAACTCTGATGTATTGTGAATGAAAAGTTTTAAAATTCCTTGTAAAATTGTACGAAGCGAAGTAAAGATCCTGTGAAATCTCGAGTTTATCCTTGTTTGAAATTCGGGGCATTACAAAACTAATTTGGCCCATTAAACGAAGGCCCATGAATTTATTTTCTCTTTTAAATACAACTTGTAATGTAGACAATTTTTATAGATTAATTTTATAAAGAATAAAATGTACAACTTTTAAAATGAGGGACTATTGGAAACAAGTGCATTGTACGTGCACGTGTATTGTGCACTTTATTTTTGTCCGGATTTGAATGGGAGGGAAAAGAGAAGTGGAGTTTGTGGGAGGTAGTTTTTGTGATCATGGTTGGTTACTACAACTTCCCCTTAAATCCTAGCCTTTTATCCTTAACTCCTAGATTAATCCTAGCCCTTTATTTGTCCCAAAATTTAGTATAAATACCCCCCCCCCCCCCCCCCCCCCAGCCTAGTAAACACATAAAGAAATTACATATTTAGAGTGTTACAAAATCCTAGCCCTTTACCCATCCATTAAAGTGTTACAAAATTGTATGGCTGAAAATCATTGTTTTTTATAGTCACATGATGGATGGGCAAATGAATTTTAGATGATTTGATTTTACATATTTAGACTAATTTAGATGTATAGATCAATGTGAACGGTTCGGATCGTCGATATGAACACCCGAAGGCCTAGTGCACACGTCGTGTGCACTAGAGGAGTGCACAACTAAAGCTTTCCCTATATAGATATATATATACTAGGTTTGCCCGTGGACACGTGCCTACGGCACATCTTCGTGAATAACGCAGCATATGAAAAGCCCTGCAAACACATAAAGAAATTACAGGCAAAGTAAAACACATAAAGAAAATACAGAAAAAGTACATTAAAAAGTTAAAGAAAATCCAACATCCTAGCCCTTTATCCATCCATTAAAGTGTTACAAAATTGTATGGCTGAAAATCATTGTTTTTTATAGTCACATGATGGATGGGCAAATGAATTTTAGATGATTTGATTTTACATATTTAGACTAATTTAGATATATAGATCAATGTGAACGGTTCGGATCGTCGATATGAACGCCCGAAGGCCTAGTGCACACGTCGTGTGCACTAGAGGAGTGCACAACTGAAGCTTTCCATATATATATATATATATATATATATATATATATATATATATTCTAGGTTTGCCCGTGGACAAAGAAATTACAGGCAAAGTAAAACACATAAAGAAAATACAGAAAAAGTACATTAAAAAGTTAAAGAAAATCCAACATGCTAGTGTTACTACTAATCATCCAACAGTTGCAGAATGTGTGATTTTGTAGCTCATTTTTTGAATTGTGAAGAGAGATGAGAGTGAGAGAGTTTGGATGCAAATTTTTCGAAAACTCATTTTAAAATTTCACACTCAAAACCTATGTTTGAAATGAGTTTTTCGAAAACAGAAGAAACATGTTTTCTGAGATAAGTTTTTTCCATTCCCAACCAACATACTGTATTTGTATATGTATATATAATAATAATGTACGTATACAGTATGTATGTATATAGTATGTATACAGTATGTATGTATATGTATGTATATGTAATAATAATAATATTATAATAATAATAATAATAATAATATTATTATTATTATTATTATTATTATTATTATTATTATTATTATTGTTATTATTATTATAATATATAATATTAATATATAATAATAATAATAATAATAATAATAATAATAATAATAATAATAATAATAAATATTAGATTAATATATTATTATTATTATTATTATTATTATTATTATTATTATTATTATTATTATTATTATTATTATTATTATTATTATTATAAATAATTATATATATGTATATTATTAAACATGTTTATTCTAATAAATTATTTTAATTATCATACATCAATATGTATGTATCGATATGTATATATGTATATGTATACAGCATGTATGTATCAGAGTATATATACTGAATATACATACAACCAAATCCATACATACCTAATATATAATAGTATACAATATAGAGTATTATGTATATACATATACGGATTTATTTATATACATATATACATGAATACGGATTATATATATACATACATACTGTATACAGTTTATCAAACGCCTTTTATACTTTAAATTTGAAAAAACTATTTTATGAAAAAAGTTTACCAAACAATACTACGTTTTTGAAAATCACAAAAAACAACTTTACACTTTTTCTCCAAAAACTATGTTTAAAATGAATTTTCAAAACAACGAACCAAACACAAGTGATCTAACCACTTTCGAAAATATTTAGCGATCTGGCCTAGTTTTGGACAAGTCGGCATCAACCGTTATTGGAAATAACGGCATAGGTGATTACCATGCCATTCTTCCAAAAACCGGCATCAGTTTCATTTTTTTTAGCATGCCGCTATTTGGAAAAATGCCATCAGCACATTTTTTATACAATTGTGAATCTTCTGATTTGGAAAAAATTCCAAGTATTGAAACAACTTATAAATAATGTCGTTATCCCCAAGAACGGCATTCGAGTTACTGATGCTGTTGTTGGAGATAACGACATCAGTTATAATACTCATTAAACAGTTCACAGAAATAGATTAACCAAATATAAGTAATAAAATAAACTGTTGTCGTTGTTCCAAACAACGACATCACCTATAAGATTTTTTTCACACTTGCATTTTTTTCAAATCAGAGAGAGTACACGATTGAAAATAAGTTAACTAATGTCGTTACTCCAAATAGTGGCATGTGAATCTTTTTTTAACGGATGCCGCTATTGGACACAACGGCATATAAATAACCTATGCCATTATTTCTCATTGATTGACCACCTGTGATCTGAATCCGACGGTTGCTGATGTAGCCGATAGACTTGCAAAAAGCCTGAAACACCTGGAGCGATCCCGGCGATAGACCCTCCGATGCTCAAGTCGGAACCAGAAAGAGAGAGAGTATGAGAGTGAAAAATGGCGAATTGTTGATTACCTTCTGGCTGTAGAAGGGGAGGAATATTTATAGGTCTGAGAGACATTTCAAGAGATTGATTTGTGTCCGTTGGATCAATTTAAATTTCTTCATCTTTTTCATGTCTTTCCCCCTCAAGAGATAAGATACCCTTGTTAGGGGATAAGAGATTTGGCTCCTAGCCTTCATGGGCTGGGCATCTCTCCTAGTGGGTCCATTCTGTCACTTTTTATGGGCTTGGAAGAAGCCCATGTCTTGGAGTGGGTCCAGACTTGTAAAAGAGGCCCGTGATGGCTAATTTACCTATAGATGCTTTGAGATCTGTGCAGAAATCGTACGACTCTGATCTGTTGCGATTTTTACTATCATCATAAGCCCTCCACTCCCGGAAGGCAATTTTCTTGACTTTTGGGGAGTAGTACGTCTTATTTTTAGAATCTGGCGTATAATCTGAGCAGTCGGAGTGTTCAGAGATACCTAATAGTCTTTACCGGATAATAATAATAATAATAATAATAATAATAATAATAATAATAATAATAATAATAATAATAATAATAATAATAATAATAATAAATAATCGATTAATATTATTATTATTATTATTATTATTATTATTATTTTATGTATATACTATTATTATAATATATTATTATTTTATATATACTATTATTATTATTATTATTATTATTATTATTATTATTATTATTATTATTATTATTATTATTATTATTATTATTATTATTATATTATTATTATTATTATTATTATATATTACTATTGTATATTATTATATAATGTATTATTATAATAAATTGGTATATATATATTTATAATATATTATTATTACATATATAATAATAATAATAATAATAATAATAATAATAATAATAATAATAATAATAATAATAATAATAGTAATTATAATAATAATAATAATAACAATGATAATAATAATAATAATAATAATAATAATAATAATAATAATAATAATAATAATAATAATAATAATAATAATAATAATAATAATAATAATAATAATAATTATTATTATTATTATTATTATTATTATTATTATTATTATTATTATTATTATAATAATAAATAATTATATATATGTATATTATTAAACATGTTTATTCTAATAAATTATTTTATATTATCATATATCAGTATGTATGTATCAATATGTATGTATGTATATGTATACAGCATGTATGTATCAGAGTATATATACTGAATATACATACAACCAAACCCATACATACCTAATATATAATAGTATACAATATAGAGTATTATGTATATACATATATACATATATATGGATTTATTTATATACATATATACATAAATACGGATTATATACATACATATTGTATACAGTTTACCAAACGCCTTTTATACTTTAAATTTGAAAAAACTATTTTATGAAAAAAGTTTACCAAACAATACTATGTTTTTGAAAATAAAAAAAAACAACTTTATAATTTTTTCCAAAAACTATGTTTAAAATGAAATTTCAAAACAACGAACCAAACACAAGTGATCTGACCACTTTCAAAAATATTTAGCGATCTGACCCAGTTTTGGACACGTCAGCATAAACCGTTATTGAAAATAACGGCATAGGTGATTACCATACCGTTCTTCCAAAAAGCGGCATTAGTTTCATTTTTTTAAGCATGCCGCTGTTTTCAAAAATGGCATTAGTACATTTTTTATACAATTGTGAATCTTCTGATTTGGAAAAAATTCCAAGTATCAAGTATTGAAACAACTTATAAATAATGTCGTTATCCCCAAGAACGGCATTCGAGTTACTGATGTTGTTGTTGGAGATAACGACATCAGTTATAAAAACCAAATATAAGTAATAAAATAAACTGTTGCCGCTGTTCCAAACAACGACATCACCTATAAGATTTTTTCACACTTGCATTTTTTCAAATCAGAGAGAGTACACGGTTGAAAATAAGTTAACTAATGTCGTTACTCCAAATAGTGGCATGCGAATCTTTTTTTAACAGATGCCGCTATTGGACACAACGGCATATAAATAACCTATGCCATTATTTCTCATTGATTGACCACCTGTGATTTGAATCTGACGGTTGCTGATGTAGCCGATAGACTTGCAAAAAGCCTGAAACACCTGGAGCGATCCCGGCGATAGACCCTCCGATGCTCAAGTCAGAACCAGAAAGAGAGAGAGTATGAGAGTGAAAAATGGCGAATTGTTGATTACCTTCTGGCTGTAGAAGGGGAGGGGTATTTATTGGCCTGAGAGACATTTCAAGAGATTGATTTGTGTCCGTTGGATCAATTTAAATTTCTTCATCTTTTTCATGTCTCTCCCCCTTAAGAGATAAGATACCCTTGTTAGGGGATAAGAGATTTGGCTCCTAGCCTCCATGGGTTGGGCGTCTCTTCTAGTGGGTCTAGTCTGTCACTTTTATGGGCTTGGAAGAAGCTCATGTCTTGGAGTGGGTCCAAACTTGTAAAAGAGGTCTGTGATGGCTAATTTGCCTATAAATGCTTTGAGATCTGTGCAGGAATCGTACGACTCTGATCTGCTGCAATTTTTACCATCATCATAAGCTCTCCACTCCCGGAAGGCAATTTTCTTGGCTTTTGGGGAGTAATACGTCTTATTTTTGGAATCCGGTGTATAATCTTAGCAGTCGGAGTGTTCAGAGATACCTGAAACTGATCTGTGGCTTCTGAAGACAGTGAATATTTTCCTAGATTTTTCCATAGTTCTTCAGATTTTTTCGAATTTTCTGAAATTTTTCCATATTTCTTCTAATTTTTTTGAATTTTCATGTGAAGCATGCTCGTGTTGCCTGTTGGCTTCCTACAGCTTGGCCTACGCCAGCTATTGTTGAAACTTCATTTCCATATGAAATGCGGAGGCAACTGCATGGAAGGCCGCTAGGCCAGGATGGCCGAATATAGTATTGTATGCAGCTTTGACATCAACTACCATAAAGTCTAGTGCTTCCATTCGAATAGCGGGGGCTTTCTCTACTGTCACATCTAGTGTGAAGACTCCTTCTACGTGAACGGTGATACCGGAGGTGTGTATAATCGGCTGACTTGAGTCAGTCTCCAGAGAGCTTGAGAGTCTCGAATGTGGCCATGAAAAGAAAGTTTACTGAGCTTCCATTGTTCACCAAGATGCGGCGTATCTCATGATTTAGACTGCAACGGTTTATGACCAATGTGTCGCATTGAGGTGTTTGGATGCCTTCTAAGTCTTTGTCGGAGAAAGATATCGTGACCCAGGTACGTTTGGCAGGCGGATGTTATCTATGAAGTTGACTTTCCAGACAAAACTTTGTGGGAGGATTTGGAATCTCCCCCTATCGGGCCTCTGTGAATGGTGTGGAGGACGGCCATGTGTTTAGAGTTTTGCGATTCGTATGGCCTCTCTTGATGCTTATTAGCCCCCTAGGGGGAAGGGTTTTCGGCATTGTTGTATTTCTAAACGAAGTTGGAAAGATAGCCCCTGCGAATTAGGGTTTCCAGTTCTTCTTTAAGGGCTCGACAGTTGTCAGTAATGTGTCCATGATCTCTGTGAAATGTGCACCACTTATTTTTGTCTCTTCTCCTGCTAGACGTTGACATCTTTGGGGGAGGGTGGATTATTCTGTCATTCTAAACTTCCATGAGGATGGCTGATACGCTTGCATTGAGAGGAGTAAAATTATCGAAGCGCGGAGCTAGAGTGGGACGGCATGAACCTGCATCTTTTTTCTAAAATTTTCTGAGTTCATCCTCGCTTGTATTCTTCTGTTTGTTCTCGGAAGATGAATCTTTCTTGCCTTGAGGATAGAGAGCTTTCTCGACTCTGATATACTTGTCACTCCTTTCGAGGAGCTAAGTGAAACTTTTGGGTGGCTTTTTGGCGGGGGAGGCTTTCAGATCTTTGTTAATGACATTGTGGCGAAAAGCTGCAGCTGCGACTGAAGTGTTCAAGGAGGAAATTAACCTTGATTTAGTTGTAAAACGCTTGACGAAGTCCTTTAGCAGTTCTCCATCTCTTTGCTTTAGTTCTAACAAGGAGACATATATTTTTTCAGCCTTGCGGCTAGTAACGAAATATGCAATGAAGAGCTCCTCAAGCTGATCAAAGGAGATTATTGACTCTGCAGTCAGGCACAAAAACCATTCCCTTGCTGATCCTTTCAGTGCTGCAGAAAATGTTCGACACATGAGCGCCCCAGTGGCATTATAGATCATGATCATGAGTGTTTTGAAGCTCTCAATATGGTCGGTCGGGTATGATTCTCCATTGTAGGATTCGAATTGAGGAGCTTTGAAGTTCCTTTGAACGGATGCATCGAGGATGGATCAGCTGAAAGGAGGTTGGCTAGAGTGGCAAGCCCTGTTAGAGCAGTTTCTCACAATGTTCATATGTTCTAGACGATCTTCTACTTCTTGAATACGGCGAAGGACTTGGTCGTCCTTCCCTTGGTACCCTGTTTAGTCGGCGGATCCTTCGTTAGGAGGTAGGCCCAGATCTTAACTTCCTTGGATAGCATGAAGGATGTCGAGCTTGAACTTATCCAATTCGACCGTAGTGACTGGGGAGTTTTGCCCCGTGTTCTGCACAGGAAGCCTTTGACTCGCATGAGTCGGGTTTCCCATTGTCGGATGCCCTCTGTTAGAGGTGGATTGCTTTGATCTTTTTCTAGAAGGATGGGTTCTTTAGTTTGCTTGATGTTCCGAAAGGGAGGCCTCAGATCGGGCCCGCCTCTTGTTCAACCTGATTTGCAGGTCGGCTTCTGGTTACTTGTTATTGATGATCTGGTAGAGTCCTCTAGACCCCTGTGGGTCTTGTGAGGCCATTAAATCGGTTGAAGCATTATGAACCGAGATGCGGTCGTACTAAGGATATTGTTTAGGATGGTTCTGTCGAGAGCTCCCCGGTGCCTCTCCGTTATAAGGAGCATTATTAGGCTGGCGGGGTGACTGTTGAGGAGAAATATGATCTTCCATAGGAGGAACTTGAGGTTGTTGACGAAGAGAGGTAGTGTGATGGCTTAAGACTGCAGCCCCTTTACCTCTTAGTCTTGGTGACATGGAGACAAGCCTTACTTGTGTAGTAGTTCCCACAGACAGCGCCAATTTGTTGCTTCTTATTTCGGTGTGAAAGCAAACAGATAGTGAGTTAATAATTGATGGAAACTACTAAAAGTTTGACCTGTGACCTTAGCCGTTAAAAGCAGTTAGAGCTCCTGTGATTGAATCTGGATCGTTGATTGACCACCTGTGATCTGAATCCGACGGTTGCTGATGCGGTCGATGGACCTGCAAAAAGCCTGAAACGCCTGGGGGTAGCCCTGACGACAGACCCTCCGATGCTCAAGTCAAAACCAGAAAGAGAGAGAGAGAGTATAAGAGTGAAAACTGGCGAATTTACCTTATGGCTGTAGAGGGGGAGGGGTAATTACTGGCCTGAGAGACATTTCAAAAGATTGTTTTTTGTCCGTTTGATCGATTTAAATTTCTTTTCTCTTTCATGTCTCTTCCCCTCAAGAGATAAGATAACCTTGTTAAGGGATAAGAGATTTGACTACTAACCTTCATGGGCTCCTAGTGGACCTAGTCTGTCATTTTTTATGGGATTGGAAGAAGCTCATGTCTTGGAGTGGGTCCAGACCTGTAAAAGAGACCTGTGATGACTAATCTGCCTGTAGATGTTTTGAGATCTGTGCAGAAATCGTACGGCTTTGATCTGATGCGATTTTTACCATCATCACCCAGCACTTCCTCAGTACATTCATGAAACATGGTAACTGTAGTCTTCGTTTCGGCATCAAAAGTATCTTAATCGATTGAGTGTAACTTTGTACCTAGAAAGAAGCAAGCGAATGTAATCCAACAACTAAGAAACAACAAAAATAAGTTATTCGCAGCAGCAGCTTAAAGAAAGAGAAAAAGGATGTGAAGTTTAAGCTCAGTTGTTCACCTTATACAGCTTTTAGTCCTCTCCATAGCTTCCCAAACAGAAGCTCTATCCTCTCGATGCTCTACCTCAAACTCTTAGATATCTCCTCTTCCTGGCTTGAGCTCAATCTTGATACCACCGTCTCTCGAACTGAGATCAAGTTTTGCAAAGTGGCACTCTCATTATCTTCTACAAAGGAACAATTTACCGGCCGGCACAAAAATAATTAAAAAGCAAAAAACCAACAAAGACGAAGATGAAATAAAAGGAAAACAACAAAAAAGTAGCGTGCATGCATGCATGCATAATTGGTAAAAGACATACATTCAAGCAATTTTTGCAACCATACATGGAAAAAAGAAGAAATCTGTCAAATGAGAAAGAATATAGAAAGAAGAAGAGGGGATGAGAAAGGGATTTTACCAGATCCGAGTGCACATCCAGATTTGATATGAGAAAGAAGAGATGGAGAGGACATAAAGGTCTCAGATTGGCATCGCGTTTCAACGGCGTCGAAAGATATATAGGAGATTTTTTTTTGGAAAGTGATTGAGATTGAGGGAGGGGTTGTAATATGATTTGACAGGTGTAGAAGAAACGAATGTGCATGGGAGGAAGATGTAGAAGAAACTAGGGTTAGGGTTTTCATTTTATAGAGCTTAAGAATATATAACAGCTGACAAAGATGTGAGGAAGTAGGAGCATGGTGATTTAGGGGGCGGAAAGAATGCAATTTTTAGAGATGAGAACGCCAAGTAGAAGGTGATCACGTCAAGGCTGGTGAACAAGAATGCAAATGCTAATAAATAGTTTCTCAGTTGAACTCAACTATAATTAAATGGCGGCTAGCGGTATCTAGCTAATGTGATGGGGATGACAGTAGTAAAAATCTGTTGATTCTCCAACAGACCATGCATATATTCTCTTAATTTATAGTAATAGCTATTATAAATTGTCAATAAGTACATCCAGCAAGGAAAATATCAAATACATGTATAACACCAACTCTTGAATATGATAATAAAGATATAATAAATAATCTTGAGTGGAGTGGGGTTACCAAATTTTTATAGTCCCACATCGCTAAACATATAAATCAATAAGCTTCCTAAGTTAACTTTGCCGGTCCAAATTGTTGCCGTGTCATGTTGTTGTGGCTTGTCACTCCAGCTTTGGAGGGCTATAAAGGTTGGGGTGGGTTTTCTTAAGGGGAATTTGAGAGATATTGAGTGAGGTTGTGTTGTGTTTGCCTGCCACCCACAAGAAGTGTGACAGAAGAGGTGTGACTGGACCGCCACCCAAGAAGAAGGAGGCCAGACAAACCTGGTCACCAAGAAGAGGTTTGGCGGGAGATACACCTGGTCACCCGCCACAATAAAGGAGGAGACCAGCTAGTCACCAAGGTGACCAGCCCAACAACCACCTCCGTGAGGTCTCCCTCTCATGCGTTCTCCCTCCCAAGTCAATCCTACCCAACCTTTTTTGTGATTTAGTTTAATTTTTATTTAGTGTTCGCCTTTGAATTTATTAGGGACATCTACAAACTAATTGAAATGACATCGCCACAACAAGATTTAGTTTAATTTTTATTTTGTGTTCGCCTTTGAATTTATTAGGGACATCTACAAACTAATTGAAATGACATCGCCACAACAAAAGAGGAGTCCACCTGGTCACCAAGAAGACCAGCCCAACAACCACCTCCGTGAGGTCTCCCTCTCATGCGTTCTCCCTCCCAAGTCAATCCTACCCAACCTTTTTTGTGATTTAGTTTAATTTTTATTTTGTGTTCGCCTTTGAATTTATTAGGGACATCTACAAACTAATTGAAATGACATCGCCACAACAAAAGAGGAGTCCACTTGGTCACCAAGAAGACCAGCCCAACAACCACCTCCGTGAGGTCTCCCTCTCATGCGTTCTCCATCCCAAGTCAATCCTACCCAACCTTTTTTGTGATTTAGTTTAATTTTTATTTTGTGTTCGCCTTTGAATTTATTATGGACATCTACAAACTAATTGTAAAGACATCCATGAGACCGCCACAACAAAAAAGGAGACCACCTGGTCACCAAGATGACCAGCCCAACAACCACCTCCGTGAGGTCTCCCCCTCATGCGTTCCCCCTCCCAAGTCAATCCTACCAAACCTTTTTGTGATTAGGGAGGTTCTAACCCTGGTGCAGTAAGAGGTACCCGTATGATTGCAACGGATGAAAATGCAATTATGTGATATTTGAATGTTAGAAGAATTTGTTGCTAAATATATCGGATTAATATTTCATCTTAATAATACAGAACAAAAAATGTTTTGGATAAAAGGATTTTTTTCTAAAATCCCACATCCATAGAGTAACCTCATAAAAGAAAATTATGAAAAATTAGTTGCCACAGCACCTAGTGAAAGAAACGCTCAATCCACAGGAAACCTCAAAAAGGCCTGTATGGAAACAATGGAACAATATTGTGAAAGAGCGAAAGCTCATAAACAAATAGAGAATAAAATAAAACATTCTAAACTAGGTCAGGCTTGTTGTTCCAAATATAATGAAGATATAAATCTACAATATGGTTGTAGACCACAGTATAAACAAAAGTCAAATAAATTTCGAAATAAACAATCGTTCTATCGGAAACGACCAAAATTCCGAATTACGAGAAAACCATGGAAACCAGAATTTAAACGAAAATTTCGAAATGAAAAGAAACTTCCAACAATAAAATTTATCAAAAAAAGAACCTTCCGTAAAGGTTGTAAATGCTTTAAATGTAGCAAAGAAGGACATTTTGCTAATAAATGTCCAACTAATATTAAAACTCTAATTATTGACAACTTAGAAGAATATGGAATTAATCTTGGTACATTTGAAGATATACCAAGCGATAATAATTCCTCTATATATGAAATCGAAAGCGTTTATTCCGATTCTACTATCGAAGAAGACGAATTCAATGCTCAATTCGATTCTATCAACATTAACATGTTGACAATAAATAAAACTATAAATTCCATTAAAATGATACCGTTATTAAATGATATCATGCTACCTCAAAGGGGAAAAGTATATGCCGCAGGCTATGCGTTATTCTCCAGTAGAACGTATTATCTGAAAAGATATAGAACTACAATTATTCATTTAGATATTATTATACAAATACCTCTCGGATATTATGGTATTATACATAACTCTCCACGACATGCTAAAGAGAATATCTTTATTACCAGTGGACTAATAGAACCTATGGCTATAGAAAAAACAGCTATACTAGATCAGGACATGCAAGTCTTTATTAAGTCATTAAAACCTAAATTTCCAGTCCCGATTGAATATTTTACTGCCTCAGGAAATACAATATCAACAACAAGAATGAATCAAGTTGAAGGATCCTCCTCTAACCCATCCTTACAACGATCATTTTCAACATTTTCAAATCTATCAGGTATATCTGATTCATTTGCCAATATACCATCACGGTCAAGTGTTCACCATGAACGACCCGCACCTCTTGAAGGTAATACCAAAAAACTCATTCAACAACGCGAGACTCAACGCGAGACTGAATCTGACCAACAACAGATTCTAAAAATACCTTTCTCCCAAATTTATAATAATGATTCGCTCTATTCATTTAAAGAAACAAGCTCAATTACATATTTATATCCCAATTACAATATGTATCCCGGAATTCCAGGAATTTACGCTCCATGCTCTAATTGATACAGGAGCAGAAGCTAGTCTTTTACAAGAAGTATTCATCCCTCCACAATTTAGAACACCATTAGCTAAACAAGGAATGTTAAATGATTTTATGGGTAAACAATGTCCTATTACCCATAAAGTCGTTCGACTCCAAGTCCAGATTCCTGACATTCATAATACTATGGAAACATATTCTTTCGACTTTGGTTTACTACCAAATGTCTTAGAAACCAATTGTTTAATTGGTATGGATAATCTTCGATTCTTTGAACCTTTTAACAAGTAGTATCTTCATCTTAGCAACCGTTTCATTCCACGGGTAAATGCTTTAAATGTAGCAAAGAAGGACATTTTGCTAATGAATGTCCAACTAATATTAAAACTCTTATTATTGCAACTTAGAAGAATATGGAATTAATCTTGGTACATTTGAAGATATACCAAGCGATAATAATTCCTCTATATATGAAATCGAAAGCTTTTATTCCGATTCTACTATCGAAGAAGACGAATTCAATGCTCAATTCGATTCTATCAACATTAACATGTTGACAATAAATAAAACTATAAATTCGAAATAAACAATCGTTCTATCGGAAACGACCAAAATTCCGAATTACGAGAAAACCATGGAAACCAGAATTTAAACGAAAATTTCGAAATGAAAAGAAACTTCCAACAAGAAAATTTATCAAAAAAAGAACCTTCCGTAAAGGTTGTAAATGCTTTAAATGTAGCAAAGAAGGACATTTTGCTAATGAATATCCAACTAATATTAAAACTCTCATTATTGACAACTTAGAAGAATATGGAATTAATCTTGGTACATTTGAAGATATACCAAGCGATAATAATTCCTCTATATATGAAATCGAAAGCGTTTATTCCGATTCTACTATCGAAGAAGACGAATTCAATGCTCAATTCGATTCTATCAACATTAACATGTTGACAATAAATAAAACTATAAATTCCATTAAAATGATACCGTTATTAAATGATATCATGCTACCTCAAAAGGGAAAAGTATATGCCGCAGGCTATACATTATTCTCCAGTAGAACGTATTATCTGAAAAGATATAGAACTACAATTATTCATTTAGATATTATTATACAAATACCTCTCGGATATTATGGTATTATACATAACTCTCCACGACATGCTAAAGAGAATATCTTTATTACCAGTGGACTAATAGAACCTATGGCTATAGAAAAAACAGCTATACTAGATCAGGACATGCAAGTCTTTATTAAGTCATTAAAACCTAAAATTCCAGTCTCGATTGAATATTTTACTGCCTCAGGAAATACAATATCAGCAACAAGAATGAATCAAGTTGAAGGATCATCCTCTAACCCATCCTTACAACGATCATTTTCAACACTTTCAAATCTATCAAGTATATCTGATTCATTTGCCAATATATCATCACGGTCAAGTGTTCACCATGAACGACCCGCACCTCTTGAAGGTAATACCAAAAAACTCATTCAACAAATGCGAGACTCAACGCGAGACTGAATCTGACCAACAACAGATTCTAAAAATACCTTTCTCCCAAATTCATAATAATAATTCGCTCTATTGATTTAAAGAAACAAGCTCAATTACATATTTATATCCCAATTACAATATGTATCCCGGAATTCTAGGAATTTACGCTCCATGCTCTAATTGATACAGGAGCAGAAGCTAGTCTTTTACAAGAAATATTCATCCCTCCACAATTTAGAACACCATTAGCTAAACAAGGAATGTTAAATGATTTCATGGGTAAACAATGTCCTATTACCCATAAAGTCGTCGGAATCCAAGTCCAGATTCCTGACATTCATAATACTATGGAAACATATTCTTTCGACTTTGGTTTACTACCAAATGTCTTAGAAACTGATTGTTTAATTGGTATGGATAATCTTCGATTCTTTGAACCTTTTAACAAGTAGTATCTTCATCTTAACAACCGTTTCATTCCACGGGTACCTCTTACTGCACCTTTAGCCTCTCATTTTCAACATGCAGCACAGCGTGGTGATAATCCCGTCACATTAATTCACCATTCCAAACCAGGACAGGTCAATACCTATCATTTGCATCCTGCAAATAAATTCGAAACCCTCATTCATAACATGTTAGAACCTCTCTATTCTAACAATCCCTTAAAATGGTTTGAGAAAAGCCCGAGATATTGTAACCTTGAACTATTAGAAGAACACCAAGATACTCAAATCAGGATAAATAGTATCATGGTTTCTCCTATAGACAAAGTAGAATTTGCAAAACAAATTCAAGAACTGTTAGACCTACAACTAATACACAAGAGCTCAAGTCCTCATTCCTCCCCAGCTTTCCTTGTAAGGAATCATGCTGAAATAAAACGAGAAAAAGCAAGAATGGTAATTAACTATAGAAAGTTAAATAGTTGTACAAAGTTTGATGGTTACTTTATCCCATCTGCAGAACAACTAATCAAGCAAATTCAAGGAGCAAAATATTATAGCAAGTTCGATGCGAAGTCTGATTTTTGGCAAGTAAAACTCCAAAACAAAGCTTCGATAGAACTCACAGCATTTAGCTGTCCACAGGGACACTATGAATGGTTAGTAATGCCCTTTGGATTAAAAAAAGCTCCCCAAATATTCCAGAAATGGATGAATTCTCTTTTCGGACATCTACCATTTGTAGTTGTCTATATAGACGATATTCTCGTATTCTCTTCCTCAGCAGAAGACCATAAACAACACCTTTTTCAAATAGCTCAACTACTACTCAAACATGGCATTATCCTAAGCCTGAAAAAATTGAACTCTTTAAGACAGAGATCGAATTTCTAGGAAAATATATTAAACAAGGAACAATTGAACTCCAACAACATATTTATGCAAAAATAAAATATTTTCCTGAAACATTCTCTATGCTAAAGGAACTTCAAAGCTTTCTCGGATTATTGAACTACGGACGCAAATTTATTCCTAATCTCTCCTCCAAAGTTCAAAATCTTCAACAGAAACTTAATGAAGAACAAGCCAAATACAAAGCGTCAACCGGTGAATAACCCAGACGATGGAATACTGATAAAATCTCCATCACCTTATCAGAAAAAGAAATAAGGGAAATCTTAGAAATCAAACACTCGATTCAGGATAAAAAAATACTTTATTTTCCTACTGATCAGGAAGTCATTACTTTACAAACAGATGCTTCTGATCATTTTTGGGCAGGCGTACTCGTTGCTAAACACAAAGAAATTATAGCATATACATCAGAAAAATTTGATAAAACACATATCAAATATTCCACGTATGACAAAGAATTATTAGCTATAAAAATAGCTTTAAAAAGTCTTAAAATATATCTGTTATACTGAAGTTTTTGTATCGAAACAGATAACAAATCAGTCGCACAATTTCTAAAAAGAAAAACATATAACAATCGTGAAGAAAATCTTAGAAGAATTAGATTAGCCATTTATTTAGAAATCTTTTCTTATGAAGTTAAATATATTTCCGGTTATACTAACCATGTTGTTGATTTTCTTACCAGACCATGAGCGACGACGATTTCAATGAAAAATTCAACGAGCTACTAGAGCAGATGAAGTGACCAGAAGCTTAGAAGCAAGCTGGGTCAAAAAAGACCTAGAAGGTCTCCACAGAGACCGGAACCTCATCCACTCCCACAGGAGTAGATTCAGCCCGAAAGGGTAAACAGGTCTTACAGACCGAACCTGCTCCACAGAGCAAAGTCACCACAGAGACAATCCCAGCTTCCACTGAAGCAAGAAAGACCTTTGTTCCTTACAACAAAGGAAAGATGGTTCCAACAGAACCAAAACGAACATTCGCAGCATCCATGGTAAAAGATTGGTACAACATGGAGATGAAGGCCCATGACCCCAATCTATATGAAAATTTTAATGGTTGTTTCCGAGCCGTCCAATCTGCCGATTTTCGAACGGTAAATTTCTGGCTTACTAAATTAGAAAGTGATTTTCTCGCAATCATACGAGAAATTCGCCAGCATCAAACCCGTCAAAATGAGACCCAAAGTCTCATTCTGAAGATAACACAGTTCTCTTCCACTTCCCGATCTGAGGCTCTGAATAAGAAAGAAGCAGCCGTATTTTCTGGCAATACTCCCGAACAAAGGAGTCTCCAACAAATTTTCTCCCAGATAGATACAACCAATCTGGTCAATCTAAGAATTCAAGACTTCTTAGATTTGCTAAAATCCCTAAACATACAAAACGAAAAAACAAAGGAATTAGAAGCCGAAATCACGGTACAACACATGATTTCCATGTACCAACAAAATTTGTTAGATGACACACGACTTCTAACTTTCTTCAAGAAATTAGAAGATATAGATATCATCTCCTTCTTCACAGATGAAGAGATCATAAAAAATACAAACTACCGACCTCGTCTCGTTGTCTTTTTTGGAGACATTCAAAAATATCAAAAGCACATTCGCAAGGGGATTGTGCACGAAATATATGTTAACACGAATAATTCAGAAGAGTATGCTAACTGCATACCAGAAGTCTGCAAGATCAAGCTTCTTGAATATGCAAACCGTTTTCAAAACATTTTTATGTTCCGCATCTGGTCTATATGGGAAGAGC
Source organism: Hemerocallis citrina (assembly GCA_017893485.1). Classification (NCBI taxonomy): domain Eukaryota; kingdom Viridiplantae; phylum Streptophyta; class Magnoliopsida; order Asparagales; family Asphodelaceae; genus Hemerocallis; species Hemerocallis citrina. Next base: position 150,078,921 of record CM030366.1, read on the forward strand.
GACAATATGTTAAGTTATTTCCCCCTGTCCAGTTATGGAAATTAGAAAGAGTCACGGATGAACCACGTCATCAATTTACCAAATTTAACAAAAAGGAGTTTGTAGAAGAAAATGAACGCCTCCTCGCCGTTCAAGAATTTTTTGAGCATACAACAGAAGTTGCAGCTATAGGAGCCCATTCAATCCATGAAGGGAAGACTATTCTACTAGTCGATAACCTATCTTCCTATGAGTCCGCCTCTCTCAGAATTCAGAAGGCACAATCCTTCCTGACCTCCCTCAAACTTGGCCGACTAGGCGGAACTGCTCAAGAAGAATACTTTGAGCAACAAGAAGACCTACAAAAGGCTCTCGACGGATCTAATTCGGTAGATTCGGATATGCTTGATGACCTGGCCACTAATGAATTAATAGAAGCATGGTGGACCCGACCACTTTACCTAACGCACCCAACTAAAGATTCTTTCTTATCCCTGAAGCAATGTGATAGACAGCTCACCTTGATAAAGATAGGTTACCTACTGATAGAGATAGGTTACCTACTGCCAGCTCCCTCCACTCACAAAAGAAGATGCCTTCCTCCAGCTATAAAAGAAGACCCTAAGGGTCATGTATAGACACAAGTTTTTCTGCATAAGTTTATTCTTCTTTCTTTGTGTGAGCTTTTGAGTTTCCTCTTTTTCCTTCTTTATTCTGTAAATTTTTGTTTCGTGTGCGCTTCCCGATTTGGTATCAGAGCCAAATTGTTGTAAATACAGTGTGTATGCTTGAAGGCGGTCACGCCGACTAAGCTTGTAAGTATCTAGTTTATTATGGAATAAATTCTCAGGAGCATATCCTATAGTTATTATTAATCTTGTATGATTAAAATGTAACCTTTTTTAGCTCTCTCTCTCTAGCTCTAGTTCTTATATTCTCTTGAATGATAGAAGCTTGTGGTATTAGACCAGAAACACCATGGGTGTTGGGTTATAAGGAGCTATAGGCTCATTCGCGGCTTAATCCTAACTATAAATCCACGGTTCAGAATATCATTAGCAAAGAGGAATATAAGAAACACAGACCTAGAAAGAAAAAGATTAAGAAGATTACTTGTTAATCATAAAGGAAAAATAATAACTATATAGGATATGTTCTCTTTATCATGGAAGAATCCAGGCGAAATCCTATTATTCTAGATGATCAACATCAGTGTTCACACCATCTAAATGAAGAACACTATGAACACTTCGTTCATTTACCAACACACGAATCCTTAAATGCAGGGATCTTTAATTACATGGTAGATCTACTGCAAGATATAAAAACAGAAGTTAACAACCTTAACACTTGGTTTCCTAAACTAGGACAACCAGTAAAATCAAATCACTCTTCTTTATCTTGTTTAACAAAACCAAGAATAAATATGGTAAAATATTCTTCTCAAAAAAAGAATACGATACACATAGAAGAAATAGATAAAATCTATTATGAAGCATTTCTCCATTTACAAGAAAAAGAATTAACTGGAGAAATAGATAGTATAGATGTATTTTCATATTACAAAAAATATGAATCCTCAATTAATTATTGGTTATATAAACATCCTGAATCTGAATCTGATTCAGAAATAACCTTTCAACTAGAGGAAAATCTGTCCGACACATCAGACAAACAACAGTACGCAATTCGTACCAATACAGATTCCCAATTAACTGTACGTAATCCGTTATTAACAAGTGGCCCAAGTCATCAAATATTAGAACCTGTAACACAGGTGTCAGGTATAGATGAATCCATGCCACAACGATCAAATATTCAATATTTTGCTACCCGAGAAGAATGGCAGCAACAGAAATCATCAATACCCTCCCATACGCATGGGTTAATCCTAAATATAGATAGACTACCTCATAGGAAGATAAAACCATACTTAAAAAATTGGTTACAAAAAATGACTGGAATTATACATACTTTACCAGTCATGAGTATACATGATTTTTTACAGTATGCAACCAGTTACTGGAAAGGCGATGCACTTCACTGGTTAACTACTCTCGAAAATACAAACCAAGTAATACTAGATACCATAATAGCATCCACTGATGCTAAGATGGCTCTAACAGAACTTATAGATATATTAGCTGCCGATCTTACCGGAGAAATATTACTCACAGAACATGAATCTGAGCAGCAACCACTACAAGAAATTTGCCATATACCAACGGACACCTGTAGTGACGGGTCACTAAAACTGTGGGTATAGACATCATATACCTACAGACGTGTAGTAAACTGTTGGTATAGGTATTTTATAACTTTAGATCTTTTAATCTGTAACTATAAGTTTTACTGACAGGTTAAAACACTGTGGGTATAGTCCACCCCACTAAAAAAATTTAAATTATTTATCCGCCAATTAAACCCCCTAAATTATTCATTTGCCCCCAAACTTTTTCATTTTCCCCCCAAATCTTAAATCCCCCAATTTATAGAATTTCTCTCTCTCTCTCTCTCTCTCTCACCCGAATCCCCTCTCTGTCTCTCTCTCTCTCTCTCACCCGAATCCCCCCTCTATCTCCTCCCTCTCTCTCTCTCACCCGAATCCCCGCCTCACCATGTCGTCGTCATTCTGCCACGTCACCGTCGTCGTCCCGCCACGTCACCATCGTCGTCCCTCTCCCACCATCGCCGTTGCTCCTCCATCGCCACCGTCTTCCTTTCCACTGTCGCCGTCTTCTTTTCCAATTAAACCTGAGGTATGTATTTTCTATTAGCGCTAATTAAACCTTAATATCGGGACGCAAATCAATCAAATGTTCGCAAATGACATTATGAGGTAGGTAACTTTCTGTTAGGAAAGAGATCGGTCATACCTCGGGACTTTAGAACCTCCATGAGAACCCAAGAGAATTATATGGAAAATTAAAGAACGAAGTTAATATAATTTAAAGAGCAAGGTATCTTGTTGGATTTGGCTCTGTCTTTGATTTGTAGGATCACTATTTCCCGATTAGCTCCAACAGTGTTCCAGATGGGTTGATTTGTGAGAAGCGGGGGAATCTAGGTTTGGATTAGGGACTGATTAAATGGATTCAATTGGATTAAAAATTCGTTCTTTAATTTCTTGTTTATTATTAGAGTAAAATTACCTTTCTTTTCATACAAATAATTATTCACGCCATACTTAGCTATATAGAGAGATTAAAGCTTATATCTTTCTTGCTTGAGAATGCCAGATCTGTTTATTTACAATAGTATTTGTTGATATTATTTTATACATGGCGAACATTTGATTGATTTTTCTGGATTTGCAGTTGTTATGTTTTATATGCTGGGTCATATATTCAGTTGGCCAGTACTTAGTTCATTTCTTCCTGTAGAATTTTTGTTTTTTTTGTTTTTTTTCCCCGGGTGCACTTTGACAGGGATGGCTTGGAGTTCATGTTTTCGTGTTCCGGTGCTGGTATTAAAGTTTGTCACTCTTCTGTTATTATTTCTCCTGTTTTGTTATATAACATTTTGTTTACTTGATGACTCTTTTAGGAAAGTGGCAGGTATGGTAGTCACTTGGGATAGGAATTTCACTAGAGTTATTTTGCTTTGTATGTATTCTAACAGTGATCAACGAAGATATGAAATGTCAACTGACATGATGGGAGAAGGTTTAACATATTAATTAGTTAAATATTAGAATTGAAAATTGGATACTTACACATATTAATAGTTGAAATATTATCAATAGTGATGGTTCAAACATTAGTTTTATTAAGAATATAGTAGCATGCAATAATTCCAAAATGTTACCTCATTTTAATGTTGAAGGATTTGATCTCGGGTTATTCTTTTGAACTGAACTTTCTGATAGTCGTTTGAAAAATTCTTAAGTTGTAGAACAAGTTCGTAGAAAATTATTAACTTCTAAAGCCTGTTCTTGCATCTAGTTAGAATAATTAATTATTTTTAAATAACATTTTTTTATGTAAGTTTTTTCTACATAAGTGCTTTATATCCTAATGTCTTATCTCTTTTGTGCCTATGTGTTGCTTATTTATATATACCCTTTAAATTATTCATAAATTGATATATTTTTTTATCCGAACTAAAATCTGATGGGACGTATGATATGAAAATTCATTTGACACAATGCATCCTATATTCTACACTGTCAGGAACCATAGATATGCCTCTGCTCGTGGATAGCTTCATATTTTGCTGTTGGAATATAGACAAATTTTATTTTCCTCAATTTCAGATGCTAAATTGAGGGTTTCGTATGCAGAGAAAAATTTCATGTGTGACTGCAGCAAAAGGTTTAGCCTCTTTTTCTTCTTCTTCATGATATTCTTTATTTGTTGTTCATTTAGCATATATATTATCAGAACATCTAATGTTTATACGTTTGAACAATTCACACACATCTATGGATATTTCTTTCAGGTCTAAAACTAGGTACATTTAAATCTAAGTTGCAGGAAATTTTTAATTAGATGTTCATATTGTTAGATGAAGATGCCTAAAGATGTCAATTTCTACTGCTAAGCATGATTCATTCATTATGATTGGGACTGGAGATTATGTTGTCTCTAGGAACATAGCTGTAGTTAGACATGCATACTAAAAGCAGAGCTGAGGAAGGAAGTGTGAGGAATGAGGCAACTGAATCTGGGAGTTTATTATACTATGTTCTTGATGATTTACAAGCTGTTACTTTCTCACACACTTATTACAAACTACTAATGGATTTTCTCTCTCCAGTTTATACTCAGCAGGTAATCACAAATTCATAAATCGGATTTCAGAAGGCAAACAGATGAATTTCATAAATCAGATTTCAAAGAAGAATTGTGGGAGAGATGGTGAAAAGAAAGACAACATGTGAGTGTTTATTTAGTTGATAAGTTTGTTTGTTTTACTTTCTTCACACACTTATAGACTCTTGACTTGTGTCAATCCTGTTTATACTCAGCAGCTAATTGCAAAGATGAAGTTAGGTAGATTGATACTATGTGGTCGCTGCCATCGGCCCAGAACACTGTTCTGGGCTTGCTCGTTCTCCATTGTTTCTTCCAATTCCCTTAATTTTTTGTCTTTAGATCCAATGAAATGGGGATTTCGGAGATCATGGTTGAAATGGGGGTTTCATAAGGCAAAAGGATGAAGGAAAGAAGAAGTGTGAGAAAGTTAAGAGGTAATATCGAGTGTTTGAGATTTTATTTGTAATTGTATTACTTTCTCCTACTTAGACTCTCTCCTATTTATACTCAGCAGATAATTACAGATGTTTGTAGTTAAGTCGATATTATGTGGTTCCGGCAATTAAACCAGATTTAAGTAACCTGAAGGTATCAACTTAGTCCTTCAATTCAATATGATGGTAATTGTGTTTGTTCATTTCTGCTTGTTCATGTTTGTTGATTTCACCTGATTCAGAAAATTGGGGAAATTGAAAGAGCAAATAGACGAAGTAGAGAAGAGGAAGTGGTAAGAGGGAAATGTAATGTTGTTGATAAGTTTGTTTCTTTGTTTTACTTTCTTTATCACAGTTACAAGTAACTAACTGATGGTCTCTCTCTATTTCGAGTAAGAAGATGATCACAGAGATGACAGGCAGTTGGCACTGATATGCGTGCAAATGATGCAAAGACGAAGCAAAGAATAAGTGCTTGAAAATAGGTGATGTGAGTGTTTATTAATTTTATCAATTAGTATGTATTACTTTCTTAACATACTTACAAACGCCTTGTGTCTGTCCTGTTTATACTCGGCTAGTTGCAGAGGCAATCAGTTAGGCTGATCATTATCATGTGGTCCCTACAAACATTAGCCCAGATCCCATCTCAGTTCTTCATAAGGTAATAAGTTTCTTAATACAAGTTTTTCTTTATGAGCATCTTGCTATTACTTCATAGGAAAATCATGTTTTCATCCAAATCACTAGTATAGATGGTCACCTTTACAGCTTTACTGCTCAATGAGGTCCGCGTTTAGGTGGAATGGAGGATTACAGGACATCACTAGTGTACTAGATGTAGGGGGAGAAAGCTCATCAATTGAGAACGTGCTCAGCCTATACAATACGATAAGCAGAGGGATCTAAGTATCATCACACCTGCATCTCAGATGTGCTGTACTGTCAACAACCTCATCAAGGCTGAGCTCATCTTAAGGTTTGTATCTCTATACTACCAATATTTTATAGCTTTTATGTTCTTTTAAAGTCATCTTAAGATTTCTAGTGAATGCATTTCACATACTTATCATACTAATAATCCTAAGAAACATTGGGAATTGACAATCATAGACTAAATAAGGCTCTTGACTAACAGTCATACAGTTAACTTTAAAGTCATCTTACTGATGAAGGTTTAGAGTTAGAGACCAAGAGTCTCAAAGACAACATTTCCCTCTTGTTTATAACAATCAATTGCGATCTTGTTTTGTTATAGGGGTGGTCCTGCATTTGGGGGTCCTGGTTTTGGTCGTGCTGATGCTACTACAATAATCGGGTGTGTTGTATTTTTTCTGAAGAACAATGGACAATTAGTGAAGCCAGGAGATGTCGTCAAGAACCCAAAACTTGCAGAGACATTGAAAGTTATTGCTAAGGATAACGGAGATGGAGTGGTTGAATTTTACAGAGGAAAAATTGTAGATGATATAGTCGGAGATATCAAGAAAGCTGGGGGTATAGTCAGTAAGAGTGACTTCATGAATTACGAAATGGAACTGAGGAAACCTCTGGCTGCACATATCATGGACTCTGATTTTTTCACCATGCCTCCTCCTGCATCAGGTGGTGCAGGAATTTATCTGGTAACTAACATTTTAATCATCATTTTTTTTCATTTTTATTTTGTTTCTCTTTAATGATATCTTTTTTCATAATAATTAATAGCTTTCGTTTAGCACCCTTTACTGAAACAAAATAGGATTTTTCTCTTCTTTAGTCATGAAAAAGGACATATAAGCAATTGCTTTATTGATCTTACAACTTTTGTACAGATGATTGATGATATCTCCATCATGCTCTTAAATTCACATAAATTTGTTTTGAAGTCGTGATGTTCTTTATCTATGGAATAACAAGCAGTTGACGTATATATAATTCCTCTTTTGGCGTGTCAGATGTTTAATATCCTCGCAACATCTGTGATGGCAGCCAGAGGTGCACTATGGAATGCTTCAATTTTCTGTGCTAAAGGAAAATTACCTTGGGAGGATGTCAAAAGAGAGTACATTCGAAAGGTGCACCTAGATAACAAATTTATCTGTTCATAGTTTTTTTCTTTTATCTATACCAGCCATTATTAGTTGAGTGAAGAGTTTGCTCGTAAATTACTTATTCTTGACTTTTTAGTTATCTCTGTTAAATTGTCGATCAATTCACTTGAATTTTTTTATTTCACAGTGCATCTTGTGGGACAATGATATCAAAAGCACCAAACATACTTTGAAAGAAATGATAATGCACTACTCTTGCCTTGAACATGCTGAAGGAAAAGCTGTGAATGAATCTGAGACAAATGCAGATTTAGTGTAAGTTTAACTGACTCAGCTTTTTAAAGAAAGATTGTCCCACCAGTATCTGAAACTTGTGCAATAGAATTATCCATAAAATTATTATTACACTGTTTTCTTTTTGACTATTTGTTGATGACCAAAGTTGGATCTTTTTGCTTTGTTTTGTTTGTGAAGGGCTCTCAACAAGCGAGAAATGATTGAACTCGCTCAAAATGCTATCGAGTTTGTGTTTGCCGACAATGAAGTGAAGAAGGTTGTAAAGGAGATTTGCAGGATGTTAAAAGAAGATTACTGCAAAGAGAATCAAGATCAATCAAGATCTAGTTGCCGTAAAATAAGAAAATTGTTAGTGTCGTATCTTAAGTGAGAAGTCAATTGAATGTTATCTTATAATGTCATTGAATATGTTGATCGTAGTTCAAAGTATTGATTCTCATGTCTGCATACATGAATTCAATTGTGTATTTGGTTGTTAACTATTTTGTAATTTGACATGCTTGTAATACTTCATTAATTTTTAATATGATTGAAGTTTAATTTTTTTAAATTTTGTTTCATAAACACATTTATCTATTTTATTGTGTATTTAGTTTATAATTGGATTAATATTATAAAAGAAAATATTAAATTATAATATGCGTAATTAATAAGAAAAAATTTTGTATAGAGCGATGGGTATATATTTAAATATTTAGATGCGAAAACCATCACTAAAACCTATAGCAATGGAGTTTCAACCGTGGGTATAGGAAAGCAAGTGATGTCCTTAAAACCTATACCAACGGATACGAAACCGTGGGTATAACACCGAGGTTTTGTCCAACAGGTAAAAAAATCGTCGCTATAGGCTATAGTGACGGCATTTTGCCGTGGGTATAGCTAATTAAAAATGACGGAAAAATATGTCCGTTGATATAGGTTTTATGGGCTATACCTACGGTTTTCGCCTTTTACCCACGGATTTTTGCTGTCACTATATGTCAAATTTCTTGTAGTGAACTGATGAAAATGCAATTATGTGATATTTGCATGTTAGAAGAATTTGTTGCTAAATATATCAGATTAATATTTCATCTTAATAATACAGAACAAAAAATGTTTTGGATGAAAGGATTTTTTCTAAAATCCCACATCCATGGAGTAACCTCATAAAAGAAAATTATGATAAATTAGTTGCCACAGCACCTAGTGAAAGAAACGCTCAATCCACATGAAACCTCAAAAAGGCCTGTATGGAAACAATGGAACAATACTGTGAAAGAGCGAAAGCTCATAAACAAATAGAGAATAAAATAAAACATTCTAAACTAGGTCAGGCTTGTTGTTCCAAATATAATGAAGATATAAATCTACAATATGGTTGTAGACCACAGTATAAACAAAAGTCAAATAAATTTCGAAATAAACAATCGTTCTATCGGAAACGACCAAAATTCCGAATTACGAGAAAACCATGGAAACCAGAATTTAAACGAAAATTTGGAAATGAAAAGAAACTTCCAACAAGAAAATTTATCAAAAAAAGAACCTTCCGTAAAGGTTGTAAATGCTTTAAATGTAGCAAAGAAGGACATTTTGCTAATGAATGTCCAACTAATATTAAAACTCTTATTATTGACAACTTAGAAGAATATGGAATTAATCTTGGTACATTTGAAGATATACCAAGCGATAATAATTTCTCTATATATGAAATCGAAAGCGTTTATTCCGATTCTACTATCGAAGAAGACGAATTCAATGCTCAATTCGATTCTATCAACATTAACATGTTGACAATAAATAAAACTATAAATTCCATTAAAATGATACCGTTATTAAATGATATCATATGCTACCTCAAAATGGAAAAGTATATGCCGCAGGCTATACGTTATTCTCTAGTAGAACGTATTATCTGAAAAGATATAGAACTACAATTATTCATTTAGATATTATTATACAAATACCTCTCGGATATTATGGTATTATACATAACTCTCCACGACATGCTAAAGAGAATATCTTTATTACCAGTGGACTAATAGAACCTATGGCTATTGAAAAAACAGCTATACTAATAAAAAATACTAGTCTAAATGATCAAGATTACAAAATAGAAAAGGACGATCCGATTGGACTACTTGTAATCCATAAATATGAAGATCTCCCTATCATCAAAGAAGATCAAAGGTCATCTCAAAATCAATTTCAAAGTCCAAACAAATACCAAACACAGAGTTCTAATCAAAAGGAACAAGAAACTCACTTCGAATATAGAATATATATGAATACTCTCACCACATCTGATGAAATAACATCAGAAGAAGTTACTAACTCAAGCATTCAAGATAGCATGGGAGAACAATTCGTCATTACGGACGAAGATCTCGAAAAACTAAAGGAGGCAATTCTTCATTCAGATAAAAGGGAAATATACAAAAACCCTTCTTTTAAATCTAGATTTCTAAATCAATATTGTTATGTTTTCGAAAGAATGCAAGGCAATATAGAACTAAAAGGAGATGAAGACTTTTCTTTTGTAAAACTCCTCGATGTTCAGAAAATAGAAAAATTAAAGAAAAAATATCCTAAAATGAAGTATCTTCATATAGGATTAATCCAAATAAAAATAACAGGACAATTTCATTCTGGAATAGATACTCCTATAATGCTAGTTTGCATGGATGAAAGAATCATCAATAATCCTTTAAATAGTATTATTGGCGGTGCTAAATCCAATCTAGCACATAGATTATTTGGAGAAAATATACATCCAGATTTTTGTATAAGCCTCGAAGACAAAAATATAAATAAAGCCTGTACATTTTCGATAAATCTTCAAGGTATCGAACTTTTACCTGGATCGAAAGTTCTAGGAATACAATGGGAACATTATATGGCTTTAAATGATACATCAATATTTAAATCCATTACACCTACAAATTTCGTAAAACTCTTCAATGTTGAAATTGGAAAAACAATTCAACCTCGTTTAGTCGATATTAGGCATCTTAAAATAGATCAGGACACGCAAGTCTTTATTAAGTCATTAAAACCTAAAATTCTAGTCCCGATTGAATATTTTACTGCCTCAGGAAATACAATATCAACAACAAGAATGAATCAAGTTGAAGGATCCTCCTCTAACCCATCCTTACAACGATCATTTTCAATACTTTCAAATCTATCAAGTATATCTGATTCATTTGCCAATATACCATCACGGTCAAGTGTTCACCATGAACGACCCGCACCTCTTGAAGGTAATACCAAAAAACTCATTCAACAATGCGAGACTCAACGCGAGACTGAATCTGACCAACAACAGATTCTAAAAATACATTTCTCCCAAATTCATAATAATGATTCGCTCTATTGATTTAAAGAAACAAGCTCAATTACATATTTATATCCCAATTATAATATGTATCCCGGAATTCCAGGAATTTACGCTCCATGCTCTAATTGATACAGGAGCAGAAGCTAGTCTTTTACAAGAAGTATTCATCCATCCACAATTTAGAACACCATTAGCTAAACAAGGAATGTTAAATGATTTCATGGGTAAACAATGTCCTATTACCCATAAAGTTGTCGGACTCCAAGTCCAGATTCCTGACATTCATAATACTATGGAAACATATTCTTTCGACTTTGGTTTACTACCAAATGTCTTAGAAATTGATTGTTTAATTGGTATGGATAATCTTCGATTCTTTGAACCTTTTAACAAGCAGTATCTTCATCTTAACAACCATTTCATTCCACGGGTACCTCTTACTGCACCTTTAGCCTCTCATTTTCAACATGCATCACAGCGTGGTGATAATCCTGTCACATTAATTCACCATTCCAAACCAGGACAGACCATGAACGACGACCAAACCTACCAAACCTTTTTTGTGATTTAGTTTAATGTTTATTTTGTCTCTGCCTTTGAATTTATTAGGGACATCTACAAACTAATTGTAATGACATCGCCACAACAAAAGAGGAGTCCACCTGGTCACCAAGAAGACCAGCCCAACAACCACCTCTGTGAGGTCTCCCTCTCATGCGTTCTCCCTCCCAAGTCAATCCTACCCAACCTTTTTTGTGATTTAGTTTAATTTTTATTTTGTGTTCGCCTTTGAATTTATTATGGACATCTACAAACTAATTGTAAAGACATCCATGAGACCGCCACAACAAAAGAGGAGACCACCTGGTCACCAAGATGACCAGCCCAACAACCACCTCCGTGAGGTCTCCCTCTCATGCGTTCCCCCTCCCAAGTCAATCCTACCCAATATTTTTTGTGATTTAGTTTAATTTTTTTTTTTGTCTTCGCCTTTGAATTTATTAGGGACATCTACAAACTAATTGTAATGACATCCATGACACTAGACTTTAGTTTAATTTTTATTTTTTGTGCTTCTAGTCTAGCCTTTGAATTAGAAAAGAAAATGTGAGAGTACAACCTATCATTTTTTAGATATTTACAAACTAATTGTAAATGACATCCATGAGAAGTAGTACTTCATCCAAGAGTTCCACTGTAAACATCAGAGTATCTTCTAGTGGGACTTGAGAGATAGATAGATTCTTAGGCAGAGTATTGTAACTTTTATCGTCTCTAGTTGAATAATATCTCCATTATTTCTCTCCCGTATTAGGTTCGCCGAACCGTGATAAATTGTGTGTTTTTGTGCTTGGTGCGATCTACGTTTTCTTGGTTGATCGTTGTGATTGGTGGTTGGGAGAAATTTTGAGAGTACATCCTATCATTTCCTATATATCTACAAACTGATTGTAATGACATCCATGAGAATTTAGTTTAATTTTTATTTTTTGTGCTTCTAGTTTAGCCTTTGAATTATTAGGGAAGAAATTTTGAGAGTACAACCTGTCATTTTTTAGATATCTACAAACTAATTGTAATGACATTCAGGAGAAGTAGTACTCACAAAATAAGCAAAAGGTCTCTCCAACGCATAAAAGGTTGTGAGTTCACGTTTTCATCATCATCGTGAAACATGGTAACCGTATTCTTCGTTTCGGCGTTAAAAGTATCTAATCCATTGAGTGTAACTTTGTACCTAGAAAGAAGCAAGCGAATGTAACACAACAACTAAGAAACAACAAAAATAAGTTTTTCGCAGCAGCAGCATAAAGAAAGAGAAAAAGGATGTTAAGCTTAAGCTCAGTTGTTCACCTTATACAGCTTTTAGTCCTCTCCTTAGCTTCCCATACAGAAGCTCTATCCTCTCGATGCTCTGCCTCAAACTCTTAGATATCTCCTCCTCTTCCTGGCTTGAGCTCAATCTTGATACCACCGTATCGAACTGAGATCAAGTTTTGCAAAGTGGCACTCTCATTATCTTCTACAAAGGAACAATTCACCGGCCGGCACCAAAATAATTAAAAAGCAAAAAACAAACAAAGACGAAGATGAAATAAAAGGAAAACAACAAAAAAGTAGCGTGCATGCATGCATAATTGGTAAAAGACAAACATTCAAGCAATTTTTGCAACCATACATGGAAAAAAGAAGAAATCTGTCAAATTAGAAAGAATATAGAAAGAAGAAGAGGGGATGAGAAAGGGATTTTACCAGATCCGAGTGCACATCCAGATTTGATATGAGAAAGAAGAGATGGAGAGGACATAAAGGTCTCAGATTGGCATCGCGTTTCCAACGGGCGTCGAAGGATAGGAGATTTTTTTTTGGAAAGTGATTGAGATTGAGGGACGGGTTGTAATATGATTTGACAGGTGTAGATGAAACGAATGTGCATGGGAGGAAGATGTAGAAGAAACTGGGGTTAGGGTTTTCATTTTATAGAGCTTTAAGAATATGTAACAGCTGACAAAGAATATTTCAAAAGAATATGTAACAGCTGACAAAGATGAGAGGAAGAAGGAGCATGGTGATTTAGGGGCCGGAAAGAACACAATTTTTAGAGATGAGAACGCCAAGTAGAAGGTGATCACGTCAAGGCTGGTGAACAAGAATGCAAATGCTAATAAATAGTTTCTCAGTTGAACTCAACTATAATTAAATGGCGACTAGCGGTATCTAGCTAATGTGATGGGGATGACAGTAGTAAAAATCTGTTGATTCTCCAACAGACCATGCATATATTCTCTTAATTTATAGTAATAGCTATTATAAATTGTCAATAAGTACATCCAGCAAGGAAAATATCAAATACATGTATAACACCAACTCTTGAATATGATAATAAAGATATAATAAATAATCTTGAAGGGAGTGGCCGGGGTTACCAATTTTTCATAGTCCCACATCGCTAAAAATATAAATCAATAAGTTTTGTAAGTTAACTTTGCCGGTGCCAGTTGTTGCCGAGTCATGTTGTTGTGGCTTGTCACTCCAGCTTTGGAGGGCTATAAAGGTTTAGGGTGGGTTTTCTTAAGGGGAAAATTTGAGAGAGATTGTGTGAGTGGGGTTGTTGTGGTTGCCCACCCAAAAGAGAGCTGTGACTGACCAGCCGCACCAGTGTGACTGACCAGCCAGCCACAACCAAGACAGGAGACCAAACCTCGTCACAAAGGTGACCGGCCCAACAACTACCTCCGTGAGGTCTCCCTCTCATGCTATCCCCCTCCCAAGGCAATCCTACCCAACCTTTTTTGTGATTTAGTTTAATTTTTATTTTGTCTTGGCCTTTGAATTTATCAGGGACATCTACAAACTAATTGTAATGATATCCATGAGACTACACTTTAGTTTAATTTTTATTTTGTCTTGGCCTTTGAATTTATCAGGGAAATCTACAAACTAATTGTAATGACATCCATGAGACTACACTTTACTTTAATTTTTATTTTTTGTGCTTCCAGTCTAGCCTTTGAATTATTAGGGAAGAAATTTTGAGAGTACAACCTATCATTTTTTAGATATCTACAAACTAATTGTAAATGACATCCATGAGAAGTAGTACTTCATCCAAGAGTTCCACTGTAAACTTCAGAGTATCTTCTAGTGAGACTTGAGAGATAGATAGATTCTTAGGCAGAGTATTGTAACTTTTATCATCTCTAGTTGAATAATATCCCAAAAGAGGGGATATCTACAAACTAATTGTTAATGACATCCATGAGAAGTAGTACTTCATCCAAGAGTTCCATTGTAAACATCAGAGTATCTTCTAGTGAGACTTGAGAGATAGATAGATTCTTAGGCAGAGATGTCTCCCTCTCATGTGTTCCCCCTCCCAAGGCAATCCTACCCAACCTTTTTTGTGATTTAGTTTAATTTTTATTTTGTCTTGGCCTTTGAATTTATCAGGGACATCTACAAACTAATTGTAATGACATCCATGAGACTACACTTTAGTTTGATTTTTATTTTGTCTTGGCCTTTGAATTTATCAGGGAAATCTACAAACTAATTGTAATGACATCCATGAGACTACACTTTAGTTTAATTTTTATTTTTTGTGCTTCTAGTCTAGCCTTTGAATTATTAGGGAAGAAATTTTGAGAGTACAACCTATCATTTTTTAGATATCTACAAACTAATTGTAAATGACATCCATGAGAAGTAGTACTTCATTCAAGAGTTCCACTGTAAACATCAGAGTATCTTCTAGTGAGACTTGAGAGATAGATAGATTCTTAGGCAGAGTATTGTAACTTTTATCATCTCTAGTTGAATAATATCCCAAAAGAGGTGTGTGACTGACCAGCCACACCAAGAGAGGAGACCAACCTGGTCACCAAGGTTCTAGTCTAGCCTTCGAATTATTAGGGAAGAAATTTTGAGAGTACAACCTATCATTTTTTAGATATCTACAAACTAATTGTAAATGACAACCATGAGAAGTAGTACTTCATCCAAGAGTTCCACTGTAAACATCAGAGTATCTTCTAGTGAGACTTGAGAGATAGATAGATTCTTAGGCAGAGTATTGTAACTTTTATCATCTCTAGTTGAATAATATCCCAAAAGAGGTGATATCTACAAACTAATTGTTAATGACATCCATGAGAAGTAGTACTTCATCCAAGAGTTCCATTGTAAACATCAGAGTATCTTCTAGTGAGGTCTCCCTCTCATGCTATCCCCCTCCCAAGGCAATCCTACCCAACCTTTTTTGTGATTTAGTTTAATTTTTATTTTGTCTTGGCCTTTGAATTTATCAGGGACATCTACAAACTAATTGTAATGATATCCATGAGACTACACTTTAGTTTAATTTTTATTTTGTCTTGGCCTTTGAATTTATCAGGGAAATCTACAAACTAATTGTAATGACATCCATGAGACTACACTTTAGTTTAATTTTTATTTTTTGTGCTTCTAGTCTAGCCTTTGAATTATTAGGGAAGAAATTTTGAGAGTACAACCTATCATTTTTTAGATATCTACAAACTAATTGTAAATGACATCCATGAGAAGTAGTACTTCATCCAAGAGTTCCACTGTAAACTTCAGAGTATCTTCTAGTGAGACTTGAGAGATAGATAGATTCTTAGGCAGAGTATTGTAACTTTTATCATCTCTAGTTGAATAATATCCCAAAAGAGGTGATATCTACAAACTAATTGTTAATGACATCCATGAGAAGTAGTACTTCATCCAAGAGTTCCATTGTAAACATCAGAGTATCTTCCAGTGAGACTTGAGAGATAGATAGATTCTTAGGCAGAGATGTCTCCCTCTCATGTGTTCCCCCTCCCAAGGCAATCCTACCCAACCTTTTTTGTGATTTAGTTTAATTTTTATTTTGTCTTGGCCTTTGAATTTATCAGGGACATCTACAAACTAATTGTAATGACATCCATGAGACTACACTTTAGTTTAATTTTTATTTTGTCTTGGCCTTTGAATTTATCAGGGAAATCTACAAACTAATTGTAATGACATCCATGAGACTACACTTTAGTTTAATTTTTATTTTTTGTGCTTCTAGTCTAGCCTTTGAATTATTAGGGAAGAAATTTTGAGAGTACAACCTATCATTTTTTAGATATCTACAAACTAATTGTAAATGACATCCATGAGAAGTAGTACTTCATTCAAGAGTTCCACTGTAAACATCAGAGTATCTTCTAGTGAGACTTGAGAGATAGATAGATTCTTAGGCAGAGTATTGTAACTTTTATCATCTCTAGTTGAATAATATCCCAAAAGAGGTGTGTGACAGAAAAGGTGTGACTGACCAGCCACACCAAGAGAGGAGACCAACCTGGTCACCAAGGTTCTAGTCTAGCCTTCGAATTATTAGGGAAGAAATTTTGAGAGTACAACCTATCATTTTTTAGATATCTACAAACTAATTGTAAATGACAACCATGTGAAGTAGTACTTCATCCAAGAGTTCCACTGTAAACATCAGAGTATCTTCTAGTGAGACTTGAGAGATAGATAGATTCTTAGGCAGAGTATTGTAACTTTTATCATCTCTAGTTGAATAATATCCCAAAAGAGGTGATATCTACAAACTAATTGTTAATGACATCCATGAGAAGTAGTACTTCATCCAAGAGTTCCATTGTAAACATCAGAGTATCTTCTAGTGTGGTCTCCCTCTCATGCTATCCCCCTCCCAAGGCAATCCTACCCAACCTTTTTTGTGATTTAGTTTAATTTTTATTTTGTCTTGGCCTTTGAATTTATCAGGGACATCTACAAACTAATTGTAATGATATCCATGAGACTACACTTTAGTTTAATTTTTATTTTGTCTTGGCCTTTGAATTTATCAGGGAAATCTACAAACTAATTGTAATGACATCCATGAGACTACACTTAGTTTAATTTTTATTTTTTGTGCTTCTAGTCTAGCCTTTGAATTATTAGGGAAGAAATTTTGAGAGTACAACCTATCATTTTTTAGATATCTACAAACTAATTGTAAATGACATCCATGAGAAGTAGTACTTCATCCAAGAGTTCCACTGTAAACTTCAGAGTATCTTCTAGTGAGACTTGAGAGATAGATAGATTCTTAGGCAGAGTATTGTAACTTTTATCATCTCTAGTTGAATAATATCCCAAAAGAGGTGATATCTACAAACTAATTGTTAATGACATCCATGAGAAGTAGTACTTCATCCAAGAGTTCCATTGTAAACATCAGAGTATCTTCCAGTGAGACTTGAGAGATAGATAGATTCTTAGGCAGAGATGTCTCCCTCTCATGTGTTCCCCCTCCCAAGGCAATCCTACCCAACCTTTTTTGTGATTTAGTTTAATTTTTATTTTGTCTTGGCCTTTGAATTTATCAGAGACATCTACAAACTAATTGTAATGACATCCATGAGACTACACTTTAGTTTAATTTTTATTTTGTCTTGGCCTTTGAATTTATCAGGGACATCTACAAACTAATTGTAATGACATCCATGAGACTACACTTTAGTTTAATTTTTATTTTTTGTGCTTCTAGTCTAGCCTTTGAATTATTAGTGAAGAAATTTTGAGAGTACAACCTATCATTTTTTAGATATCTACAAACTAAATGTAAATGACATCAATGAGAAGTAGTACTTCATCCAAGAGTTCCACTGTAAACATCAGAGTATCTTCTAGTGAGACTTGAGAGATAGATAGATTCTTAGGCAGAGTATTGTAACTTTTATCATCTCTAGTTGAATAATATCCCAAAAG
The DNA here is from genome assembly GCA_017893485.1 of Hemerocallis citrina. Lineage (NCBI taxonomy): Eukaryota > Viridiplantae > Streptophyta > Magnoliopsida > Asparagales > Asphodelaceae > Hemerocallis > Hemerocallis citrina. Next base: position 150,097,024 of record CM030366.1, read on the forward strand.
AGGTGTGTGACAGAAGAGGTGTGACTGACCAGCCACACCAAGAGAGGAGACCAATCAGGTCACCAAGGTTCTAGTCTAGCCTTCGAATTATTAGGGAAGAAATTTTGAGAGTACAACCTATCATTTTTTAGATATCTACAAACTAATTGTAAATGACAACCATGAGAAGTAGTACTTCATCCAAGAGTTCCACTGTAAACATCAGAGTATCTTCTAGTGAGACTTGAGAGATAGATAGATTCTTAGGCAGAGTATTGTAACTTTTATCATCTCTAGTTGAATAATATCCCAAAAGAGGTGATATCTACAAACTAATTGTAAATGACATCCATGAGAAGTAGTACTTCATCCAAGAGTTCAATTGTAAACATCAGAGTATCTTCTAGTGAGACTTGAGAGATAGATAGATTCTTAGGCAGAGTATTGTAACTTTTATCATCTCTAGTTGAATAATATCCCAAAAGAGGTGTGTGACAGAAGAGGTGTGACTGACCAGCCACAGCAAGAGAGGAGACCAACCTGGTCACCAAGGTTCTAGTCTAGCCTTCGAATTATTAGGGAAGAAATTTTGAGAGTACAACCTATCATTTTTTAGATATCTACAAACTAAATGTAAATGACAACCATGAGAAGTAGTACTTCATCCAAGAGTTCCACTGTAAACATCAGAGTATCTTCTAGTGAGACTTGAGAGATAGATAGATTCTTAGGCAGAGTATTGTAACTTTTATCATCTCTAGTTGAATAATATCCCAAAAGAGGTGTGTGACAGAAGAGGTGTGACTGACCAGCCACACCAAGAGAGGAGACCAACCTGGTCACCAAGGTTCCACTCTAGCCTTCGAATTATTAGGGAAGAAATTTTGAGAGTACAACCTATCATTTTTTAGATATCTACAAATTAATTGTAAATGACAACCATGAGAAGTAGTACTTCATTCAAGAGTTCTACTGTAAACATCAGAGTATCTTCTAGTGAGACTTGAGAGAGATAGAGATTCTTAGGCTGAGTATTGTAACTTTTATCGTCTCTAGTTGAATAATATCCCAAAAGAGATGTGTGACAGAAGAGGTGTGACTGACCAGCCACACCAAGAGAGGAGACCAACCTGGTCACCAAGGTGACCAGCCCAACAACCACCTCCGTGAGGTCTCCCTCTACTGCGTTCCCCCTCCAAAGTCAATCCTACCCAACCTTTTTTGTGATTTAGTATAATTTTTATTTTGTCTTGGCCTTTGAATTTATCAGGGAAATCTACAAACTAATTGTAATGACATCCATGATACTACACTTTAGTTTAATTTTTATTTTTTGTGCTTCTAGTCTAGCCTTTGAATTATTAGGGAAGAAATTTTGAGAGTACAACCTATCATTTTTTAGATATCTACAAACTAATTGTAAATGACATCCATGAGAAGTAGTACTTCATCCAAGAGTTCCACTGTAAACATCAAAGTATCTTCTAGTGAGACTTGAGAGATAGATAGATTCTTAGGCAGAGTATTGTAACTTTTATCGTCTCTAATTGAATAATATCTCCATTATTTCTCTCCCGTATTAGGTTCGCCGAACCGTGATAAAGTGTGTTTTGTGCTTGGTGCGATCTACGTTTTCTTTGTTGATCGTTGTGATTGGTCATTAGGAGAAATTTTGAGAGTACATCCTATCATGTCCTATATATCTACAAACTGATTGTAATGACATCAATGAGACTTTAGTTTAATTTTTATTTTTTGTGCTTCTAGTTTAGCCTTTTTCTTTGTTGATCGTTGTGATTGGTCATTGGGAGAAATTTTGAGCGTACATCCTATCATTTCCTATATATCTACAAACTGATTGTAATGACATCCATGAGACTTTAGTTTAATTTTTATTTTTTGTGCTTCTAGTTTAGCCTTTGAATTATTAGGGAAGAAATTTTGAGAGTACAACATGTCATTTTTTAGATATCTACAAACTAATTGTAATGACATTCAGGAGAAGTAGTACTCACAAAATAAGCAAAAGGTCTCTCCAACGCATAAAAGGTTGTGAGTTCACGTTTTCATCATCCTTGGTAAAATCAAGCCCACCACATAGACATTCATAAACCGCTTCACTGTAGTTTTTTGCAGATAATTCCAACTTTGGTTTAATAGTACATCCCAATAGGGGTCGACCATATTTGTTCTATTTATCTCTTTCAACTTAGATGTCGTGAGTCGGGCCTTGGAAAGTTTTGGAATAAGCAGGAGGAATTCGTAGATACTCCAGGCGTAGAGCTCATAGGGCTTTGAAACCAAATACATTACACACAATGGAAGTAAACATGTTAGTAACAGAATCTTCTTCAAAAAGGTCTAACGGATAAGCCACATAAGCAATAAATTCATTTTCTTCCTCAACAACGGACTCGATGTGATAGCATCGTCCTTTGTAACGATCAAGACTAGTAAGTTCATCAGTCCACCCAGTTGTCCATGTACAGTAGAAGATTCAGCAGCTACCGCAGCCCCTGCGGCTTCAGGGGAACTCCAGGTTGAGGAGTTACTCGGAATGCTGCCAAGATATCAGTATATTTGGTTTCGTAATCAGGAGTATAATAAGTCAATCTGTAATCTTTAACACCATCTTTAAATCCAACACTTGCTTTAGTCTCTGTTTGTGGTGACATAAGTCCTTCCCTACAACGCATGAATTAAGAATTCTCACAGTAACAAGGTCTACTCGATATGGATTAGCCGTGACTCAAACCTTTGACAAAAATCTTTCAAAAAAATATTCCACTAATATTATCTATTATCAACGAATTAAGTTTGTTATTAGACCATGCATTTCATTCACCAAATACATCAGTATTGTATACTCTTTGATATACATGGTGCAACCCAATCCAATCCTCTTCAAGTTTATAATTGAATTGAACCACTTCTTTTTTTGAATATCAAAATCTAAATACTAAGAAAAAATCTACTTGACAGTAGTATATGTTGTTTATGTAAATTCTAGATGTGAAAATAGGCATAATTCATCTATGAAAAAGATATAACACAAAAATAGGCACTATAACTATAAATAACTACTAACTATATTATAATAAATATATTATAACTATAATATAAAATATATAAATAAAAATAAAATAAATAGAACTAAATAACTAAACTATAACTAGATTATATATAATATATATAAATATATAATGTAAAATATAAATCTATATTCTATATATATAGAAATTGACAAATTATAAATCTAGAAAATATAAAATAAATAGAATTCAAAATGAAAATTTCAATAATTTTTTTTGAATTGGTTGAACTTGAAAATTTACTCATTCAAAATGAAATTAAATGAGTAAATGATTCAATTTGATGATCGGTTGGGTGGTACCAACTAAATCGAGTGCTAATTCCCATTTATTTCTTATTGAATTAACCGATAAACTTGCTATCGAATATTTATTTTCGATTCGATTCGGTACTATAGTACTATTTCAATCTCCAATCCCAAAAAATTCGACATATTTTACTTTAATTATTATGAAAGTCAATCCTGCTATTTCTGGTCCTGCGGTTTCCACACTTGAAGAAAAAAACCTAGGGCATATCGCTCAAATATTGGCCCAGAACTGAATGTTGTTTTTTTGCCAGGAAAGATGCCTAATATTTATAACGCTTTGGTAGTTAAAAGCCGAGATACTGTCAGCCAGCAAATTAATGTCACTTGTGAGGTACAACAATTATTAGGAAATAATCGAGTTAGAGCTGTAGCTATGAGTGCGACAGCTGGTCTGACGAGAAGAATGGAAGTGATTGACACGGGAGCTCCTCTACGTGTTCCAGTTGGCGGAGCTACTCTGAGACGAATTTTCAATGTTCTTGGAGAGCATGTGGATAATTTAGATCACGTACGTAGATAGTTGTACAACATCTCCGATTCATAGATATGTGCCTGCCTTTATATAATTAGATACAAAATTATCAATCTTTGAAACAGGGATTTAAGTGGTGGATCTTTTAGCTCCGTATCGCCGTGGAGGACGTTTAATCGTGACCCGAATTGGTATTATATATATATATATATATATATATATATATATATATATATATATATATATATATATATATATATATATATTATATGGCTAATGCTCCATTGAAAATGGGTCTTGTTTTCACGGGTTGGAAAACACCAATCTGAGCCGTTGGATCGCTCATGATCGCGATCAGTGGCTCAGATCGAGCTCCCCATAACCCGTTTCAATTGTTTGGCAGAGGGTTATTTTGGAAATTTCGTCCCAAATAACTCCCCGCTGAACAGATTCTAAAAAAAATGATATAACCTAGGCCGTTGTTCCCGTTGTTGGGAACAACGGCCTAGGTTATATTCATTTTATCAGAGCGAATCAGGCGAAGAGTAATTTGGGACGAAATTCCCAAAATAACCCTCCGCCACTTAAGTGTTATAGGGTGATGGGCGGAGGCGATCTGAGCCGCTGATCACGATCAAAAGTGATCCAACGGCTGAGATTGGTGTTTTCCAACCCGTAAAAACAAACCCGTTTTCAATGGAGCATTACCCTATATATATATATATATATATATATATATATATATATAGGAAAACCTTCCGTTGTACACTACCCCTCCGTGTGCACTCGTGTGCACTCGGCTTCGTATCGACGATCCGAACCGTTCACATTGATCTACACATCTAAATTAGTCTAAATATGTAAAATCAAATCATTTGAAATTCATTTGCCCATCCATCACGTGACTATAAAAAACAATGATTTTCAGCCATACAATTTTGTAACACTTCAATGGATGGGTAAATGAATTTCAAATGATTTGATTTTACTTATTTAGACTAATTTAGATGTGTAGATCAATGTGAACAGTTCGGATCGTCGATATGAATGCCCGAAGGCCGAGTGCACACGCCGTGTGCACCATAGGTGGTGCACAACGGATGGGCTCCCTATATATATGTATATATGCAAAATTCAGAGTTATTGTGGATCTATTCCAATCGAAGTTGAAGGAAGAACAGAATATTTAATGATCAAATCATTCATTCCAGGGCTTGATAGGCCTTTACTATTTTTTTTTTTTTGAAAAACTGATTAATCAGACGAGAATAAAGGGAGAGTCCCATTCTACATGTCAATACTGAAAACAATGAAATTTATAGTAAGAGGAAAATTCGTTGACTTTAAAAATCGTGAGGGTTCAAGTCTCTCTATCCTCAAGAAAAAGCCCGTTTTATTCAATATTTAGATTTATTTCTCCATTTTTTTATAAGTGGTTCAAAATATCTTTCTCATTCATTCTATTCTTTCACAAACTATTGAGTCAGAATAAAAATATTTGGATCTTATTCCAACTGAATTTCGTTTGAATAGATATAACACTTGTGCAAATGAACATAGCTGGTGATATGGGTAAAAATAGAACTAAATCGAGACCGTTCAAATCAGGCACAAATCTTAAAGCTCTTAAAGGTAAAATGGCAATTTCACCTATAAACGGGTCTGAAAATGGAAACTGGGTCACTTTCAAGCCCAATGGGCCAAAAACGGGTCTTTCTTACTAGGTTAGGGTAACGGCCCATTACAAACCGGCCCAGGTCATTTAAAAAGTAATTCAAATTCATGTTTATCTTTAACAGGAGGTTTAAACCAAATCTCTTATCATGAAACAATTTAAACTCTCTTTCTTATCCCAAAATCACCAGGACATAGAGATAAATGATCATCTCTAAATTGTCTTTAAAGGCGACTATAAATACCCCTCAACCCCCACCATAACAAGGTAATTAATATTTTTTTTCACAAATGCGCTCTTTCATAATCTTCCTGATTACTTACTTGAGCGTCGGAGGGTTCGTTGCTGGAAACAATTCCGGTGTTTCAAACTTTTTGCAGGTCAATGGGAGCGACAAGAAACAGTCAAACGCCGGCAAGAAGTCAACAAGTTCACTTTTATTATTTCTAGAAGAATTCAAAAATTATCTGTTTGCTCCCACACCAAAATTAGCATCAACAGATTGTCACTCTCTGTGGGAAACAGAAAAAAGCAATCCAGCCTCACTTCGCTAGCGAAAGTAATTCTAGCCATGCCTCCGAAAGGAAAAGGGAAGGCAGCGACATCTAACCAGGGAGCCTCACCTCTTCCTCCTCCTCCTCCACTCCAAGATGTCCTTCATCATCCAGACCAACAGGTTCAGCAATCACAACCTGAGCAACCTCCTCCTCAGCAGGTCCCTTCCAGGTCTCGAGGGGTTGCCCCGAGGGGCTCCTATCAAAGCCATCAAGGACAACATCCTCCTTATGACCATGCCTCGGTCCATAATCCCTCATCCGAATCCATGACCTCTCACAGTCCTCCCAGGCCGGGAGATCTCCACCAAGTCATTATCAACCGAAAGCAGTGGATAGACCTCCGTACTCGCTTCAATGAGAGACGGGCCTTTGATGAAGTCCCTCGCCCAGAGCACCAAAGACCCCAGAGAGTCTGGTCCTCCCATAGGCCAAGATCTAGAAAAAACCTCTCCCCAAGGAGGCGAAGGGAGTCCCCTCCGCATCGTTAGCGGAGAAGTCTCACTATAAAGAGACGATCAGCACCGAGACACCGCCGGAATGGAGGGTCACTGATCACTCAGGCAGAGTTCCATAACTTTAAAGAGGACATCTTGTGAGCCCTCAACGTTGCCACCAGTCACGATCAGCGTGCACCTAGCCCGCGCCATACTCCGAGTCATAATCACCGTGTGCCTAGCCTTCACCATGCCTCCTCTCATGAAGGAGAATCCCAAGGGTCGGTCCGAACTGACCAGAGGGAAGACTCGGTCCATCACCGTCTCCACGAGATGGAGAGGTGCCTTAGCAAACTCGACAAGGAAGAAGAACAGCGGGTGAGGAATTTTCCCCTGAGCAGACCTCCCTTCTCTAGGGCCATCATGGAAAATCCGAACCGTTCACATTGATCTACACATCTAAATTAGTCTAAATATGTAAAATCAAATCATTTGAAATTTATTTGCCCATCCATTGAAGTGTTGCAAAATTGTATGGCTGAAAATCATTGTTTTTTATAGTCACATGATGGATGGGTAAATGAATTTCAAATGATTTGGTTTTACATATTTAGACTAATTTAGATGTGTAGATCAATGTGAACGGTTCGGATCGTCGATATGAACGCCCGAAGGCCTAGTGCACACGCCGTGTGCACTAGAGGAGTGCACAACCGAAGCTTTCCCTATATATATATATATATATATATATATATATATATATATATATATATATATATATATATATATATATAAGGAATGCTCCCTTACAAACGGGTATGCAAACCTCAAAAGCTGTTGTTGGGAACAACGGTTTCAGTTATGTTAACACTGAAGCCGTTGTTTCCAACAACGGCTTAGGATTATAACGGTGGTTTGCAATGGAGAATTCCTCTCTATATATATAAGGCAGCAAGAATAAAACAACCTGGCATACCAAAATACAATCGTTGTGCACCACTTTGGTGTGCACTCGCCCTTCTAGCCATCACATGGATAATCCAAACCGTTCACATTAATTTGCACGTGTCTAAATTAGTTTAAATATGTAAAATCAAGTCATTTCAAATTCAATTGTTCATTCATCATGTCACTGTTAAAAAAAACGATATTCAGCCATACAATTTTGTGACACTCAATGCATGAGCAAATAAATTTCAAGTGACTTGATTTTGCATAGTTCAACTAATTTAGACTTCTAGATCAATATGAACGGTTTGGATCATCCATGTGAGGGCCAGAAGGGCGAGTGCGCACACTCAAGTGGTGCACAATGGAATCTCTCTCTCTCTCTCTCTCTCTCTCTCTCTCTCTCTCTCTCTCTCTCTCTCTCTCTCTCTCTCTCTATATATATATATATATATATATATATATATATATATATATATAGAGAGAGAGAGAGAGAGAGAGAGAGAGAGAGAGAGAAATGCTCCATTGAAAACGGGTTTGTTTTCACCGGGTTGGAAAACGGGTTTGAAATGCTCCATTGAAAACTGGTTTGTTTTCACCGGGTTGGAAAACGGGTTTGTTTTCACCGGGTTGGAAAACAACGATCTCAACCGTTGTGTGTGTGTGTGTGTGTGTGTGTGTATATATATATATATATATATATATATATATAGAGAGAGAGAGAGAGAGACAGAGAGAGAGAGAGAGAGAGAGAGAGAGAGAGAAGGAGAGAGAGAGAGAGAAATGCTCCATTGAAAACGGGTTTGTTTTCACCAGGTTGGAAAACAGCGATCTCAGCCGTTGGATCGCTCTTGATTGTGATCAGCGGCTTAGATCGCTGCCGACCATCACCCATCTCATTTAAATGGCGGAGGGTTAATTTGGAAATTTCGTACCAAATATCTCTTCGATCGCCTCATTCGCTCTAAAAAATTAAAAGAACATAGGCCGTTGTTGGGAACAACGGTCTAGGTTATAAACATAGGCCGTTGTTTGGAACAACGGCCTTTTATAACCTAGGCCGTTGTTGGCTGTAAAATTTTATAGCCTAGGCTAACGGCTTAGGTTATAAAAGGCCGTTGTTCCAAACAACGACGTATGTTCTCAATTTTTATAACCTTGGCCATTGTTTCCAATAACGGCCTAGGTTCATTCAATTTTTTAGAATCCGTGAGGCGAAGAGTTATTTGGGACGAAATTCGCAAATTAACCCTCCGCCACTTAAGTGAGATGGGTGATGGGCGGCAGCAATCTTAGCCGCTGATCACGATCCAACGGCTGAGATCGCTGTTTTCGTTGTTTTCCACTCCGTGAAAACACACCCGTTTTCACTGGAGCATTTCGTGTGTATATATATATTATATATATATATATTTCTGGTTGTGGAAGAAACCTTAAGAATGGCAAATATTGGTCTTATTTTTTTCCCCATTGCTAACAAAGATGTTAAATATGGAGGTAGGAAAACACCCTTAGCTTTGTTGAGTTTCTTTTCAATCGATCAGTTAATTAATATTGTCCTAAACCTGCAGGCTATATAATTCCAAAGGGCCGGGATGGCAAGTTGTTGGATGGCTTCAATCTCTTCACAATGATCCAGATAACTTTGATGATCCACAGAGTTCGAAGCCTGAAAGATGGGATGCAATTAGTTATTTGTTTCCTATTGAGAACAATTAATCATTGGTGAAGATAGCTAGTATGAGTATCGAGCAATGCAGCAATTAATATCCATTTGATGCAAAGCAAACTAGCTAATCCAATTATATATGTATCGTTTTAGAAATTTTTGAGTCTTTGCAGAATCCACCAAAGCTCGGAACTTATCAGGTGTTCGGCGGGGGCAGTACGATTTGCCCTGGTAATATGCTCGTCAGACTACAATTGACGATTATGCTTCACCATCTCTCTTTGTTGTTAACTAATTAAGTTCCCTGTATATTTAGTAGTAGATGTTTTAAAATGCTTATTAATCAACTTATAATGTGGGACAATATATATTTATATATAGGTGGGAATTGCTTAATCCTGATGGAAAGATTAATTATCTTCCTCATCCAAAGCCGGCAGATGGAGGTGCAGTAAAATTGATGAAGCAATTTAGACTACCCAATACTACCAGCTCCAATTCTCCATTTCAAATAAATATGATATGTTAGATATTATATTAGATTATATTATGAGAGATATTAGTTTAGTCTTATATCAAATAATGTATTGATTTAGTCTTCCTTTCTCTCCTATATAGGAGACATATTATACTCAGTTTATTCAATCAATAATCAATCAATAAAGTATTTCTTCTCATCCCTAATTCTAATATGGTATCAAAGTCTATAAATCCTATAAGGCCTAAACTAATTTTATCCTTGTCGTCGAGGTGGAGTGACTTTTACCTTCATCGGAATCACTCCACCTCCCAACATCCCTCTCCTAATCAAATCCCAAAATCCTAAATCTTCAAACCCTAGCCATCATCAAACAACTCGATCAAAAAATCATAGTCGTCATCAACTACCTCTACCGAAATCCTAGCCGCTATCAACAACAACAACAACAACAACAACAATCAACATCGACTGCACCAACTAACGGCACAAACAACTACAACAACTCACATCCCCTACTCTGGCGACACCACCACTACAAACCCCCCAACTTTGTCTTCAAACTTCTGTCGAACCCATCAACTCTGGCGATATCCCCAAACCTTCCATACAGCAGCCTCCATCTTCCTCCTTCCTGAACATCTTCTTCAAACCCAATTCCCACCACAACTGCAACTCCCAACATCACCATCAGATCATCAAGTTTCCGAACGAGATCATCATCAACATCAGATCATCATCATCATCATCATCATCATCGGAAGTTTCTTCTTCCCGAACTTCACTCCGACGAGCAACCAAAATCGTTACCCCAAACTCCCAAATCCAAACCCTCCAAACTGCGACAACACCAACGACCTCCCTTTCTTCTCCACACTGCATGGCACCCAAAAACCCAACTCTCAATCCCAATTCCAAAACCCTAGCTGCCTCTACTCTAACCAAACTCCATTCGCCGCCTCAATTCCCGCTGTCGCCTACCCATACCCACCATCGAAAGCCTCACTGAAACCCTAGCCTTCCACCTGAACCAGTTGATCTGACTGCCTCGACTGCCTTCCACAAAACCCTAGCCGCCTTTGTTTCTTTCTCATCTTCACACAAACACACTATAGACCCAAAACCCCAGACCCCTACCTGTTTCCGCCTTAAACTCACCTACTCGAAATCAATCCAAACTCTTCAAATCTGACCTGTTCCAAACTCTAATATCCTATCATCTCTTCGCAAGCTCGGCCCGTCTTTTGGGAAAAAAACTCTTTTTTGCAGGTTCTTCAACTTCTATAGTTCCGCTTCTGCCTCCAGATCCCGATACCACCTCACACAGGTTAATCCATTATGAGTTTGAAAGGGGGAGATCCCAACATCATTCCAGATCCCAAAATACTATTTCTTCTCAGTTCAGAGGTGAGATCCCAACTTGTGCCAACAGTGTGCCACTACAACATACTATTATGTCTCAAGTCAGGGGTGAGATCCCAACAGTTTGGGATATAGAGATCCCGCCATAGTTCGGGATATGGAGACCCCAACAGTGTGCCACCACTACTTCCTTCCAATACTACTACTACTATTCTCAAATCTGGGGTGAGATCCCAACACATGCGCTATTGAGCACCTTCTCTGCGCTATCTTCTTGAGCGTCGTTCCTGCATCACAGTTTGTCGTCCCTGTCACATGAACATCGTTAATATTTCAAACTCAAGTTGTTTGATCCAACTTGAGTTTGAAAGGAGACGTTAGATATTAGATTAGATTATATTATGGGAGAAATTAGTTTAGTCCCATATCGAATAATATATTGGTTTAGTCTTCCCTTCTCTCCTATATATAGGAGACATATTGTTCTCGATCGGTTTATTCAATGAATAATCAATCAATAAAGTATTTCTTTCCATTCCTAATTCTAACATGATCTATATCCTAAGAAAAGCAATTCTCGAGCATGTTTGTGTTGAGAGTTAAGCTTGCTTAAGCCTTTCTATGGCTGTAACTTGCATGGTATGTTACAAGAGTTTTTGTAACCTCCCTCCAATAAATGTGGAGTTACTGTGATCCACTACAAATAGTAACCTATTTCTCGGCATTTTTATTGACCTTTCCCGGCGTCACGAAACGCCGGGAATGTACGATCTGGCATTTCACAAACCGTCACCGCAAACGCCGCCCTTGCCCTTACCGAGGAAACATTAAGATACCCCGACGCTTGCAAACGCCGGGAACTCCTTTAAACAATCCCTGACGTTTATAAAACGCCGGGGTATAATTTTATTTATTTTGTTTTAGTTGTTAGCTATTTAACCTACCCCATTCTGAACGTCAGGGTTTTGTTTTTAATTTTTTAATTTTTTACCGTTACATCATCTACCCCGGCATGTGGAAACGCCGAGGTATATTTTCGAATTTTTTCAACAAAAAAAAAATTGGCACCTACCCCGTCGTTTGTAAACATTAGGGTTGTTTTGGAATTTTTTGTTGTTGTTTGGCTATTTGAAAGTGTGAAAACAAATATAATATTTAAACACACAAAAAAAAATCTGTACACAATTCATAATAATGTTCAACACGATATATTTCATAAACAGTTCACCAATGTCATAATATATCAAAATTCTAATTAACATTAATTTACCAACATACATACGAAATATGTTCCATTGTTCTTTAGTCTGACTTTAAAACAGACAAATTGATTTGTGTCACAATCCAAAAGGAAAGAAAACAAATAAAGAAATAGGCTAGATTGCACATGCTGCATGCTTCTTCCTTCTTTCCTTTTGGCACTGATGACATTATAATGGAATCCCTACAAAGAACATAATTTTCACTGTAAACCAGGCTAAATATAGAAAGTAATCCGAACTTTTTAATTGACATAATAAAGACATGAATGATAATCATATTGTTGCAGATTCTAGAAGAATTAATTCACTGCATAGCATAAGAAGTGTACACTGTAATCCTCTTGCCATGAGTACTGGAATCATAATGCTCCAAGAATTCGCATGTAGGAGAATCTTTTTCAAAAAACTTTCTTTAAGCATACTATAGGCATCTCGCCCAAACGACATACTCGCAGCCAGAATAAACATATAGAAAAACAAAACTAATTAAGAAACTAAACAACAACTAATCTTTCCCAGTATCGAATGTCCCACACTCGTTTGCAGTGTACCTTGTTGTTGAAGAGCATTCTCTTCTCCACCATTGACACATTGAATAATGCAAATTGTTCATTATGTCGTCATATTTTCCTTTAAATTGGATCTTTGGTTTATTGTGGAACTATTTTAAGAATAACTTTGATAATGTTATCTATAGAAACTAGGTATTCAAGGTTAAGTGAGATTGTCGTCTCACTTCCTCTTATTGTCTTTCTATTTATGCAAATGTTACAAGAGATCTATTCTCAAGTTCGTACTACGTGTTTAGTTTGCCAAATTTTAAAAAATAAATGATAGTTGCATTATCGGCACAGAAACTCCTCTTTAAAAACTTTATTAGAGTTATGCATTCTGATTTATGTTGACAATATTGAAATTCCTCTTCCTGTAATATATTAGTCGAGCATCCGTAACTCCTTTGTAATTCTATTTTAATCATGCTTTCTATATTGTCAAAATTGACAACGTAGAAAGTAATCCGACATTTTAGTGACATATGAAATATTAGTAATAGTCTTCCATATGCACCAGTAAATATAAATTAAGATGATATAAAATTGGTAAATATTCAATAAACAATCTATTCTCAAAAGACAAAAAATAAAAAATTCAAACTCATCAATTGACGGAGTTAAAGAAGTGAAGCTAATAAGGATGTAATACCTACAAGAAGAAAAAATCCCGCCTACAGTGTATTTCTAGCGATGGCGTTGACGGGATCACGTTTGCCGGCTCCCTCTTCATTCAGCTGACTGGATGCTGTAGGGACTCTATCACCTTGCTGTATAAGGCATAAAAATATACATTAGGTTTCTAAGTCGAAGAAAAAAGACATCATTTTCCTAAGCAATATAAACATCAGAGAACATTCAAAAACTTTGAGTTAAAACTCCATGGTATGAAGACAAAAACTAGAGAGGGAAAGAAATGAAGTTCATAACAAAAAAATCTAAAATGCTTGCAATTGACACTTACAATTAGATAAGAACAATAATAACCAAAGAAAGTATGCAGGCTTACATGAAGAGACATTATTCTCACAAACCACAATTCTACCACTTATTATTTTATATGAATGCAACTCTATATTCAAGTGGCAACTCTCTATATATTCTAACCTGTCTCGGTATGTCATTAGGGTTTTGAATGTTTGTTTCCTTCATTATATGTGCAATTGTTGCCTAAAGTTTTGCGAGTTGCGTCTCTAGAAAACATATCTTCTCATCTCTAGGATCAGACTGTGTTGATGAAGAAGCACAGGATCGAGAGGGTGTTGGTCCTAACCCCTTCCCACGCACACGACCATGGCGATCTGGACCCATGTTTTTGACCATCGCTTGGTGTTGAAGCTGCACTATATCAACGGGTATTGTGGGTGAGTCGGCAGCGAAAGCGGATGAGAGTTCGGGATACCTATTTCTAGCAGTTCTCTATAAAAATTAAATTGCAAAAACATGTGATATGTTATTCATTTTTAAGGCATATTACATATCAAATAAGCACGTTTAATATATGACACTATTACTGATATCATCGCTGCATTTGAGGACGGAAATACGCTTTGTGAGTTCATGTGGGTGGCGCCGAAGAAATCTAAATTGCCGTACTGATCCGTACCTCCTCGCTGCACATCCTAAATATATTAGAATACATAGGAATTTTATAAAATCAATAATGTATATTATTCTAATGGAAAAAAAAACTTAGTAATACCATTATTGTGCGACGCCTTGCGAAGCTTGTACCTCCGGAAGTGTGCAGCACGTCCTGTGCATCCCTACTTGCACGACCTTTTCCAGCCCTCTTTTGCACATAATTAAAATTATTACAATTACAATAAGATTTAATAAGCCAAATAACATATCAAAATAATATATCAATTGTAATAACTATCGTCTTTGTTAAACATTTTTTATTACCTTCCCCTCAGGTGTACTCCAAAAATGACAAAGGAATTCTCAATCAGAACGCACGACAACTTTCAGGACTACTCTTGTGTTCTCAACCAGTGTTTTCTCGTCGTAATATTCTGCCTTAAGCTTAACCTTATAGTCTCTCTATTTTTTGGACATAGATTTATTTACCCAATCGGCATCAAGAACCGCCGGCTAATCAAATTTTTGCTGTATATGAACAAGAGAAGATTAGTCTAGATGAAATAAGTAATATTTGTTAACATGCTTTCAAGGTCCTTAAAGTTTACTTCATTAGAACCGTAGATAGACCTAAGTGTTCTTAGAAAGAAACAATTAAGAAAATCAGGATAGTTGTTAATTTAAAGTAATATATATTCACATAGTTGAATGAAAAAATATAATTCATGTCTAAATACCCTAAAACCCATAGGGGCCGAACATTAGCTAAGAGGCAAGAACGTAATAGGGCATGACACACACGAAAAGCTCTAAATGAAACATATAGCTAGCCATGAAAACACAAAAAATGTCATTTCTTATATGTAGGGGCCGAACATTAGGTAAGAGGCATGAACGTAATAGGGCACGACACACATGAAAAGCTCTAAATGATACATATAGCTAGCCATGAAAACACAAAAAATGTCATTTCTTATATGTAGGGGCCGAACATTGGCTAAGAGGCATGAACGTAATAGTAATAGGGCACGACACACATGAAAAGCTCTAAATGATACATATAGCTAGCCATGAAAACACAAAAAATGTCTTTTCTTATATGTAGTATGTGTGTCAGAGATGTTTCCGACACAGACTACAAAACAAAAAATGTTTCTGCAACTTAGAACACCAGTGATTTGGTAAAACATTTAAGAAACTGGAACAGCTCTACATTTATATACATTTAAGAAACTGGAACAGCTCTACATTTATATTCATCTCGGTCTTACAAAGCCTTTTATGGATACATTAGGCATTAGGACTAAGAATTCATAGTAAGACTCGGTTCTGTCCATGTAAATTGAATTCATAGTAAGAATTGCAAGTGTCTACAACAAAAGTTTGATAAATAAAATAGACATTATCTATCCAGAGATGCTTACATGTGGAGATGAACCGTGATATTTTATTTTATTTTTGGGAGGAGGGGGGAATCAAGTCACCTTTGAAAGTTTAATCAACATGCATCCCCAAGCAATACAGAGGGGGGAGATGTGTTAAATGACTCAACTTTATGTCAACTCCCTAGTTTAAACTCATATATATATATATAGTCTGTGTGCACTCTAACAGGAAAAGGTCCATCTTAGCTTGATGATGGACTCATAGACAGTAATAAATGAAATGAACAAATTCTGACAATTGCTTTCATAAAGCTGTTTACTATCTAAAAACACATTAAAAACAAAATGCTTCCGTTACATATACTGGGACTCCTTTCCCATCAATATTTCCATTTCCGTCTACAAATTTTAGCAGCAATTGTTTAAGACACAGTACAAATGGATTTTTTTTTTTTGATGTAAGCGGATAGAGTCAACCGACTCCAGCCAGATCAAAAAATATATTAATAATGCGGTAAAAACTGTACAAGTCGATAATAAGGGGTTTTATAAGAAGTAAAACGAAACGCCAGCCGATAACAAAACGCTGACTACAAATAAAAACAGGAGACGAGCATAATCTAGATACTATACAACAGGATGAGATAAATAAAATAGCAGTAGTGACGGGCTGGTCGGAGACCGAAAACGCGACAAAACACCATCAGTTCAAGCAGCCATCGGAGCAGGAATCAGTGGAGCTTGCGCGCAGTCGGACTAGGATCGTGATCCGATCACGAGCGTTCCGTCTGAACGGCGAAACTCCATGCGATGGATAGAGATACGCCTGAAAGCATAATGCACCACAGGAGCAGGGGAATAGCTACCGCAGTCTAATAAAAAACTAGGGTCAAAAACCACGAGAAAGGGTCCTGGATAAAGACTCTGAGCCTGAAGCACAAAACAAATGAAGGCCTCATGACTAGAGAGCCAAGAGAAGCTCAGAGTGAGGAAGAAACCAAGGTCCTTAAAACCTGGGCAAAGGCAAAAATCAACCACTCAATCAAACAGCCAGAATGCCCAATGAGTGCAAGAGCATGAAAATAATAGGCCCAAGGTCAAAACATAGCACCTGCCACTAAGAGGGAAGCGAAACAGAATCAAAACACAGAAAGAAACCACAACCACAACAACACAACTAAAGTTAACAGCACATTAATATGCACAAAAGAGGGGAGATATCCCTCAACGAGCGACAGTCATACACAATCAGTACCAGGAGACCCTAGGGGAGGCGATAGCCAGATAGGAATACAAGTCAAGGAGATAGAACGCTATAAAACCCCAACGCGCGCTCACCCTCCTAACTTGTTACCACATTCCACAAAAAAGAAAATAACTAACAAAGAGAAACCACAGTAGCTAAAACAAAAGTGCTGCACTGAAACATAAGCACTATCAGCCAAGAGGATCCCGACCAAAGTACAAATGGATTTTTAGAAGGATAACTTACAAAATAAAAATAGCATAAATTTTCTCCCAACTGATGTCTTAACAAAACCCATCACAGTTTCTGTTACTTTTTCTATATTTTGTAAAATTCATGATAGATGAACATATCAAAGAAAGTTCAACTAGTAAATTGAATTGAAGTTCATGTCAGTATTCTGCAAGTGACCCTTCTAAAAGCTTGCCATGTATATATCAAGTTTTATTTTTTAAAGATACAATAATGACTGCAATCCTGTCCAATTATGCAGTGACCCGTTCAGATTCATAGAGTCGACTTGATCATGAAAGAACTAAAAGACACTAATGCAGGATGCATGGATTCATTATTAGAATGCGCATGGATTATTAGAATGCAATACAATAGTAAACCTAAAGATGCTAAAAAAGTGAAAGAAATTGGTAACACGAAGAAACTAGTAAAATTAAGATAGGTGCTCTTTACAGCACGTAATCATATTTATAACCGTATACCATATTTAAAACAAAAAATTAAGTAATACCTTAAGAACTTCGACGGCTTTAGCCCGTGTCGCTAAGGAAATTTTTGTCCATCTATCGTAAGAAAGTGGAAGGTACTCCGAATTCCTCGCAATTAATCCTATGAACGATGCGAATGTTATGGCATCTTTTCCTATGGGTTGATTATCCCTGTTCACCTCCACTTGGATTTTTTGACCGGTGGGTAGCTTTGTCCATCTATCGTAAGAAAGTGGAAGGTACTCCGAATTCCTCGCAATTAATCCTATGAACGATGCGAATGTTATGGCATCTTTTCCTATGGGTTGATTATCCCTGTTCACCTCCACTTGGATTTTTTGACCGGTGGGTAGCTTCCAAACATCATTTAGCTCCATCGGTACCCAGGGTCTTTTTTTTGGGGGGGGGGGGGGGGGGGGGGGGGGGGGGGGCTCCCCTCACCTGCTTGTAAGTGTGATGAGGACATCAATTCTAATTAGTTTAGTATTTTATTTCAATACCATATTTGTTTTTTGCAATTATAGCCATATGTAATTTTTCTTTTATATTAGAATATTTTTGAGATTTTGAGAATATTTTGATATTTGTATCAAGATTTGCTTTGAGCATATATATAGGTCTTGAGATTAATGAGAAAGATATGTCATTCTTGTAACGCCCCGGATCCCCGTCATCGGACATCCGTGACACAACCAGAATCTTTGCCTTCAAATGCATCTCAACACAGTAAATAGTACGGAAATTTAAAACACTTTTATTGCCAACAGAGTTAATACATCAATAGTTACGAACATCAATTATTCGTATCAAGCTATAACGCCCCCATATTGACTCCAAACTCAATTCTTTCAATTTCTATATCACTTAAAACATAAACTAAGATAATTATATTTCTAAGAAAATTTTGGCAGAGTTTTCCCTGAAATTTCTGCCCCGAAACACAAAAAGCTTACGGAATTCTGCTCTAAATTCCGTAGCTCACATCATAGGCAATGATATCACGGGCTCCCTAGGCCAAAATGAGCAGAATCACACAGGCAATATATATATGTGCTATGGGGGCCAAACTCATAATAGAATATCAAATATCAATTAAAAATCATAAATTCCTTTGAAAACGTAGTAAGGTTTTTAGAAAATAATTCATAAAACATACCACAGGGCCCGGTACTCCACAACGAGATGGGTACGGGTCAACAATATAGCATGCCACCCCGCACTATACTCATCATCATCATCCACATACTTATACATCACAAATACAGTTTAGCGCATAAATTTCACTATTCACATAAATAACCTTAAACAACAATTGTAAAATGAAGCTCCATTCCACAGAATCTATACCTCACCACTGCACCGCTGAGGACCTGTAATAGTAGGGGCCTAGGGTAGTCTAGAGACCCCCTAACCCCCTAAACACTAAGGAGTTAGCCATTTCTGGTGTGAGTATAATCTATTAATAAGCAAATAAAGTAACTTATAAATAAAACATAACGAACTTATGAATATCAAGATAAACCTGAACATGTAAATATCATAAATGGGAATTCACATCAAATACTCACTGCGTCATCACCGGTATGTATGTCCATACCTGCTCACAACATACTTATCTTTAATTTGGAAATCTTTTCCAAATTAGTCGCTTAAGGCCCATCATTTTACGCCTTACGCAAATATTCCTGTAGCTTTATTCTCCCATAAAGCTTTACATTCACACAACGCTACTTTCACATAAACTGCACCCTATTTACCATTCATTTGCAATTACAGACTCATGACTTATAATCCTTCCCAATTTCATATCACATAACATCGCATTCATTCATTTCTTACAACACATATCATCATGTCTCGCAACACATCACTTTTGCACTCATTACGCAGTTCAACTATCACACTCACAATTCAGCTTGAATGGAAAATAAACGTGTATCATGATTTCCTAGTGTTCATGTATGCCGTGACCTGAGTCTAAATGCAAAATGCAGAGTGTAGAACAGATGCACTTAATCTAACGTCAGCAAGACTCTGAACACACATGCATCCCATACTACATGTGGCCCAGGTCAAGCCAATGTACTTAGTCTAATGCAAAATGCAGAGTATAGAACAGATGCACTTAATCTAACGTCAGCAAGACTCTGGACATACATGCATCTCATACTACATGTGGTCCAAGTCAAGCCAATGTACTTAGTCTAATGCAAGCCAGACTTTGGAAATGTATGCATCCCATACTACATACTTTCCAAATCAAGTCGTTGTCTCCAAGTTTAGGGATTCGAACCCTCGCTACGCAATGCATTCTAATTCGGTCCACTTCCTGTTCCCGATAGATCGTGGCAATGAGGTTGCAGTCAACGGTCCCACCGTTCTGCAGTCAACAGCCATGACGATAAAGATATACGGTCCCACCGTATGGCAGACAACGGTCCCACCGATCTGCAGTCAACAGCCGTGACGATAAAGATATACGGTCCCACCGTATGGCAGACAACGGTCCCACCGTTCTGCAGTCAACAGCCGTGACGATAAAGATATACGGTCCCACCGTATGGCAGACAACGGTCCCACCGTTCTGCAGTCAACAGCCATGACGATAAATATATACGGTCCCACCGTATGGCAGACAACGATCCCACCGTTCTGCAGTCAGCAGCTGTGAGGATAAATATATACGGTCCCACCGTATGGCAGTCAACGGTCCCACCGTTCTACAGTCAACAGCCGTGACAATAAATATATACGGTCCCACCGTATGGCAGACAACGGTCCCACCGTTCTGCAGTCAGCAGCTGTGACGATAAATATATACGGTCCCACCATATGGCAGACAACGGTCCCACCGTTCTGCAGTCAACAGCTGTGACGATAAATATATACGGTCCCACATTATGGCAGACAACGGTCCCACCGTTCTGCAGTCAACAGCCGTGACGATAAATATATACGGTCCCACCGTATGGCAGACAACGGTCCCACCGTTCTGCAGTCAGCAGCTGTGACGATAAATATATACGGTCCCACCATATGGCAGACAACGGTCCCACCGTTCTGCAGTCAACAGCCGTGACGATAAATATATACGGTCCCACATTATGGCAGTCAACGGTCCCACCGTTCTGCAGTCAACAGCCATGACGATAAAGATATACGGTCCCACCGTATGGCAGTCAACGGTCCCACCGTTCTGCAGTCAACAGCTGTGACGATAAATATATACGGTCCCACCGTATGGCAGACAACGGTCCCACCGTTCTGCAGTCAACAGCTGTGACGATAAATATATACGGTCCCACTGTATGGCAGTCAACGGTCCCACCGTTCCGCAGTTAACAGTCGTGACGATAAAGATTTACGGTCCCACCGTATGGCAGACAACGGTCCCACCGTTCTGCAGTTAACAGTTGTGACGATAAATATATACGGTCCCACCGTATGGCAGTCAACGGTCCCACCGTTCTGCAGTCAACTTAAACTTGAAGTTTAGTTTAATCAACAGGTCGCTAGCTTGCACGTCCATAACTTCCAACGCACAACACAAAATTACTTGATACTATAAAACCTCATGTACTCTCAATAGTACATTCTTCTTGCACTCGCTGCACCTTTCCAATATCATAAGAGTTTGCTCATTCATCGGAAATTCTCTATTCCGGGTCCTATAGGAAGGTGGGAGTGTCTATTTCGACTTCTTAATTTGAACACCTCTTTCAGACTCTATCATTTGAGTTCTCGAAAACACAAGTTCCATCAGGTGTACAAACAGAGAGAAACTGATTTTCTTAGCCAATAATACTTCAACTAAGATTGGGTCTGTTCCATCTTTGGAAAATCATAACTCTCAACCTATAAACTGGAATTACAAAACTCCAGATGGGTTAGAAACCATGACTCCCTACTACGACTCTCTAGTTGGTCAATTTTCCAAATTTTTAACCATTTCAGAGCAAGAATTTCCCAACTTACCCTCATAAACATGCTTCTTAACAAGCTCATATATAAAAAAATGAGTTGTTCTTTACCATACAACTATCCTTCTTAGCATTCCACTTATCATACAATGATAATCAAAATTCTCCAAACGTTCCCACAAGCTAAGAATTCACATATACATCACAATGCCATGTATGTATATCTACACAATACATCACCATCACATTGAATATTTAAAATCCCATCAACTCACCACATACACACCAATTTATCACATAACTTTTAACAAATAGGAACTTCCCGTATTTTAAATTAAAACTTCATTTGGCTGAATTAAACCAGGATTGCTCCAAAATTGCCTAAGATTTTATCATAACCGTAAACATATATTTAGCATAATCATACTCACCATATTTGATATCGTCATATAAATATAACTCATCCCCACATACACATATACGTTGTTCCGATACCCTTGATCCAAACACGCCTTATCCGTAACTCATACCAACCATTCAGGTTATTATGAAATTTTTCTTAAAAACACAAAATACGTAAATAAATTTAAACTCACAAAATATCCCGCGAAGACTCGAAGCGCCAGCACGCATCCAAGGTCGCTAGTATATCCTTTTCGAAGCCCTCTCCAAAAATCGATGCTACCATGAGCTAGAGCACCCTCCAATTAGCCATCCTTCCAAATTAATTTAAAAACAATGAAGAGATGGGGTGGATTTGGGTGGGGAGAGCACCGACCGAATGGGTTTCATTCGGTGGGGTTTCTTTCGGCTGCGAAAGAAACGGGGGAGGGAAGAAGGAGATGGAAGGAGAAAGGGTGGGTGGGGTTTTTTATAAAATAAAAATATAATAAAAAGATTTTTAAAGAAATATTTGCATATAAACCGCCCAATCTCTCAAATATATCAAATAAGCCCCAAATCTCTACTTTAATATTACCTACCATACAAAATACATTAAAATCACCTCATAATAATCCTTCAAAATTATAAAATAAAGTAGCCAATATATCTGATATTTCTTAATAAAAATCAGATGTTATAAGAAAAGTACATACCCTCGTGCAATTCTCCATTGCGCACGGATTACGATGCAAAATAGCCATGTGCTATTTTTGCGGGGTATTACAATTCTTGATTAAAAATTATTGTGTTCAGTTTTGCTCTTCCTGTCTCTTTTTGTGTAATACAATTGAGATCCAATTATTAGGATTTGTGATAAATCCTAATAAAATTTTAGAGTTTGTGATAAACTCTAAAATCTACCCCAAATTAAAAATCCCCCAAATACGAATCCCTAACCCTAATTTCCCAAATCCCAAAATCATACACCTAAAACAACCCAGCCGTCTTCATCTTCATCTACCCCATTCTCAAAAACCCTAGCCCTCCTTTCGAAATCCATCTCCCGATCCTCTTCCTCCTCCACGTCGCCTCAGACCCCTGTCGCCTTCTCCGTCAAGCTACCCTCCTTCAACCCCGATCTCGCCATTTTCACCCTCTTCATTCCCTGTTGAACCCATCAGTTGACCGCTCCTCCTTGACCCGTCCCTATCTCCCGTCGACCCTTGAACACTCACCCGACGCCAGTGGCTCTGCTCCTCCCAACGCCAGCAAAGCCAACAGTGGCATCAACAGCCAGTGCCCTCCCTGTGTAGCCTTTCGCTGAGGACAGCAGCAGCTTCCCTGCTCCTCCAGATCCAGCCACCAGCCATTCCTGACAGTAGCTTCTTCCTTGATTGTCGTAACTATTCTTCGAACCTCGGTATACTCTTTCTCTTCTTAAGTATTTGTGTTATATTACTTTATCATCTCTATTATATTATTCAATTTAACTGTCGACCACAAATATTGAGATTGAGTGTTGCACTTGCTTGATTAGAGTACGAATCAATATTGAATCTTTTACTTGTTAAGAACACTTAGAGATTTACTTATTGATTTTAGAATTGAATTATTAATTGGGATTGTTAAACGTGATTCAGTTCTTGAAAATTCATCAAATCGATTAATTGTTTAAACTTCTAACTTTAATCCGCATTACATGTTGGTAAAATTAATCCTTTAAGATTCTTGAAAATTCTATATTTAAGGTTAGTTTTACATTATTTTGGTATCAGAGCGAAGGTTGTTAAAACCCTAGTTCTTGCATCATTTAGGCATTATTTTTGCATTCATTTAGAGTCCTTTATTTTATTTTCTTTTGTTCTTTTAGATCACTTCAGGTTTATTTATAAATTAAAAAAATTAGGACACGTTTTTCCAAATTTTAGCACACACGACCCCTAGTTTCCATTTTTAGTGAATGCACCTTCACAGCACCATCACAGATCCTGAAGAGCCTTTCTTAGCCCTCCCAAATTACCCAATTAGGAACCCTAGACTTTCCCAACCTGAAATGGACAACTCTGATATCTCCGCTACTCTAACTGCCATTCAAGCAACTCTTGCCAATATCAATCAGAGGTTTAAGAAAGTGGATTAAATCAAACCGTTGTCCCTGAGCATCATGCCAATCGTCAGATCCCTCAAGAGAATGTTCGTGACGATCGATGTCAAGAACGTGACCCTGACGATCAATATAAGAAGAACGTTAAGGCTTACGTTCCCCATTTTGAAGGACACATGGAACCCCAAGCCTATCTTGATTGGATCCGTGTGATGAACCACTACTTTGTGTAGTTTGACATGAGCAAAGCCCTGAAAGTTAAATTTATTATTATGAAATTGACGGGTAAAGCTCAACAACACTGGACCAATCTTGAACATGCCCGCAGAGGCCGAGGCCTGACACTCATAGCCACTTGGGAAGTCATGAAAGAGGAGCTCACTGAGAGATATGTACCGTTATCGTTCCACACCCAATTGCTAGATTCGTGGAACCAACTTTATCAAGGAAGTAAATCCACACAAGAATATGTTGATAAGTTTGATAACTTTCTTATTCGGTGCAATGCTTTAGGTAAAGAGAGTGAAGAACAAACTCTCTCTAGATTCAGAGCTGGACTACGAGCTGACCTTAGGAACGAGCTAATTCATAGAAATATGAACTCACTAGTGGCAGCCTACGGCCTAGTCCTCGATATGGATTCCCTTAAAGCAAGTTATCATTACAAGTCTAGCGATTCGATGGATCATTCCTCTAAAATGAATCCTCCTGACCCCTCTAGACCTGAGCACTCTTCTCGTCAGTACCCTAACAAGTCTTATCCAAACAAACATACTTCAAATTCCTACTCACATAGAAATGACAACACGGGTAAGAACACTGAAAGAGACTATTCTAAGATTGATCCTCTCACTAAGTACTATAAATGTAAGGGATATGGCCATGTTGCTAGCAACTGTCCCAGCCTAAGTAGGATCAATATAGTAGATGGTACCGCAGTCATCGCTGATGAGCCCGATAATGAGTTTACCTATGAACTTAATATAAGTGATGACTTTGATGAAAAAGAGAATGACCAGTCTCTCAATTGTATTCAGTCTGTCCAGTCACCTCCATTAAGTGTACCTAAGTCACCCATCCTTTCCCAAGTCACTTGGCAGCCTATAGATTTTATCCATATGTTAGAACATCCTAGAGACACAGAGTCTGTACCCACATTTGCATATCACATTCATGACTTATATAGAGAAATTTCCAAGGAACTTAATGAGAATAATTTTAACTATAAGTTAATAGCAGATACTAGAAGGAAATTTATAACTTTTGATATTGGTAACGAAGTGATGGTTTGGATTCATCCGGAACGGTTTCCTGTTAGACCCGTTAAGAACTTGAACATACGTGCTGCGGCCCATTTAAGATTCTACATACAATCAATGATAATACCTATGTCGTTGACCTTCCTGAAGTTTTTCGCATAAGACTTTCAATATTGAGGATCTAGTACTCTATGAAGGCTCAAAATTCAACCCTAGAAGTTTTCTTATAGATGAGCCTACCCTACAGCCTAATGGTGAGATTCCCACATTTATCCCTCTACCTGATACTATTCACCCACCGACAGAAGAATTGAATAATATTTTTGATGATCAGATAATCTCTACAAGAGATGGTGGTATGCACAAGTATTTGGTAAGGTGGAAGAACAAGCCGAAGTTGGATGGCACTTGCAGTGATCGTGAGGAGCTCCCGCAACTGGATCCATATCTTTTAAAGCACCATGACAGGATCAATTGTTTTGACTCGACTGGGTCGAGCTCTCTCCCACCCGGAGAGAATGATGAGGACATCAATTCTAATTAGTTTAGTATTTTATTTTTGTACCATATTTATTTTTGACAATTATAGCTATATGTAATCTTTCTTTTAAGCATTAGAATATTTTTGAGATTATGAGAATATTTTGATATTTGTATCAAGATTTGTTTTGAGCCTATATATAGGCCTTGAAATTAATGAGAAAGATATGCCATTTTTGATTAAAAATTATTGTGTTGAGTTTTGCTCTTCCTGTCTCTTTTTGTGTGATACAATTGAGATCCAATTATTAGGGTTTGTGATAAATCCTAATAAAATTTTAGAGTTTGTGATAAACTATAAAATCTACCCCCAAATTAAAAATCCCTCAAATACAAATCCCTAACCCTAATTTCCCAAATCCCAAAATCATACACCTAAAACAACCCAGCCGTCTTCATCTTCATCTACCCCATTCTCAACAACCCTAGCCCTCCTTCCGAAATCCATCTCCCGATCCTCTTCCTCCTCCACCTCTCCCCAGACCCCCGTCGCCTTCTCCATCAAGCTACCCTCCTTCAACCTCCGATCTTGCCATTTTCACCCTCTTCATTCCCCGTCGAACCCATCAGTCGACCGCTCCTCCTCACCTCGTCCCTATCTCCCGTCGACCCCTGAACACCCACCCAACGCCGGCGACTCCGCTCCTCCCGATGCCAACAAATCCAATAGTGGCATCGACAGCCAGTGCCCTCCCTGTGTCGCCTTCCGCCGAGGACAGCAGCAGTTTCCCTGCTCCTCCAAATCCAGCCACCAGCCATTTCTGACAGTAGCTTCTTCCTTGATTGTCACAACTGTTCTTCGAACCTCGGTATACTCTTTTCCTTCTCAATTATTTGTGTTATACTACTATATCATCTCTATTATATTATTTAATTTAACTGTCGACCACAAATATTGAGATTGAGTGTTGCACTTGCTTGATTAGAGTACGAATCAATATTGAATCTTTTACTTGTTAAGAACACTTAGGAATTTACTTATTGATTGTAGAATTGAATTATTAATTGGGATTGTTAAACGTGATTCAGTTCTTGAAAATCCATCAAACCGATTAATTGTTTAAACTTCTAACTTTGATCCGCATTACATGTTGGTAAAATTAATCCTTTAAGATTCTTGAAAATTCTCTATTTAGGGATAGTTTTACATCAAAGTGATTATCCTCCTCGTTTAGATGCTCCACTCCACCCTCCATTCCATCAGTGTGCGGGGTTTCGGTCGGTTCATCATGGACATGGGTTGTTGGACTATTGTGTGCATTGGATTGTTATGAATTCCAAAAGCATCCCGCACTAAAGTTTGCATCTCCTCGACAACACTATAGTCGTCATTTACTAATTGTTCATCTTCATCTTCTAACACAGCTGGACCAACCGGAATCGATGTGGCACGCTCTTCATGGCAGAACCACAGTGTGTACCCTTGCAGAAAACCATTAATCACCAAATGTGTTTGTACTTCGTAGCATCGAAGCAAATGACAGTTTACGCACCAGTGACATTGACAAAGGATAAAGTTGGGATCACGAAAATGTTGCTTTGCAATGATAATGAAATCTTTAACACCATCCCGATACTCCTTGGATAATCGTGACTTACTCATCCAACTTTTATCCATTTCAATAATATCACTCAATCTGAAAATTAAATTTCATAAATTAAAATTTTATTTTGTTAGAGTATCCACAATGGTATTTCTCAAATTTAAAAAATGGCAGCTACAGTATTAGCATTTAGCGAAATGGTCTGCAGTGGTTGTTTGCTATATATTTTTTTCATTTTTATAGTCGGACGATACATGTTGTATCGTCCGTTGACGCGTAAAATAAAAAAAGAAAGAGACGAGACAACATGTCTCGTCCCTCTCAAATTTTAAAAAAATTTGCATGGGACGGTAGAACATTTACCGTCGCGCAATTTTTTTTTTTAAAAATGGGAGAGACGATACATGTTGTATCGTCTCTTTCGTTTTAAAAAAAAAATTAATTAATTACTGATTAACTATTAAAATATGTTAATTAAATAAATTAAATAATATAATATTACCTAAACCTAATTAAAAACCCACTAAACCTAATTAAAAGGACCTAACCTACCCACTAATCCCTCCCCAAAACCTGGACGGGACATGTTGTCCCGTCCGAGAATTTTTCTTTTTTTTTTTCGGCGAATTTGACCATTCGATCTACTTAAGAAAAAAAATTGGGACGATACATGTTGAATCGCCCGATGTTATTAAAAAAAAATTTGGGATGATACATGTTGTATCGTCCGACGTTATTAAAAAAAAAAATAATTGGGACGAGAAATGTTGTCCCGTCTCTTATAATTTGAGAATCGCAATTTCGTTTCTCAAAAATGAGAAGCGACTGTAGCGATTTTGCCAAAATATGGCAAAATAGCAAACGACTACAGCGTCTTGTTTCTCAAAAAATGGCAAATGGGCAAATATAGCAAATGACTGTGGATGCTCTTACCTCATTAAAGTGTGTACGTCACTAGATAATTCAATCGGAAAAAAATTTATTATGAAATATTATATTCATTATTAACAAATTACCAAATTTAAAACAAAATCTTCGAAGGAAAAAAAAAGTTCTCCCAAGTATTTAAAGATTAATTAATGATGTATTATATCTTCTTTTTTGTTGGATATATTGGTATATTCTCTCTATATAAATATATCACGTGCATATGTGTAACACGTGTAATGTACGTACAATTGATTGGATATTGGAACGCGGGTTTGTGGGCTTATAACCCGATACCCAAACCAATATTTAGGAATAAATACTGGCTTGTGATAGCAGTCCAGGTATTCCAATCATCATACCTAGGGTAAATATCTCAAGCAACTTAGATCTAAGATAAAACCCTAATTCCCAATTGTTAATTTCTCACAAAACCTAACAATTTTAAGATATTATAATCAATTTTGTGAGATTAAATAAGAGGGATACCAGTGGTTGTTGAATCTCGTCGGATTCAGTTGGAGCAGTCGGATCTCGTCGAAATCGAAGAAGTCATCGTCGCTGATCGTGGAGAACTCCACCGTCAGGACTCTCTCTCCATCGTCGGAACCCTCTCTCCGTCTCTCACCTCCTTCCCTGTCGATTGGGTCGCAAAGTCCAAGCCCGTCGTCCCTGTGGATCCGTCTCTCGCCGATCTTTCGTGAGGTCGAAGCTCGACTCAAGAACCCATCGGGTTGCCCTCTCTCTTCCCGGTTGGAGTCGACGGTGGCCTTCCCTCATGCGCCGACTCCGATATCTTCCCTCTTCTTCACCATCAACAGATTGGGTCAGTGTGGAACCCTAATTGAAGAAGATCGTGAAGAGAACTTTTGTATCTCATCAAGATATGGTATTTCTAAACTTTATGATTCGTGCAATTTATCTAATTCATTTATTCTGTTATTGGTTAGCAGATCTGTAGATAAATCCTCTTCTCCCTATAAATTACTTGTGTAGTAATAATTCAGAACATACTCCTGAACTTTAGGAACTCATCGTTTATTCCTTGAGATGGAAAAACATGATCGACCGTATGAGGTTCCTAAACTGGAGGCGTTTAGTAGTTCTGAATTCAATAGTTGGAAGTGGAAAGCACAGTATGGGATGAAATTCATGAAGATCTTTTATACCTGTCAAACGACTTATGATGACTGTACTGAAGATGTGGATGATGCCACTTGGATCAGAGATGAGGACTTGTGCAGGGAGTTTTTGCTAAACAGTATTTCAGATCGGTTAGTAGATGTGTACATGAAGTGCGGAACAGCTAAGGAGATTTGGGACAATCTGCTGGATGAATTCAAAAAGGAGGAGAAGGTCTCCAAGACTCACTTGGTTGACAAGTTCATGAGTTTTGAATTCAGAGAGGAGAATGCCATTCTCCCTCAGGTAACTGATCTTGAAAACTTAGTAGCTAAATTGAAAACCGAACATATCACTGTGTGTGATGCCTTTCTTACTGGAGCAATAATCTTTAAATTACCTGCATCATGGCTCACATTTAAAACTGAAATGTATAGACTGCCAGAACAAATTAAGCTTGCACAACTCAAACGATGTATTAAAGTAGAGGATGAGACAAGAACTAGGATAAATTTGGAGTTGGCTAAGAAACAAATTCCTCACGCTAATGTGCTAACCAATTCCAAATATGTTCCTAAGTTTAAAAAGAACAAACTTAATAAAGTTAAGGGTGAACCGTACAAGTTGGAAGCCAATAAAAAAATTTTGAAAAAGAAAGGGAAGTGCTACAACTGTAGGAAGTGGGGTCACCATGCTACCGAATGTAGGCTACCCAAAAGAGAACAACCTAACAATGAAACAGTTAACTTATTATAGGACAACACTGAACCCACCAACTTTCTGTGTGTTGTTGGTGACGATAAGGTCAGTGTCTCTACTTGTTGGTTGTTGGACTCGGGGGCTATATGTCATGCTTGCAACAATAAGAACCTGCTAACTGATCTCAAAGATGCAAATGAGTTTGTCTCTATGGCGAATGGAGAATCAGTCAGGGTGCTCCAGGTTGGAACTGCAAATCTCAGTCTTTCATCAGGTAAGAATTTAATTTTGCGTAATGTTAAATTTGTTCCTGCTTTAGCAAAGAATTTAATTTCTATTAGCTTACTGAATAATGCTGGCATGGTAGTTTCTATGATAAGTGGTAGAGCAATTTTATCTGTTAACTCATACTACTTTGGTTGTGCTTACTTAGTCAATGACATGTATAGACTTAGTTTAGGAAATGAAGTGATTAATGCTGTTATCTCAAAACTGTGTAGCCTTTATACCTGGCACAACAGATTGGGACATGTCAACTATATTAAATTACTTGCCGTTGCTAAAACTTTTAATCTTCCAATTGATACATTCTTAAAATATGACAAGTTTGAAGTGTGTGCTCAGACAAAGATCACCGGAAAACCCTTTAGTTCTGTTTCTAGGAGTACACAACTTCTTGAACTAATTCATTCTGACATATGCGACTTTAAAAACTTTGTGACGCAAGGAGGTCGGAAGTATTTGATCACTTTTATAGATGATTGTTCTAGATATTGTCATATTTATCTGTTAAAATCATAGGATGAAGCACTTAATAAATTCAAAGAATTTAAAGACCGTGTCGAAAATCAGTTAAATGCTAAAATAAAAAGGTTCAGATCTGATAGAGGTGGGGAATATGTGTCAATGGGTTTTAAAGAATTTTGCACTTCACATGGCATTATCTCT
The DNA here is from genome assembly GCA_017893485.1 of Hemerocallis citrina. Lineage (NCBI taxonomy): Eukaryota > Viridiplantae > Streptophyta > Magnoliopsida > Asparagales > Asphodelaceae > Hemerocallis > Hemerocallis citrina. The sequence goes on from CM030366.1 coordinate 150,128,198, forward strand.
AAAACAACAACACCCTACTCACCACAGTCAAACGGTATAGCCGAAAGAAAGAATCGAACACTTACAGAAATGTTGAATTCTATGTTATTGACTACTGGATTGCCTTCGAATTTTTGGGAAGAGGCTGCATTGACTTCTAATAATATTTTTAATTTGTTACCACACTCTAAATTGGCTGAAACACCTTATGAGTTATGGCATAAACACACACCGAGCTTTGATAAAATAAAAACATGGGGTTGTATTGCTTTTGTTAGAATACCAGACCCTAGAAGGCCTAAAGTAGAAACTCGTACAAATACTTGTGTATATCTAGGAAATGCAGTTGATAGTGCGGCATACAGATTTTATGACCTATCTCTCAATAAGATAATTGAATCTAGAGATGCAGAATTCTTTGAAGATGTGTTCATCAAAGACAAAGGCATAACACTATCTGGCCATACAGACTTAGTCAATAATTCACAAACAGAATCTAGACCTAGCATAACTGACACTGAAACTACAAATGAAATTGAGCCTAGAAGATCCTCCACCAGAGATAAGACACCTAGAACCTATGGTGATGATTTTGTAACTTATGCACTGTTGGCTGATCCACTTAGTGTGAATGAAGCTCTTCGGTCTAGGGATGGTCTACTTTGGAAAGAGGCTATTGATGATGAAATGGATTCTTTATTACAAAATAAAACTTGGAAATTAGTTGATCTGCCAAAAAGGCTAAAATCATAGGAAACAAGTGGGTTTTGAAGAAGAAACTTAATCCAGATGGGTCTGTAGCAAAGTATAAAGTACGACTAGTAGCTAAAGGTTATACTCAGCAAAGTGGGATAGACTATTTTGATGTTTACTCACCTGTTTGTCATATTGCTACAATAAGGATTCTTCTTGCCCTTGCATCCATTAAAAATTTTGTTATTCACCAAATAGATGTTAAAACTGTTTTCCTAAATGGAGATCTTAATGAAGAAATCTATATGAATCAACCTGAAGGTTTTGTACTTAAAGGTTTAGAGAACAAAGTTTACAAATTGGTAAAATCTTTGTATGGATTGAAACAAGCACCAAAACTATGGCATGAAAAGTTTGATACAACAATAAAGAGTTTAGGTTTTGAATCTAGTAATTCTGATAAATGCCTTTATTTTCGTGATCTATCAAATAAAATTGCTATAATTTGCTTGTATGTTGATGACATGCTTGTTGTTGAAAGCGACCTCTCAACTGTAGTTGAAGTTAAAATAATGTTATCCAAAGAATTCAGCATGAAGGACCTAGGTGTTGTGGACACTATACTAGGTATGAGAGTGAGTTTTGGTAGGCAAGGTATACTTCTTAGTCAATCTCACTATATCAATAATGTGTTACAAAAGTGGGGATACAGTAATTGCAAAAGGTTTGAAACACCTTATGATTACAACAATAAGTTGACACCTAACGTTGGTGCAACAGTGAGGTAGTTGGTTATTCCAAACTAATTGGAAGTCTCATGTATGCAATGATCTGCATTAGACCAGATATAGCCTTTGCGGTAGGCATGCTTAGCAGATTCACTAGTAATCCCGGTAAGTCACATTGGAATGCCCTGGAGAGGCTAATGGGTTACCTGTGTGGTACTCAAGAGTTAGCTTTGTGCTACTCCGGACATCTTTCAGTTTTGGAAGGATATTCTGATGCATCGTAGTGCACAGAACTTGGTGAAAGTCAATCCACTAGTGGTTATGTGTTTACACTAGGAGGAGCAACTGTGTCATGGAAATCTAAAAGGCAACCGGGCATTGCATTCTCATCTATGGAGTCTGAACTCTTTGCGCTATCTTCTGCTGGTGAAGAAGCGGAATGGATGAGAGACCTGTTGCTAGATATTCCATTGAGAAGGTTTAAAGTAACCACTCTTAGCTTGTTTTGCGACAACCAAGCTACAAAAACTGTAGCAACCAATTCTCTTTACAATAGTCAGAGAAGAACTATCGGTCTTAGACAGGCAAACTTGAACTATCTCATTAAGCAAGGGATTATTACCCTCATTGATGTGAGATCAAAACAGAATGTGGTTGATGCCCTTACCAAGGGATTACAAAGAGGTCTAATTGTCAAAACTGTGGGGGAAATGGGGTTAAGAGCCATTAAGTCATAAAGGCCTTAACACCCTAGTTATTTTGATAATTAGAATAGCCATAGAGAAGTTCAAACTTAAGCATCAATTTGACAGTTAACGTGTTTCAGATAATCTTGATGATTCCACATAAATTCCACAGATATATAATATCATTCCAATTTTGATGGCATCATCTTTCTATAGAATTTACTTAGAATAATCATATTATTCCAGTACGAAACATGAAAACTTGTCGATATGTTTCCGATGATTAAATTGTCTTAAATATCATTCCAATTTTGATGATATGTCTTTTATGGATGCATGTTTCATTCCAATTTTGATGATTCAATGTTAAACCATGATTGAAACGGCAGTTTTTCATTCCAATATGAAACATAGTATGGTTCTTGTGTAGAAACTATAAAGTTCATGTACTTTATTTGTTAAAGATACTTGATTGTGATGCTTGTGTTAAAATCTTGCTAGCCAATTTGAATTGTACTAAGTTCTTTTGTTTGAACTAGATACTTTTATGCAATTTATTTGAATTCAAAGAGAAATGACTCATGAAATTCTTATTTGCAATATTGAGCAACAGGTGCTAGCAAAGATAATGGAGATGGAATCTTAGATCTCGATTTTGAAGATGATAACTTGCTCGATATGGAGGAGTAATCATGAAGCAGCATGCATGGATTTTCTTTTGCCAATCACTTGCTTAATAAAACTTCTTTTGAGTTTAAGACTGCTTTTTGGAGCTTAAAACTCTTTTGTTTGGTTTGAAGTTTATTTGCTTTATTTAGTTTGAGACTATGGTTTATTTACCTATTGGTTTAGTCTTTGTGAACTATTCTGAATTGGATATGGTTTGGAACTATTTAATTATATTGGTTTAGTCTTGATTGAACTATTCAATTTTATAATTATTTCGGTTTTTATGAAACTATACCTTTATGATGCTTTTTCTTTATGGACTGCTATCAGCCAGTCAGTTGTATACTGATCTGATGAGATAATCCTGTACTTTATATATTGAGAATATAGGAGGAGATTGTTGGATATATTGGTATATTCTCTCTATATAAATATATCACGTGCATATGTGTAACACGTGTAATGTACGTACAATTGATTGGATATTGAAACGCGGGTTTGTGGGCTTATAACCCAATATCCAAACCAGTATTTAGGAATAAATACTGGCTTGTGATAGCAGTCTAGGTATTCCAATCTTCATACTTAGGGTGAATATCTCAAGCAACTTAGATCTAGAGATAAAACCCTAATTCCCAATTGTTAATTTCTCACAAAACCTAACATTTTTTTTGTTGCACTTTGCGACTTTTTTGGGTGAATGAGATATTAGAATGTAATGAATATAATCAACTTTTTGTGTTATTTATGTTAAATTCTTGCTTTGTTAGTTTCATAACTGTTTGACATAATAAAATGAAGATTCTTCTACTCAACTTTCTTCTTCCTTTATATGGTTTGTTTTTCAAACTAAAAAGTGATAGGCATGGAATCTGGTATATAGACTGGCCTGGCCCATCCTTAATGATCAATCACTAACTCATTCTCAAAGAGAGACTGAGACCATCACAAATTAATATCTTTTTTTAATGAGATACGTAATTTGATTTCCAAAATAAAATTAGCTATTTAATTACCTATAACTATACATAGTTTTATCAAGAAAAAATAGCTATTCAGAATGTCCACACACAAAAAAGCTAAAAATAGAAATAAAAATTGCAGTCATGCTGAGATGAGATACACGCAGGTGGGACGGTATACATGATTATTTCTTGGAAACATTTTTTTTTATATTGAAATATCATACTTTCAATTTTTATTATAATTTCAGAGTATACTAATTTGATCTTTGAACCCATTTTAAGAATATTTGATATTCTTTAAATTTATGGGTTAATTTTCCCTTAATTTCTAAAAATTATATTTGAAAATTTCATGGACATGTAATATGCGATTAGTGTGTGTATTTTGCTTTGTTTCTAAGGTAGTGTTTTGTATTGTCTATTTTTTTTGTACTCAAAGGACTTTCGGTTTTAGCATGTCGTGCATTTTTCTTAATCAAATATTGATGCATACTACATTGGTCAAAAGTATTTTCAGAAGAGTTTCTCTCCAAAATTATTTGAATGGTGATTGGTGAGGGTCAAAAGTATATAAGAAAAATTGACGGGGCTGACACAATTTATTTCCTAAGCCTAAGCTTGTACTAACTATGCGCAGAACTGCAGTTATTACTACTATTGTCGATAAAGGCTCCAGTCTGGCATTGAAAGCTTAATCTCACAAGACTGGTAGTTTTTGTTCTTCCTGCAGTTATTTCCACTTCAATTTATTGTCTAAATCTCAAGAAGTAATATATTAATATTGTATTAAAGGGTCTAAGCTGAAATTTGTGCAGGAGTATAGTAATTATTTTTTTGCTTAAGTGCAGGACTACAGTAATTACTACTACTATAGTTGTAATTGGTTGATTATTCCATCTTAATCTAATTTAGTTAAATGATGAAGGCTTTCCTCCGAATACTGAAATCGATTTCTTGTCACATGACTTATACTTCATCTTCCTAACAAGAATATAATCAAAAATCAAAATCAAAATGAAAAAGAGAATAATTACCTAGGGTTTATAAAAGAGAGAGATTGAGGAGGACAACGGTGATGACGGGAAAGTGAAGGAAACGGTGAGCGCGAGATCGAAGGACGGCGGCGGGCGGCGAGATCGAATGGCGGCGGGTGGCAAGATCGAACAGGTCCGAGATCGAAGATAGAAATAGAAACAAATTGGAGAGATAGAGAAAGGGTTTTGGCGAGGAAAAGTAAGAGGGTTTCGGCGCCAATAGGGAAAAAAAAGAGGGAAGTGGAGAATTTAGGGGGGGAATAATAGGGTTTTTGGCGCGATATTTCCCGGCATTTTTAAAAAACGGCAGGGATACTTCGCACCCCCGCTGGCGCTATTGAAAAGCGCTGGGGTTGAACTGCCGGGTTTTCCTATATCCCTAATATTATAATGGGAGAGTTGGGGTTGTCATTTGTAGACATTCAACCATCTAATCTCAACCATTCATTTTTAAGTGGGAGTTATATTAACCATTCATTTACTCAACTGTTGTTAGTTACTATAATACCATCAAAGTTCATATTTATTTACAACATAATTATTTACAAAAGTATCACTCATATAAAATAAAAGTTTGTGCCAGTAGCGGTAATTTGTAAAGAGATTGTATGAATAAAGGGAGGTCTTAGGTTCGAGGCCATATTATGTCTTATTATTTACTTTATAAAATAAATAAAAAATTAATTAAAACGTGCATCGCAAGTGCATGTTACTCTGGGAAGCACGGATACTTCACGTAGCCCTGCGTATTCGTATCCCGTACGTATCTAATACGGGATACGGTGAGATACGTACGGGACACGTCTACCGCCGTATCCTACAGTTCCTATTAACAGGATACGGCGGGATACAGGAAAAATTCGTTTAGGATACGGCCCGGCCCATTAAAAAATAAAAACCTATCGGCTTATTCCCAAATCCCTCTCTCTCTCTCTCTCATTCAGATCAAATCCCTTTCTCTCTCTCTCTCAAACCCGTCCCCAATCTCTTTCTCTCAACTCATCCCCGATCGATCGAAACCCTAACTCTCAGCCCCCATCGATCGAAACCCTAACTCTTCAATCTCAAATCCCAACTTCATTATTCACTCCTCTTCCTCAATCTCATCTTCGATCGAAACCCTAACTCTGAGCTCCAATCGATCGAAACCCTAACTCTTCAATCTCAAATCCTTACTTCATTCTCCACTCCTCTTCCTCAATCTCATCTTCTCCTCGACGACGAACCGACGGCGACAAACTTCACGGGGTCGACAGCGATGCAGCTCGGGGTCATCTTCTCCTCCACCACTCTCGGGGTCGACAGCGATGCAGCAAGACGGCAAAGAACGGCGACGAACTTCGACAGTAGACTTATGCTTTATTTTGGATGTTTTCTGCTTGCTTTTCTTTTCTATATGCTATTGCTGTGAATGAGTACTATGGAAATAAGTAAACATCTGGAATCTATTTGATGTATGTGTAGAGTATCTGGTATTTTCTTTGAGATATGTCCAGAAATGAAATTGTGGAGAACTTATAATAATTGGGTTCAATATTTTTTCTTTTTGTGGGTATTGCTTCTAAGTTATAATCTTGTAAGTGATAAACTTCCATATAAAAACAATATTGCTTTTCTCTATTGTGCTTTAGTTTATTTAAGACCAGTTTAGCCATATTGTATATTTAAGACATGTTAGTTTATGCTTTCTTTTTAAAGACTAACTCTCCAAACTTGGTATAACATAGTTCCTCAACTTCCACTTAATAAGAACACCACTGTACATTTCACTTGGAAAAAAATTACAATCACACAGTTACACGTACAAGGTACAAGTTATATTTGTAAATAGACTCGCATAGTCGCATTGTAGTTTACAAAAAACACATTGAATCACTTATTCTTTGGGGCAAGAAAAAAACCTCGCTCGACTCAAATCTTCCCATTACCGATGTTTCTCAATTATCATCTATCTGCATAAAAACAAAAAACATAAATTTATTAACAAGTATATACTAAATATGCAACATAGGTTTATGAACAACTATTACTTTATTTATTGTAGTCTTTATGCTATTACTTCCCATTACTTTGCTATGTTTATTTATGTTATTTTTAAATTTATGAACAATTATTGTAGTCTTTATGTTTTATCTTTTTTATGTTTAATGAATGATATTTACCATTTTCTTATTAACAATATATATATATATATATATATATATATATATATATATATATATATATATAGCCGTATCCCGTATCCTAGTTTTTTGAAAATTGCCGTATCCCCCGCACCTGTGTCCCCATACGCGTATCGCCGTACCCGTATCGGTGCTTCACAGATGTTACTAGTATTTTGTAGTGCATGAGATAGTGTTGTTAATTAACATATACGAATGCCTCTACATTAGAAAGCATCTTCACTTTTATTATGTCTTTTATTTCTTTTATTTCTTTCCTCTTTTATATTTTCTTTTAAATCAAGTATTCCCTTTATTCATCTCCTCCTAGACTTTACATTTATGTGGTATTTCTACTTGTATAAATTGGCCATGAGTCCTAGCAATTAATAAGAATATCAAACAAAATTTATATTCTCCTTACAAATCTAACAACTGTGATGTCTTGTAATTCTCCAATACGCGTGCAATTACGTAAAGTATGGTGTGTTGAAGCTCTCCTTTAATTATTGAGGAGTTACATAAGTGAGCATATAAACGTGCATACGGTGTCTCCTACTGGAATGGATATAACAAGTGTACTCCAATATTTTTCTTCATTGCTCTTCCAGTTTTATACTTTATTTAAACCTCCACAGCAAATATCTCAATCGATTTACATAATACCTTAAAGTTTGCACGCACTCTTTGATAGGCCCTGATTTTGATACCATCAATTGATTCTGTTAAAATGAACTGTCAAAAAATACATCAATTCAGTTTTATGTATGGTTTGGCTTGCAGCATACTCCTTAAATGTCATTAAGGTATATCTATATGAGGAAACATTATCTATATCCGACTGATTTCTAATGGAGTAAAATATAATCTAATTGTAATTTGTCATGTAAAACTAGAGTATTTCGCACAGAATCCGTAATGTTGTTATATGAACAATGACAAGCTCTGTGAAGAATGAGCACCTAACGCTTAAAGATTGTTTGCAACACTGCCAACTTTCTACTAGACACTATCAATTTACTGTTTTACTTCATAAGAGTTAGCATCTTCCTCAAGGATGAACAAATATTTTGACTACCTCATCGTGTTCCATCTTCTCATGCTCTAAGGCAAAGCTCCTTGCCATTGTAAAAGACGAAATATAAATCCAATGCAAATTAAGTTACCGTAAAATGTAAAACATGATCCTAATATTTAAGAAAATGGCTACTGTAGACTTACTACTTATATTACATGGTCAATGATAGCATGGATCAAACTCCCAACTGCAATCACATAACATTCTCAATCATTTTTTTCTTGAGGCCATTATGATAGCAAAGGCAAAGGCAGAGGGGCAAAGTTATACCCCTCTTGATACAAGTGAGTACCAATATGTTTCAAATTATTCATCCTGTAATATTCAAGTATCTTCTAGACAACCAAAGAAACTATAATCTATCAACTATTCGTCACTCTGTATAGTGATAAACAATCTAAACACTATGAAGATCACAATTCACAACACTGGATATTTTCAACTCAAATAATTTGTTTATTATTAAATAACGTCACCTTTAAGATTGAGGAGCTAGCATACATATATTTAACAGTCAATTCCAGCATAGTAGTTCAGTCCTTTCGGACTCCTGACATAATAACACCAAACCAATATATGAGGTTCTAAGAACTGCACGTGTACTAGTTTTTTTTAATATATATATAGATAAAACCGTGAGGTCAAAAATCTCTCGGCATTTCATATAAGTATTTAACGAAACAACTCCATAAAAGGGAAACAAATGAGTTTAATAAAATCTCACAAGTCTCATCCCTCAAAAGCATGATAATAAATCTTTCTTGATCATATACAAACAATTCCATACACAAAGCCACCCAAAGAACTGAACAAGTTTAACATATACTTCATCATGATCTATCAATTCGGTCAGTGTAGTTGAAGGCTTGCCCCAGGCTCAGCCTCAGGCTCAAGACTCATGCTTCACAGCAATTTGAGCCTCAAGCCTCAGTTAAGGCTCCCCCTGCATTCGAAGCTTCACCCAGGCTTTTGCCTGGATGCGCCTTAGCAAAGACTCGAGGCTTGTGCCTGAAGCAAAAAACGCTCCTGAACATAACAGACCCGACCAGACCCGTCTTCACAACCCGACTCATCTTCAACCCTTCTCATATCCCGTAACTCACTCAATTCTCTCTCGTCTTCTCATCCCCAATTCTAAACTCTAACTCCAATCTCTAGCTCCCTAACTCCTCAATTTGCACTCCTCATCAATCTCCTCCTTCTCCTCCCCCTTCTCAATAGCATCGGTGGCAACAGCGAAGCAGCTCGGCGGTGACATGACATCATACAACATATCGGCGGCTACAACAAAAGCAGATCGGTTGCGCCGGAGACACTCCTACTCCTCGGTCTCCAAACACTCTACTCTTATTCTAGTTTCTTTTCTTTCTGATTTTACACTTTTATGGTTTCTTTCTTGGATTTTTGTTTATCTTTACTTATGATGTTTTTGTAAGTTACTTTGAAATAAAATTGTGAAGCTATTTCATTCCATAATTCACATTAATCATGAAACCATGCCTTATTCAAACAATTGCATCAAAACTCAGTGTAGAGCATAACCAAATTTTATGGTCGGCTAACTTTACGTTCTTGCTGTAATATTTAAAAATACCTTTCCATTTACTAAGACTGTAATACTATAATATTATATGCTCATTACTGCAATATTGAATTGATACTATTGCAGTTTTACTGTATGCTCGTTATTGTAATACTGTAATACCGTATGCTGTATGGTAAGTATCTTCATTACTGTAATACTTTGTATGCTCATTACTATATCAAACTATGAATTGAAGGTTAACATGATATTATTGTAGTTTTACAGAGGAACGTATTGTATCACTTTTTATTTGGGGCAAGAAACAATTTTTAGTTATACATTACAGAGGAACACATTGTAGTTTTACAAAAATGATACATTATCTTGGCCATTGTATGATATATTTTGTTGCTATGATATTATTTTGTTTATATAATCTTATTTATAAATTTTAAAACCTCAAAAAGTAATAGTGCGTCTCGGTTAAGTGAGGCTTACGCCTCAAATTGCGCCTTACACCTTCGACTACAATGTTCGGTCCGACATAATGTACTAGCCCTCCTTGGTTGAACCAACAATCGATCATTTTTCTTTAATTTGGTGCTCAATCGCACATTGGACTCACCAATATTGACCTATTTGACACGATTTAATGCCCTAGCGTTCTTGGTTATAACAACATCAACCCGACTCGATATGAGTTGAAGAACCTACAAAACACAATTGGTATCCTGGAAGGACAAATGGTGCGGGGAGAACATTATACAGTCATGTAACACCACAAATTTTTTTTTTTTTTTTTTTTGAAAACTAAGTCTCCAAATTCATTTCTTTCAATTTCTATATCACTTTGATCATAAACTAAGTAGTTATATTTCAGGAAAAATTTTGGCAGAGTCTCCCCTGTAAATTTTGCCCCGAAACACAAAAAGCTTACGGAATTCTGCTCAAAATTCCGTAGCTCACAAACCACATAATATTTTCATGGGCTCCCCAGGCCAAAATGAGCAGATACACACAGGCAATATAATATAATGCTCTGGGGGCCAAACTCATAACGGATTATCAAATATCAATTAAAAACTATGAATTTCTTTGAAAAACGAGGTAAAATCTTAGAAAAATCATGGTAAGACTTACCACAGAGCCTGGTACTCCACGACAAGATGGGTACGGGTCACCAACATACTACACCACCTCACACTATACTCATCATCGTCATATACAGGCTTATACACTCATAATACAATTTAAATCATAAATTTTACTATTCCTATAACTAAATGGTACAAATTTTTAATATAAAAATTTATCCTACCCATCCACGCCTCACCGCTGCACTGATGAGAACCTGCAACAGTGGGGGATCCAGGGTAGTCCTCCGACTTCCCTAACCCCCCAAACACTAAGGGGTTAGCCATTTCTGGTGTGAGTTTAATTATTAATCTAACGACAAATTAACATAGTATAAAGAAAATAGTTTAAACTTACGAATACCAAATTAAGATAATGCAACCTGAATCCTGAACACAACAACATCGTCAATACAGTGATAAATCACATACTTTGTCAATCCTGCATTCAATTATTTAATTTTCCATACTTTCCACATTTCATAATACACTTCACATCAACCTCGTATATATATATATATATATACTTATCTTACATTCGCATAATACGAATATTCATCTTTCCACACTTATCGTCATATCAGCATTTCACTATTTATATTAATATAACTACATGATGTTATTACATCATTTCTCCAACTCTATTTAGCCATGCGTTTCATTTACTTATATTATATCATCAACACACACATTCATCCTGGAAGTTATGCCAAGGCAGGTAGTTCCCATCATTTCCATGGAAATAGCAGGCGAGTAGTTCCCCGACACACTCCCAAGGTACACAAACTCATATCACAACATACTTTCTTTAATAACCATTGTCATACCCAATCTCATAAAATAGGTATTTATTTTATTATGTTATAAAAGTATCACATCATAAACATATGCATCTATTCTCATACTACCACCTTCCTTCATATCTTATGACATAATTACCACATCTCATTGCACATGCGATTTACTCACATTTCATCACATCATTAACACCTCATTAATTAGAATACTTATACTCATTACATCAAAACCATGTTTTATAGCTCATTCACATCTTATCATATCACTTTAGTAATTACTTTTTCTTATAACAATAAATCTTATTATCATTTTCACTTAATCCCCAAACACACTCTGGGGCCACCACGTATCACATCCCATAGCCGATAGCTTGGGTAATAATCACTGTACCTCAAACATACAGTTTGGGTAATATCACATCACATCTCAAACCGATAGCTTGATTATTAATTTTATTTCAATCACTTATCATCTTCACTTCACTTTATTTCTCCTTTCTATTAATCATTACCACTATTATATCCACTCACCCTGCGAATTATGCCAAGGCAGGTAGTTCCCACAATTTCCACTGAAATTGCAGGCAGGTAGTTCCTTGACACAATTCCAAGGTACAACACATATCAACTGTATTTTACTTTAATGATCACACACATAATACAATTACTCCGTATTATTCCTGATAACACATCTCTTTTATTTTTTTCATCTTAAATTAATCACAATCTGCATTTATCACTTCTTTTCATATACTAACTCATAGCACGTTCACTTTCACATTTACTTCATTCACACAACTTTCTTTTCCACACACAGTCCACAATTTACTATCCACTTTCTTTTCCACACCCCATTTCACATTCCACTTTCCACTTTCTTTATTACCACATTTATTATTAACACTTATTTATTTTATTAGTTTGTCGACCAGTGAGCCACAGTATCCCAACATACTGAAAGCCGACAGCCTAGTAAACATGCGGTCCGATGCTCACACAGAGTCTTACTCGTCCGAGGCTACGTCTTCCTCCTAGCCGAACTAGCGAGGGAAAAACCACGTCCCAGGTAAACTGGGTGCTTCCTCCCAGCCGAAGCCAAGAGGGAAAAACCACGTCCCAGGTAAACTGGGTGCTTCCTCGCGACGTCTGTCATCGTGGGAAAAACCACGTTCCAGGTAAACTGGGTGCTTCCTCCCAGCCGATAGCCAGGAGGGAAAAACCACGTCCTAGGTAAACTGGGTGCTTCCTCGCGACAGCTGTCATCGAGGGAAAACCGGGCCTCAAGCCGATAGCTTAGGCGATAAAATCACTTACCCCAAACATAGTTTGGGTCCACTATTCCCAAGCCGGTCCTTGGGCGTTAGGAGGTCTAGCCCAAACCCCCAGGATTGCTGTAGGTACTGGTCAACAAAGCCATCTGTTATTAGCATTTATCATTACATCTTTTCACCTTATTAAATCAACACAAAGCATCACAGCTTTTAATTAAACAATTGCCACATTCTTAGCTTTAATCATGTGAATTAATAACACCTTTTATTAACACATACCATCTCACTTTTTATCTTGCATTTGATGCACATCTGATGTCCACGATATAATTATCATCTCAGTATATCACAGATATACACACCATGTTATTTATTTTGCCATAACATCACCCATTATAAATACCATGCTATTTACTACTTCATTAAATCACCCATAAACATACACCAAGTTATATTGTAAATAAAAGAATTATAAGACGTTAGTCTGTATCGTAAGCGTATCAAAATGTATAAATCATCACAGAATAATATCATATTATTGCCCATTATTTCACTTCGAACATAGTTAAAATGTAAACACGTATCCAATTATTAATTTCATCCACTATTGCATCACACGTCATAATCATCTATATGTATATTACAAATATACCCCACACATGCGGGTGTCCCAGACAAAGGAGCCAAAATCACTTATTTCCTCTAATTAAATCTCATAATATCCAATTATAGCATACTAGGTCATACACCTTATTTCATGCAAGTAAAATCACCTATAAGGGTCTATATGTCCCCAAAACATGCCCAAAACATGCATTATAAATACACGAGTTTCCAACACATGATCACAATCACTAATTTCGTCTAATTACATCATATAACCTCCGTCCATAACATGCTAGCCCATACGCAAGGCTCCGCATATGCCAAATTACCTATATCGGCCTATATACCCAAAAACATGCACGAAACATGCACGGGGCGAAAATATGCATAAACAATTCAATATATTTAGTTTTTTATACTTCAACACGTCACATTAACCCATAATATAGGTTTTATATATTTAAAATAGTTAATTTCATCAAATATCTCAAAATCCCATTTTCGGGCCTTAAAAATCCGTATTTTTCGGAAAATTGAATTTTTAGCATAAAATCTATCAAGTATATCGAAATGCCACGAAATTTGGCCACAATATAGAATATACCTAATTACAACATACTCACCTGACGGCTCGAGCAAACGATGTCCCACGTCCGTCCTGTAGCCAGTCGAAGTTCGACTTTTTCCTCCTAATTGAAAAATTATAGAACCGATTAGTTTAAAACTCAAAACTCGGCCTACGAACCTCCAAACTCGAATCCGTCTTCACCCACACGTTATAAATGACCTAAGTAGCCGAGCTACATCGACGGATTTCGAATTTGGATCCCCATACAAACATTCCCTTATTGATCGGAGGCTTTCTAATAAGAAAAATTCATATTTTCTAATTTCTTTAATCCGCTTTTTCCTAATATATGATATTAGGATTAATAATAATAATGAGACTCAACTACACCTCCGAACTCATCAAATCCTCACCTCTATATTGCGCGGGCATTTCACCGAACACCTGGCGTGCACTTTTCACCTATAATTCATTTCACTCAATTTAATTGAGCTGGAAGCCTATAAAAATCATCCTAAATTCATATTAATCCTTGCATAATACTCTACACCCTCATATGCATTTTCTACAAGTATTTGGATCGAGTTTTCTACCCGATTTCATAAACTCCTATAGTTCGAGTTTATTCCAACATCACCACTCCCCATTTTATTCTAATGGTTCTACTAAAATTTACTACCATAAAAGAGATAATTTTCACATATATATAATTCTCTTTTACAAACCCAAAATCCTAATTTATTAACAACTCGCAATTTCTCTATCAATCCACTAATTCCTCAAATCTTTCACTTCCAACCTCTCTAAATCTCTCTACCAAAATAATCCTACTCAATAAAACTAACCACACTTAATTTTATACGAATAAATAAAATAGGGTATACCTTTTCGGAATCCTTTCGAAAATCCGACACTTCCACGATGTAGAGAACCCTCCAATTAGCCTATCCCCCAATTTAATTTGGATTTGGCAAAGGGACGAAGTGGATTGGAGCGGGAGAATGGGAGGCCGATGGGTTCGGCTGGCTTCTTTGGTTTCGATCGGAATGGAGAAAAAAAAAGAATGGAGAAGGAAGGAGGAGAGAAGGGGGGGGGGGGTTTAATAAAATTTTATAATAAAAATATATTTTTATAAAGGGATATTTGCATATAGGCCCCCAGATCTCTAGACATTTCAAATAAGCCCCAACTTTATACTTTTAATAACACTAATAATGCAAAATACATTAAATATCACATCACAATTCTCTAAAATTATGAAATAAGGTAAACAATATTTCTTTACACAAAACCCGACTCATAACTTCAATATATCACCTATACCAATCCAACAAAATATATTAAAACCACTTCATAATAATCCTTCAAAATAATAAAATAAATGAACAATAATTATTCACATAAATTCCCAACTCATAGCCCCCAATATATCAATAACACCAATCAACCACAAATATCCATACCAATATCAATATAAAAATAATTAATAATAAAATATAGCTTAAAAATAATTCTCACCCCTACAAAATATAAAAACGAATAAATTTCGGTATTTTAAAATCCGAGGTGTTACAAGTCACTTTTTTTAACAATTGGCTAAGGAAACGACAAATGATGATGTTCTTGTGGCAGATGTCTCTGGAAACAGGAAAGGCTGAGAATTGAGTTCAATGGAAGTCCATCCCATGAAAACCAGGGGCAACTTCATAGGCTTAAAAATCTTGTTGCAGAGGGTGTGCGACATCAGAGTGGAGAGGAAGATGATAGAGAATGGAGGCTAGAATCCAACAACACATTCTCAGTGAGATCTATGTATTGACATTTGAATGATAGAGAAATAAGAAGTTCACACGTACATACTATTTGGAAATCTAAAGCCCCAACAAAGGTGAAGGCATTCCTTTGACTGGTGATGAACAAACACTATTCTCTCCAAACTCAACCATAGCAAACATAACGTTCTGGTCGATGTAAGATGTCCTAGATGTAATTTAGGGGAGGAGGTAAATCATATTTTCATATATTGTTCTAAGGCTAGACTGACATGGAAAATTCTAGGATTCGATTTTGGTATTATAGAGACACCCAACAATATCGATGACATTTAGGGGGCTTGGAGATCGAGATACATTATGAAAGATTATACAGTAGTGTGAGATATTACAGTAGCAGCTATTTTGTGGATCTTTTTCTATATATGAATGATGCTTGCTTCCATAGCATTAATTTTAGATTTCATAAAATGTTGCATAAAATTTTGGCTCTAATCGATGCTTGGGCATGTCAAGCCGGGGTGAGAAAGAGGCTCCGTATAGAGGGTGCAGAGTAGTCCAGGTTGTGTCGGCTGCAGTTATCTCCTATCTCTCAGAGTTTTGTGATGGATTTGTTAGAGGTTCTTGCTATTTTGGAAGGATATATGCTTTATTTATGTTGGCAGTTGATGTATTTTTTAGTAGTTTGATGTAATAGACTGAATTAAATTTGGTTTATAATATTTGGTACTCCATGTTTCATTGACTTTTCATTAATGAAACCTGTGATGGAAGTCACTTTTATCTAGGGGTGGACAACTATTATCCGAACCGACCAATCCGAACCAATCCAACCCGAACCGACCGGTTTTTAACCGAACCAATTGGGGGTTTGGATTGGATCGGTTCTTGATCTTCAATAACCAATTAGACCGGTTCGGTTGTTGGATGAGGCTTTCAAATAACCGATGAAACCGAACCGACCATATCTCTATGCATAAGTTCATAAAAAATATAGTTCTCCTTTAATTTCTTGAATATACAAATAGTCATTTCTCATTTTTCTTGAGATACAAACAATCTTTTTTAATTTCTTTAATACAAACCGAGCAGTTGTTCTACCTATGTTTTGGTTCTCCATAATCCTTTGTGTTATGTTGTTGAAAAATGCTTAATTTACAGTGTGACCCAACTTAATAGAATCATAAAGTCGATGTAACATTTAGTAGTTACTTTAATCAAGTCAAGCAGAAATTATTTTCTAAATGTTTTTTTATTGCACCTGAAATTCAATTAACTATGGTTATTGATGTTTCTTTTATGATGATAAACTAAGATTACAGAAGTATGCAAGTGAAAAAGCAGTTTATCTCACTTATTTAAACGTCATCATCTCAAACAATTAGTGCAAAATTCATTAACAACTTGTGGTTTTATGAATCTTCATTTTAAATTCATTTCTGAATAACAAATAGCAGGTTGTTTCTTAAGTTTGATTGAAGTTGATCTTTTAAATTTCAACAAAATTATGAATGATGTTGAAGGTGAAAAGTAGCACGCTAAACCGACCATCCAATCCAATCCAAACCGAGTTTAATCGGCTTGGATGGAAACCGATCCAATTAAGGTTCGGATTGGTTGCGGATGATAAAATTAAAAAACCGATCTTCTTTGGATCGGTGGTGGATGGTCCATATTAGGTCGGATACCGACCGATGCCCACCCCTACTTTTATCTTTTAAAAAAAAAGTGGAAAACAATCCTAGAGTCTGACATTATCCACTAGTACGCCAATCTCCATCTTGTCTTTGGCTAAATAATTAATCCACTCCTCAATCAGCTCAACGATAAACTTATATCACATTACAATGGCTTAAGGTCTCTGTAACAGAATTTGTAGTATCAACTCAACGTCATAATCAGATCAGCTGCTCAAATATCAAATTTTCATAGGAGTGAATCAGAGCCTTGATATCTTCTTAGTTGTCTTCAAAAGTGTCGACGCAGTGAATCAATTATTCCATCAAATAGTGGTTTTAAACCATATTCATTTTCTTGTATTAATTTTGAATTTTACCATTCAAGAAAATAAACAGTTAACCCTAAAATTAAATTAGGTTTATATGTTCAGGAAAAAACTTTGCAAAATAATAAGAAAGAAAGAACAACAGACCTTGGAAATGATAAGCCTGATTAACCCTATAACAGGAACATCCGGATTAAGCCACTCCCCACCCTCCTTATCGGATTTGGGTCGGGTTTTGGCTATCCTAATTTGACGGAGGTGGAGGGTTTAAGGTGGCGGCTGCGCCATTATCTTGGACGGAATTGAGTGAGAACAGTGGCGCACAAGCAACTGCTTTAGACCCCCAATTTTATAGCCTCATATTTTTTAAATATTTACAATGTTAAAAATGTTAAAAAGTAAAATGTAATATTTTATATAATTACATTATATTAATAGTTGGCTTATTAGCTTAGTTAGAGCATCCACAGTCGTTCGATGTAAAAAAAATGGCAAAATGCATATTTTAGCGATCCATTTTGACGAAACGCTGTAGTCGTCGAATGGCAAAAAAATGCATAAATTCGTTAAAAAAGAAACACATGAAACATGATGTTTCGTTTGTCATTAAAAAATAATTTATACAGGCCGAAACTTAGAAAATATTAATAAAAAATACAGGACGAAACATTTTGTCCCAAAGAAGAAAAAAAAATGCAAAATAACAGGACGTCCGAGTTTTAAGGAAGTTTTTTTGCAAAAAAAATTGCAAAAACAATTTTAAAAATAGTTTGTAAAAAATATTTGCAAAAACAAATCAAAAATGTACAAAATTATTTTTTAAAATTATTTTTAAAAAAAATTGGATTGGGATGTTTCGTCCCACATCATGTTCATTCCAAGCCTTAAATTCATTTAATCGGTTAATTTATTTGTTTTTTAAATTTTTTTACTTCGGACGAAACATGATGTTTCGTCCGATTAATTAAAAATATAATGTTTCGTCTGCTAAAATATGCATTTTGTTATTTCGAATGCTATTTTTCCCTTTCTACTGTAGACGAATTGCCAAAAAATTACAAAATAGCTTACGACTATGTGCGCTACAGTACACAAAAAATGGAAAAAATGGCAAACAAGCAAACGACTGTGGATGCTCTTAGTTAGAGTATCGTTCTAGTAATGTGAAGGTGTAGGTTCAAAACTTGCATGGGCCAATTAATATTTCAATCATTTTTATTTATAAAACTAATTATTTTTCACATAGTCATCATGCCATTTTACTATTTTATGAATTTAATATTATTTTTCACTTAGTATGTCACTCTATAATATTTTTTCAATATTCTATGTTATATCATTTTTACCTGTTTATGGTAAATTTCTAACAAAATCTTCAAGTGCATTTGGTTATTCGGCATTTTAAGCTTCCAACTAGTATTCTCATATATAAATATGGGTAAAAGGGATATGAGCAACTTGCTCATTTAGTAAATGAGCAATTGATTATATGGCATGCATGTAATACATTGGACAACTAACCCTTTTAAGGATTTTCAAATCATTTGTATGCCACATCATCAATTGCTTATTTACTAAATAAGCAAGTTGCTCATACCCCTTTTCCCCTATATATATATATATATATATATATATATATATATATAATAAAAATAAATATAATAAAACACAAAGAAAGCTATCAAGTGGTTCTCCTTCAATCCCCTCAAAAATCAAAGGCCCAGATCTAATTTCACAAAACATATTTTCCCCCCAAAAGTTCCCTCCAAAACTCAAATTCAAATCCCCCACCCAAAACAACTCCTATATTTATTTTTTAAAAAAAATTCTCTCTCTCTCTCTCCCTCCCTCTTCTATTCAAAAAATTAAGAAAAAAAATGTTTAAAATTTTTTTTAAATAAAAAATTTTAAAACTAAAAAAATTATAAATTTAAAAGCTTTAAAAATAGTTCAAAAAAATTAAAAAAAATCATATAATATATTTTTTGCTGGACCCCAAAAGTTTCTCATATAAAATGTTTGCTACTTCAATTAATTTGCTCGACCTCCAAAACTATTTTATATGATCAAATAAGGTGCATCGTTCCGAAGACATGCCGTAGGCACGTGTCAACGGGCAAACCTAGTATATATATATATATATATGGGAAAGGTTCGGTTGAGCACTGGGCCAGTGCTCAACGCTGGGCGCACTCGCGCTCAGCCGTCCGATCTGCATTTTGATCATGATGCAGATCTAATGGCTTTAATTCGCTCCCGCTCTTCTACACTTATGGAGGGGTAATTTAGTCAATTACCCCTACCCTCTCTTTCTCTCTGCCCTTTCAGATCGAACCTTTCGATCTGCCCCTTTTTCGCAAAACAGAAACCCTAAATCGAAAGCTGCTCTCTCTCTCTCTTTCTGTCTCCCTAACTTCCTCCTTCTCAGATCGATTGCTTCTCAGATCCCTAATCTCTCTCTCTCGATCGAGCGACCTCTCTCTGTTTCTCCGTCGATGCGAAACCCTACCTCTCTCTCCTCTAGCGAGACGATCACACAACCTCTCTCTCTCTCTTTGTCTCTCCTGGTCGACGACGATTCTGCCCTTCTCTCGAGCGACGCTGCGCTCAAGAATCGAAACCCACGGTATAAAATTTTCCCCTCAAATTACTTTAAATCGAGACCCTAGTTTCTTCTTAGTTTAATCTTGTTAAAAAAAATTTTGGTAAATTGTGATGCCAAATATAACTTGTATGCAATGTATGCATTAATAAATCCTGCAAGCATTCTTTTACTGAGTGACAAGTATCAGTTTGATTTCATAAAGCATTTTTTTTTGGTTATTTATTTAATTATTTTTAGGGGTAGCTGCTTGAACATGTAATCTTTTCTTAAAGATAATTGTGGGGAATATGTGCTCCACGGATTGATGGAAGTTTCCACTAATTATTGGTCCATGGAAATTATTTAGTGAAACGTTCATTGATGTTAAAAGAGTGGGAAAGCTTTATGATTGACCCTACTCTTGATGTGTTTCAGAGTTTAATCGTATAGTGAATCTATCATCTTTTCCCTTCTAGATTTTTTACTTAGAGCTAGGAGGCTTTGGAGGATGCCAGTTTGTCAACATTCGGCAAGCGGGACTTTTGCCCATAGATTCCCCCGCCAAATTTGTAGGCTATTTTTTAGGGCTATAGGAGGTCAGTAGCAGGTCATCAATCGTCAAATGACTCTTGGATGTTGAATGATAGAATTGGAGAGATTGCTTCTTAGCAATTAACCTACTTTCGTAGTTCACATGTTTTTCTTTTTCTTTTTTTTCACTTTTGGGGGGGGGGGGGGGGGGGGGGGGGTGGCTTTTCATGGATTAAATGTTAAATGTTTTTTTGGCATGATAACAATTAGTTGTCATTTTTCACACTAAGATATCATATTTCTAGGTTATTGATTTATTTATTTACATTCATGCAGGTATCTTATCAGAAAACTTTAAACTAGTGAGCAGGATGCAGAGAAGTGCTTAAGAGTTTACCGAATCTCTTGGTCAATAGATGGTTCTTCATATGGTAAAAAATATATTGCCTATGATGCTCGTTACTATTTGCATGGATTTCAGTTTCACTCCATTATAACATAGCTTTTTCTTCCTTTGAATAATACAGTTTGACAATATGTGCATGGATAGATGATGATCTTGAAACAGAGAAGTTTCACATCTGGGGTTCGTTGCTAATTGCTGTAACTGACGATGGTGTTGTTTCATCTGTTCTTGAAGTAGTAGTGCGGTGGTGGTGGTGTGGTGGTGGTTCTCCGTATGAAGTTTCATTTTGGTATGTTGTAGCGGTGATGTATTTTGGTGGATGTATAAATATCTATGTTGTATCTTGGTACATTGTTTCTTGTACTTATGGATAGTAGAAAGTAATGGATAGTTGTGAAAACTATGTTTAAGATGTTTCGTATTTTCCCTTTGTTTTCAGGACATGATGGATATTTTGGACCAAATTTGGTGTAGAATGTTACAATAGTACTCCCTACTATTCATCTTCTTGGTTAGCTGTTGTTTGATATTATTGTGTTTGATATTGTTTGCCATTTCCATTTGGCAATTTATGTAATGCTTTCCTAGTTTATTAGCCTTGAATGTTGGTTGGTTTCATATTTCTATCTTTATTCATGTATGTGTTTTTCGGGTTTATTAGCCCTGGAATGTAAGTTGGTTTTGTTATTCATGGATGTTGTATTGTTTATTGATTGATTGATTTTTGCATGGGCTAACTCATTGCGATTACCTGTGGAGAATTATTTTGCTATTGTTGCTTAATACGTAAGCTGGGTTTGTACAGGGAATGTTGTTTATAGGATAGTAGTTTTAGGTGCTTCTTTGCTATTCTTTTGTCCAATTGTTTGATTTTTAACCAAAGCAAAGTGAATTATTCAGACTTTATGAGATGGTCTGTTGTAGGTGCAGGGTCCAGAGATGGGTTTTTATTTTGGAATTTTTTTCTCTTTGCTTTTCTCGTCCTGCTTGAATTTTAGTTGAGGAGTTCATATGAATTTTGCTCATATTTGATAATACAATTTCCTCTGTGCATATCTGGGGACATGAGTTTATAATGTTAATGTCTATATATAGATACTTGTATTCTGAAGTGTAACTTTTAAAAGGTTGTAAAGATGAAATCTGGTGAATCAAAAGGACAAATAAAGTTCTGACTCTAAAATATACACGACATGTTAGAAACTTTGAAATTTTCATCCTGCTCACAAAGATCATCTAATGTTGATGCTAACAACCAAGAGCAGCAGTATTGAGAAGGAATGATTGCATAGATTATATAATGGATACAGTACAACGATCAATGTAATCAAATATACAAAATTGCGAAACAAAATTCTCTATGACAAAAAAAATTACATTTCTAGTTTTTGTTGGCTCATAACACTGATTGCACAAAAAAATACTCAATAAAAGCTCCCACAGTATGAGTGTTCAATAATATTGCTGCTGCTAATACTGCCACTGCTGCTAATGTCGCTACCGCTGCTACTGCAGTATCTGAAAATATCATCAATCAGGTATAAGTATAGGCTCAGAACAGGAATTTAGATAACAGAGAGTGCCATATTTATGCTAACAACATTAAAAGAAGTAGGCTCAGAAACCACATGAATTCACTACACTATGTTATTTCATAACTGTACAAGTGTATCAAGCATTCTATCAAAAAGTATATAGGTTTAGCACTACGGCTGCATTAGATTGCCACGCCTAATAGAGCTCACCTTCAAAAACCCCCACCTCATGATAAAAAAGATATATGCAGTCTCTAAAAAACAAGCTCAGCCATGCTGCAGATATCCCAAATTTTGATATCCCAAATTTCACATTTTAATAGAGCTCCGAAAATTTAAGATAGCGCTATTTTAAACACAACTCAACTGCACTTTCAATTTCAAACAGAGCTCACTGTGAAACACAGCTGAAATTGAAATAGTGCTACTGCTAATATTTGAAGAGCTCATTAACCAATTACAAATGTAAACCCATTAAACCCATTAAACTCAACTTGACCATTTCATGCATTCATCACTGCCTATCGATTCATCCCCAAAATAAAAGACAGTAAGACATCAAATTTACCAAATTGTTCGCGAATCAAATACTTCCCTCAATCCATATAGTCGTTACCATCCTCGGAACTATCTTCAGCAGAAGAATTCACCTCTTCTTCAATGAATGCACTGCTGCCATTGAAAAGATGAAGCCAAAGTAAGTTAAATGGAAATTTAAACAAATACTAAGAAATTGTGTGCTAAATTTTGATTTTCAAATATGGAAATTTAAACAAATAATAAGAAAGTGTATGCTAAAGTTCATGCTAAATGAAGTTACTTATAATTTCTTACTAATCCACTCGTAGTGTACTGTCACTCATCAACCTCAACACTGGGCTTTTACTATGCTCATTTTCTGTACATGTTACTTAATTAACTGAATATTAAATCATAAACCACAGCTACTTATCCTACAATCTCATGGGTTTTTGTGAGATAACACAAAAACTCTACAAACACTTGCCCATTTCATCATCTTGCTTCCATTCAGTCTCCCTCCCTCCTCATCAATGATTGATCTTGTATAACAAATATTGAATTAACAATGCAACTCGTAAATTGCAAAAACTAGAAGGAGGCACATGATTTTAACACTATGTCAAATTCTATAATGAGGCTCATTTCACTTTTAAAGAAAATTAGGACCAAGCCCATTATGATAAATTTAACTTATAAAACTCGAATATTCAATTTTCTAAGATGAATAAGATCAACTTAGCTAACTATCATCCATCATAAGAATTAGCCGACCCATTGCCCAATTTTACCTTGATAAACAAAACATAAAGGTAAATACTGACTTATCAAATGTAAGAGTACAAGAAATATGTTATTGTGATAATTAAGACATACATATATAGTACAACAACATATTCTTTAAAATGATCTTCCGCTTTGAGAACTTTTAGGGTTGTAGTTTGTGTAGGGTCACGACCAAGTGAACTAAAAGATTTGAAGAATTCTTTTAGTTCTGCAACTTACCATTTTTGGTAATGAAGCTCTGGAACTTACCAAAAACAACTCCTTGGTTTCGATTCTTGAGCGCAGCGTCGCTCGAGAAAGGGGCAGAATCATCGTCGACCAGGAGAGACAGAGTGAGAGAGTCTGTGTGATCGTCTCGCTAGAGGAGAGAGAGGTAGGGTTTCGCGTCGACGGACAGACAGAGAGAGGTTGCTCGATCGAGAGAGAGAGATTAGGGATCTGAGAAGCAATCGATCTGAGAAGGAGGAAGTTAGGGAGACAGAGAGAGAGAGCAGCTTTCGATTTAGGGTTTCTGTTTTGGGGAAAAGGGGCAGATCGAAAGGTTCGATCTGAAAGGGCAGAGAGAAAGAGAGGGTAGGGGTAATTGACTAAATTACCCCTTCGTAAGTGTAGAAGAGCGGGAGCGAATTAAAGCCATTAGATCTGCATCATGATCAAAATGCAGATCGAACAGCTGAGCGCGAGTGCACCCAGCATTGAGCATTGGCCCAATGCTCGACCAAACCTTTTCCTATATATATATAAACTTGGACAAACTCTAACAACAAAAACGCAAATATAGGTAATGCTCCATTGAAAACGCAAATATTGTGAAAACTCGTAAAAACACCTAGGCCGTTGTTCCCAACAACGGCCTAGGTTATAATGTATTATAACCAAGGCTCTTGTTCCCAACAATGGCCTAGGTTGTTTTCACGAGTTTTCACAATATTTGCGTTTTCAATGGAGCATTGCTTTATATATATATATATATATATATATATATATATATATATATATATATATATATATATATATATATATATATATATTCATCATCATTTTATTCTGATCGTGTTTACTAATATATCATATTTACCTCTTTGAGATAACATATTTCGTTTTTGTTGTTAGAGTTTGTCCAAGTTTCTTTTGGCCACGAGGCATTTCATATAAAAAGCGCACGTTATCAATTAAATTTTTTTTAGATGCATATATATAAATTTGTTTTCATTTAAATAATTTGTTCTTCAATGCTCCAAAGTTTGTTTGCATTAAATAATTTTCATTATTATTTTGTCAACTGCAAAAGGCCCTATTTGAGAATTTGCTTAGGGCCCCCTGAACTCAGATACGCCCCTGAGTGAGAAAGAGACTCGAGAGAGAGAGAGAGGAGAGAAAGAGGATCCAAAGAGAGTAGAAAGAATTGCGAGTGTTTTATTTTCATATTTTTATTTGCCGGGTTCCCCCCCCCCCCCCCTCATTTTATTCTGATCGTGTTTACTAATATATCATATTTACCTCTTTGAGATAACATATTTCGTTTTTGTTGTTAGAGTTTGTCCAAGTTTCTTTTGGCCACGAGGCATTTCATATAAAAAGCGCACGTTATCAATTAAATTTTTTTTAGATGCATATATATAAATTTGTTTTCATTTAAATAATTTGTTCTTCAATGCTCCAAAGTTTGTTTGCATTAAATAATTTTCATTATTATTTTGTCAACTGCAAAAGGCCCTATTTGAGAATTTGCTTAGGGCCCCCTGAACTCAGATACGCCCCTGAGTGAGAAAGAGACTCGAGAGAGAGAGAGGAGAGAAAGAGGATCCAAGGAGAGTAGAAAGAATTGCGAGTGTTTTATTTTCATATTTTTATTTGCCGGGTCCCCCCCCCCCCCCCCCCCCCCCTATTTATGATTTAGGAAGAGGGGCACGGGCACAGATGCTTTTTTATTTTTTATTTTTTATTTTTTATTATTTTTTAGATTATAAAGGTGACCACATCAACCCTCATTAATGATATACAAGTAATTAGTACGTGCGATGCACATTCTAACTCAATTTTTTATAAATAGTAAATAATAAGACATAATCTAGTCTTGAACTAGAGACATCCCTTTAAATAATAAGACGTAATCTAGCCTTGAACCTGAGACATCCCTTTTATTTTATAAATTACCCCTAGTGGCACAAACTTTATTTTATATGAGTAACATTTTTGTAATAATTATGTAGTACATAAATTTGAACTTTGAGGGTATTATGGTAACTAACAACAGTTGAGTAAATAAATGGTTAATATAACTCCCACTTTAAAATGAATGGTTGAGATTAGATGGTTGAATGTCTACAAATTACAGGTTGTCTACAAATGACAACCCCAACTCTCCCGTTATAATATTAAAGATTAGAGATTAGCGAAACAAAGTAGTATTTACACCAAAATGTTCCTAAAAATGAACATCACAAAACATCATTATACAACCAAGACTACAACATTAACTTGTCTCTCCCCAACCTAAAAATGCAGTAAAGGATACTAGCAACATGCTTTTCGACCCCACGAAAACCCAAGTCCTTATCCATCACACAAATGACGACTCATCGTACACCCATCATCGTGACGACTTGTCAATTCACCTCTTAGCGACGACTCACCCGAACACTACTCTAGTGACGACTCCCCGTACCCCATTCGGCGATGCCTTGACCTTACAACTCCCCGGAGATGACTTGCCTGATCATTACTCTGATGACGACTTGCCCCAACACCCCTCCGGTGACGACTTGCCCCTTCTCTACCCCAAAACAATATGCTCGTTCACCGCCACGATGACAGTTTTCTCGTTCGTCACATTGATGATGACAAGCTCAAACGCCATTCCTGTGACGGTTTGACCATCAACAGACCTGCAACGACTCACCTATCTCGCTACGGCAATAAATTGCATTTCCTTTCAAAATAGCGACGATTCGCCCATCTAGCGCAATAGTGACAACTTGCACATCTATCACAACACCCACAGCTCGTACATCCACTATTATATCGAAGACTCGCACATCTACCATAACAATGATGACATGCCCATCAGCTACAATGGTGTGCTCGCACCATCACCAAAATTGTATACTGAATACCAAACTTGAGCAAAACAAAATAAATCCCCAAATTCAATTCATAGCCAAAAAAAATTGTGCCCAAATATAAATTTGAGATCTCAAGCCCGCTTCCAATCCCAAACACCTAAGGCCCAAATCCACACCTCACTTCGAGCCCCAAACCCAACAACTCACATGCCTAGCATGTACTCCGTTCTCCCCAATCCATGTAACTAGCCTAGGCACGTGAAGCCCATAGGATCACTCCAAGATGGAGATGAAGACAGTGACATTCACTAACGGAATGAATTTGAAATTCAAATTTGAACTTCAAGATGGTGACATTGACATCCACCACAAGATTAACTCCAAGATGACGTCAACGACCACCTGATCAACTCTCATGTGCCCCCGTCTATGACCACACACAGTAGCAACACAAAGTTCCCCGCCTCCACTCCAGTGAAAACTCCGGCGATGTCTCCAACATCAATTCTAACAATGTTAAGCCGCCGCACACACTACTATAAGTGGTGGCCATTGCCGAAATGCAAGCACACCAACTCACTAACTCACCATCTCTTGAATCCATGTGCATCACTATTGCCGGCGAACTCATCTCAAAATCTATCTATTCGCTAGCGAACCTATCTCCCATCGCAATCTCTATCACTGAACCTTGATGATGTCATCCACAAACAACCAGCCATCCAGATCAACACGCAAGTCTCCGGTCATCAACAACTTTGCCGAATCTCCGTCGGCATTCCCCGACACCTAATCCGGTGAAAACCCCAGCGAAGTCCACCATGATCTTCTCCGGCGATGCCGTGCACAAATTCACCGACACATGGATGCATGTCCATATCCATTGCCATTAAACCCATCTCAAACTCTATGATTCGCCGGCGAACCCAACTCCTACCTCTCTACAACTCGCCGGTGAGCCAACCGTGCCCCTCATGTGGGCACCCAAGTTTTGCCCAAAAAGCGGCAGTCATCTTCTTCTACTCCTCTCGTTGATATTTCTGACAATCAAACCACCGCACCGGATGTAAGAGGGGAGGGGGGAGTAACGGGGTTGTTGAGAAGGTTAGTGAGGGTTTGTGATTAAGGGTTAGTGTCACGCCCCGCTTCCCAAAAATACGGAATACGAGCATATGACATTGGCTCAGCGAATGACTAACGTCACCCATAAGCTGTTTAATCGATCAACTCAACAATATAATCAATACAGACAAATGCGCGGACAAAAATAATAATCTCATGAACAATAATATTTGAAATGAGACAATATAATATCCAAATATAATAATAATAATCCAACGTCTGGAAACAATGATAAAATCTGGGACATAAGCCCAAAACAATAATAATCCAATCCAAATTAATAACAAGTCTCAATACATTAAGTTTATTAAAGTGATAAGCAATTTAAAAACAGAAATCTTCAAAATGTTTGTTCTCCAATTCCAGCAGGCAATTCTCTTTTATTACCTGCATACTCTTCATCTAAAAAGAAAGAAAAAATATTCTTTGAGCAATTCATGGACAACAAGTAGAGAAAACAGAGAACAATGGAATAACGGTATAATAGTGAATCAATGGATCAATAGGAATCAATAACATAGCAGGATAATAATAATCAATAACATGGTAACCAATACAATGGTGTAACAATGATTCAATATTCGGTAACAGTAATCAATGGTTAATATCAATATCACTTAAACAATATTGGATACAAATAGGAACAATGATGAACAATATGTAATGTCGGTGATGTGTCAATCCTTATATTTATTATTCATTTTAATCCTAACTAATGCATGTACTACTGCATCCCATACTACAGATTCGATGCATACAATCAATTTCGTTTTAGACTCAAGTGGTGCACTCGATAGATAATGTACTTGGCAACGGTAAAGGTAAACACTATTCACCTTTCGGTGTATGAAACGGTCATCGACAACGATACAGTACATGATAGATTAGGTTACGGCTATAACCACAATCACACGATAAAACGGTAGCCGGAACGGTAATTAGGGAAACACGGGCCCCTCCTCCAAGTACAGTCACTACGTTGTTCACTACTCAAAATTCAATCTCTTAAACCCCAGCTTGTTAATTATTTATCAATGCAACAACACAATATGCAATTAATGAACAATTCGGTGAATGATAGTATCAATAGGGAAACAATAGGTTGATAACATGAGTAGGACGGTTAAAATAGTGACAATAACTTATTAGGAACATACAATGCAACATACGTTCATTAACTCATGCAATAATACGACATAGGAATTATTAATTCATTAAAAAGGGGCATCCGAATTCTGGACAGTAAACGCAACCTGTACAAAAATATAGTTTTCCGCTGACTCAGAAATCGAAAGTTGAATCCGTCAGAAAATTTGGAAACTAGACTTCCATACGGTTCTAACGCATACTTAAAGTTCAAATTCCGACAACAGTAGCTAGGTCAAACACATGTTTCTTTACAGGTTTTATGTTCAGGCAGAAATTCGACATTTTATTGTTTTAATTTTTGAATCAGCAAAAACTCAATATTAAATTCAGTAAAAATATAATCTAGACTCCCAAACATGTTAAGCAACAATCTGGAAATTTTCATAGCAAAATTTTATCATTTGATCAACATTTTTACTGTTTAAACATGAAGGGTTCGAGAATCTGAAAATCTGAAAGTAAAAACACAGCTGTAGTAAAACGAGCATAACTTTTGTTACAAAAATCGGAATTTGAAAATTCTGGATGTTATTGGAAACTAGACACTCGGGGATACACTTTATATTTAGAAAGTATTTTATTTTAAGGTCATTTACTGGTTTGAAAATAGCGATCAAAGTTCAGGTCAGCATGCATGTACAGTTCTTAGGGTATTTTTCTTGAAAATAAAATTAATTGAACATGTCGGGTATCGATTCTATAGTCAACAAATTGTGTAACTAGTATGATAGGTGTCCAAACATGATAGATAAAATTTAGATCACATACATATAAAAGTCTAACATTAATCAATCACCAAATGATCAAACGACATACAACCTAACGATTGTCTCTACAATAATTTATTTATGTTGTGACTTGTATGAATAACCCTATTAACAATTCTATATGCATTCATGAAAGATCCAAACTTTAGAGTCAAAATGGCATGATGTCAAAAATATTGGGGTTAGCTCGTGTAAACCCTCAATAGACCCAACGAAAGAGATAACAAAGGGTAATACGATAACAAAGAGATCTACTTGCAAGAATTCCAATAACACTCGAATTTGATACAATTAGCAATTCAAGAGGACGGTGACTTGCCTGTTAGACGGTGAATTTGACTACCAAGAATAACTGGATAAGAATCTCGAAGCAACGAACTCAAATGCTCAACAACACGAACCCACGAACACACAATTAGCACGTGCAAAATACGTGTAAGGGAGACCCAAGCAATAACAGCAACTCATCAATAATAAACAATAATGGTAGAGCAAGCAATGTCAGCAACAGTGGCAAGGGCAACCTGGACAGCAGCGGGGGCGACATCAACGGGGAGCAACGACATCGGGATGGAGACCCAGGGAAGGCGGCGGTGGCGCTCGCGCTACCATCGGCGGAATAGGGGAAAACAGCAGAAATGGGAGGTGGCAGTTTTGGCTGTGGTGGCACTAAGGGAGGTCGGGGTAGGGTTGAGCGGCGGCACGCTGGGGGGTGCGTCGAAGGGGGTCGCCGGAGGCGGGGGCTCGCCGGGGAAGATGGATGGGAAAGAAACAGTGGGTAGGTTTTGGCGGGAAATTGACGGGGAGAGAGAAACAGAGAGGAGAGAGAGTATACGGCTCTAGGGCTTCGATTTGTGTGCAAAATTAGGGTTTGCATTAGAGTTGTATTTATAGGGTACAATTTGGGTACTGGATTAGTGGTTTAGGGTCCAATAAAAGTGGATTTGGGTCAAGAACAAATAAATTTGGGTTTTATGGTTCAATAAGAGATAGATCCAGATCAATAGGATTCAAATAAAAATACCCATAATTAGATAGAAGAAAATAGAATCAACAAAATAGTCCAATCACGAAAAATGAAGAATTCCACGAACAAAAATTTGAATCCCAATAAATAAATAAACAATACAAGTGAATAGAATATAAACTGGGCTTGAAAATAATTTGGAAATTCGTAAAGAGAATCAGATCCGGTATAATAATAAAAATATGAATTTTAAATAGATAATCAAGGATAACAATTAATTAAAATAATAAATCATACAACAAAATAATATTCGGGTTTAACAATTTATTAAAATGACCCAATAAATATATATATATAATTTGGACTCAAATACAAATAGTTAATCAATAAGATCTAGAAAATGGGATCAAAACACATCATTATTTGAAATGAATAAATTTTTAATTATAAAAACACTTTAATATAAAATATTCGAAACAAATTTAGCACAAAATAACTTTATAAAAATCAAATTGTAGAAAATACACAGAAAATACCAATTATCGGGAATGGGGTTTACAGTTAGGGTTAGTGGAAGTTTAAGTTAAGGTTAGTGGGGGCTGGAGGTTATAGTTAGTTAAGGTTGATATTTTTCCCGAAATAGGTCTCTTTTTAAACTAATTCCAAAATAAGTCTGTTTCGAAACTAACTTCCAAAATAGGTCTGTTCTCATAAGCTGGAGTACTGAACTGCGGCATCTTCGATAACGGCCTCCGTACATGCTATATAATACTAAATTCCTAGACTTGGAAAAACTTTTCTAAAGGTAAAATGTGAAAAATATGAGGCCGCGGTTGGGTACTGCAGTCTCGATATAACATTGGCCGTAGTTCATAACTGCGGCCTCAGTTATATGCTTCGTAGGATCCAGTTTTCAGCATATAACTGATGCTGCAGTACCCAACTACGGCCTCGTATTTTTCACATTTTACACTTAGGAATTTTTTTTTCAAGTCTCAGAGCCTATTAGCTATGATATGTACTTAGGTCGCAGTTGTGAACTACGGCCTAAAAATCGAAGAGGCCGCAGTTCAGTACTGCGACCTATGGTATATCGAGGCCGCAGTACCCAACTGCGGCCTCGTACTTTACACATTTTACACTTAGATTTTTTTTTTCCCAAGCCTAGCAGTTTAGCACTATATGGTATGTACGAATGCCACAATTGTGAACTGCGGTCTTGTTATTGAAGAGGCCGCAATTCGGTACTGCGGCTTATGAGAATAGACCTATTTTTGAAAATTAGTCTCAAAACAAACCTATTTTGGGAATTAGTTTTAAAAAGAGACCTATTTCGGAATAAAATCGTTAAGGTTGGAGGGTTAGACAGGGTCTACTTCAAAACAAATTCAAAAATAGGTCATGGTACAACTAGCATTGGTATAAATACCAAATACCCGGATCCGACCCTACCCTCCCGAACCCGACATTGGACCGGAATCGACCCGATTATTCGGATCCGGGTCCGGATCCTACAATAAGACCCGATGCACTTCCGGGTCCGTGTCCGCTCAAAATAGAACCGACCCGGATCTGGACCCGTTAAAAAATACCCAAAAAATATGAAATTTGAATAATAGGGTTATAGAGATGGATATACTTGTAAATAGTAATTGTTGAAGATAGATGTGTAAATATAATATTTATTTATTTACTAAAGTTCAAAAATTGTTGGAACCGTAGGGTATTGGGTGTAAAAATACTTAAGTGTAAATATTTATTTCCCGCTACCGTAGCCGACTTAACTAGGACCCGGACCAAAACCTGGACCCGGTTCTCACAAGTCCGGGTCCGGGTTCAATTTTTTGGACCGATGAGGTACCGGGTCCGGGTATAGGCAGTGGAGTATCCGATACCAGCTCTATGTGCAACTATAATTGGACAATGACATGGTACTTGCACAGATATAAGAATAATGATTAGAGAACTTTCTACATTCTGCTTTCCCCTTATACACACACATGCCTTGGAATGAGAGGAGAGGCTGTATCCGCCCACATGGGGAAAAGAGAGAGTTGGTTCTGATCGGTTTATTTGATAGCTGTCATTCCATGATCGAGTGTTATGATCTAGAAGTATAGCTTCTTTGAACTGTTCTTTAAGGTGCAAATTATGGGTTCACCAGAAGCAGCAGGTAGTTAATATTGATCAAAGTGATGACTGCATGATGAGTATTTCAAAGAGTGCAGAACATTAAATAAGTTTAGAGAATAATAAATTCATATTCTATAGTGTAGTGGCTGTATGCTGAATATTTCCTTATGCGCAGAGAAAAATCGGAGATGTAATACCTGTAACAAATCCAGAACGATTCCATCCAGCAGAAACATCAGAAACAATAAAGTTTTCCATGAACTTCACAAACTTCGGCTTCAAGCAATTAACCAGCTCCCCTTGTCCAAGTTGACCTTTTGAACCTCTTCCCCATGATAAAAACCTTGCCATCGCCTATAGAAAATTAAGATTGATAATGTATTTCTAACCTAAAAATGAATACTTAGCTATGGCTGTAATCATTACATAGTATACCAAATTGCTCAAGTTACCTTGATTTATACTAATTTGTGAGGATGACAAAACAATAAGAGAAGAAAATAAGTGTATATCTTCAAATAGTGAACATAGTATATCAAAATGAACCACCAACTCGTCCATAACATGAACAGAAATACAACAAGTTAACCAAGCTCGAAAAAGTATTCTGATAAAGCTAAAATGAATTTCCATGATTCACATTATAAAAATAGCATTTGGCCCAGCTTAAAATTAGCTTCTCTTCTCCTTTAGAAGGAAAAGCTATGCCAAACGCATATTTTGAAAAGCTCTACAGAAGGAGAAGTAGCTTATTTTTAATGAAGAAAATGAGCTTCAAAAAAAGCCCTCAATAGCAACTTCTGGCTTCTTCTTTTCTTTTTTTGGCCCTTCCCACATATCAAACCCTAACAACAAAAATTTCCCCCCTTCCCCTTCCCCTTCCTCACCGAACACTCGCGACCGGGGAACACCACCGTCGAACCCTGCCGTCGAACGTCGTCAAAGAGTCGCATGCTCACCAGGTATGGTTTCGCAACAGCTTCCTTCCTACTTTCAGGTGACTTTCATTCTCACTGCCCTGCTTTTCAACTTCAAGAACCGATTCTTGTCCGTCGATCTCGCCCTCGCCCACCTCATATTGTTCACTTGATCTTTCAATTTCAGTTTGCAAGTAGGTGTTAGACGGAGGCTGGGTGATGTCCACATCCATCTTGGAACAGGACTGTGTATTGCAGATTGCAGAGTCCATCTCAGCAACACAAGCATCATCTGTATCATCACTCCTCCCACCATTTGCATCACTTGTTGGTGTACCTTCATATATTTGCCCCTGGGTGCACCTGATCAAGTCCAAGACATTTGCGTGCCTTACTGAAGAAAATCTTACTGAAGGAAATAATTTTTTTTTTCTTGCCTTACTGGATGCACCTGATCAAGTCCAAGACATATATATATATATATATATATATATATATATATATATATATATATATTTCCCCCTTTTTTACGAGTTTTCTAGGTTATTCTAAATATTTCATTTATTAGTAATATGAATTTTTTTTTGTAATTTGATAACTTATATTTTATTCTTAAATAAAATTAAAAGCTTAAATTGAGTATAAAAGTAGCTTAGAATTGATATCTTATGCCAAACAACTTCTAGCTTAAAAGTAGCTTTAAAGTTAAAAAAAAACTGACTATGCAAACAGCTTCAACTTTTAATTTCAAAGCTCTACTTTCTGGCTTCTCCTTCTGAAGTAGTTTTAAAGCCCAAAAAAAGCTAGGTAAATATAATTTAGAGTACTTACATCTTAACCAACTTTGTAGTTTCCTATTCTTTTTGCATTTTCCATGTCCATCTAATTATTCTCATTTCTACACACTAATCTTTTCAGTACGCTGTTCAGTTACATTCATTTTAGGAATAATGTTTAGTTATAATTGTCTTACTGAACATATAAGTACGAGTTAGTCACTTCTTGGTCAAGAACACTATCCGCAAGTAGGGCTACAAGAAGAAAATCATATTCATCTCTAAGGATCAATATAAGCCAAAAATGAAACAGAATCACCTCTCAAACAACCTGAACTTTTTGTCAAAATATGAGGGGAATGTACACTAATAACCCAATTAAACAAACACAATTTGCAGCTCATATATGGATGCAATAGCCAATTAAAGCAGCTGCAGAACACCATACAAAAGTTTCTTGTTTTATCAATTGCTATGTCCAAAAACAATGGAAGTAGGCATGACGAGAAGTTTCTTGTTTTATCAATTGCTATGTCCAAAAACAATGGAAGTAGGCATGACGAGAAGTGGGAAACAAGAAACTTCACACTCTCTCAAGAAACTTCACTCACTCTCTCTCTCTCTCTCTCTCTCTCTCTCTATATATATATATATACACTAGTAATAAACACGTGTGATGCACGTATTAATTTTTTAAAAAAAATAAAATAAGTGATATGTCTAAAAATAGGGTTAAATCGGAACCGTCCAAATCGGGCACGAATCTTAAAGCTCAGGAGTAAAATGGTAATTTCACCTACAAACTGGTCCGAAATGGAAACTGGGTCTTTCTCCAAAAAGCCCAATAACCCATAAACGGATCCGTCTTAATGGGTACGGGTCCCAACCCGTAAGAAACTCAGTCCAACTGGATAGGAGAGCATTCAAATTTATGATTATCCTTAATCAGCAGTCTCAACCACTTCTATCTATTTACATCGGGAAGTAGGGATTTAATCTTATCCTGAAACTGATTCCTAAGGCGGCTATAAATACCCCCCACCCCCCACTGTTACCAGGTAATCAATCTTTTTCCAATCAAAGTTCTTTATTAATCATTCAGATTACTGACAAGAGCGTCGGAGGGTGCGTCGCCGGGATCAATCCCGGTGTCTCGCACTTTTTGCAGGTGAACGGCGAGAGGATCTCGGTCAAACTCCGGTGAAGTCGCTCAGAATTGACTATTCAACTTCTCCCGAATCCACAAATCTATCTGTTTGCTCACACACCAAAATCAGTAGCAACAGATTGGCGTTATCTGTGGGAATCACGAATAGCGGTCCTACTTCTTCCACCGGTCAATACCACCTCCAATCATGCCACCGAGGAAAATAAGATCCAGAGGGTCCAACCGGGGACCCACTCCCATTCTCCTCAACAACAACAACCGGGGGCTCCTCTCCAACCCGTCCAGCAACAGGAACAGCTCCCTCCTCAACCTGATCCGCCGTTGCAGCAGAGGCAGCCTCCTCTCCAAAATCTTCAACCCAGCAGGCTCCACTCGGACCCCAAAATGCTGGTATATAGACCTTTCGTCCTTATCCTCAAAAGAAACCTCTTCACTGCGATCATATCTCGGTACATAATCCTTCCACCGACTCCATGGCATCCCATAACCCTCGGCCTTCAGAAGATCTCTGCAATATTATAATCAATCGACAGAAGGAGGAAGACCTTCATCGCCATTTGGATTAGAGGCGGGCCCGAGAGGGAGGCTCTCGCTCAGAACGTCCAAATGCACGATCTCCTCGCCGCCGCGACCACACGAGGTCCCCTCCTTGTAGGAGGCGGAGGGAGTCCCCCGAATACCGTCGAAGGAAAAACCATTCTCCCACTGGTCGACAGGCCCAAAGGGACCAGAGCGGACCCATCATCCGAGCATAATTCCAAGAGTTTCAGGCAACAGTCTTGCGGGCCCTCAACGTCCCACCAAACAACAATAATATCCCGAGGATCCCCACTCCCGAGGCAGTTCGAAGCCCTCGCCATTGGTCCATAAGCCCTCCTCAAGCTCCGAGCCACCGCCATCACATCCCTAGTCCTCACCAGTCTCCGAGCTACCATCGCCGTAGCCCACGCTCCCCTTCATACGAAGACGAGTCTAGAGGCTCACCAGGATACCGTCGAAGGGATGATGCTGTCTACCGCTGTCTCCACGAGATGGAGAGGTAGCTCGGTCAACTTGATAGGGACGAGGAGCTAAGAGGGAGGACCCTCCGTCCAAGCAGACATCCGTTCTCTCGAACCATCATGGAGGACCCCGTTCCAGCAAATTTCAAGCCCCCGCAGTTCGAGACATACACGGGGGAATCAAACCCCATGGATCACATCGAGAGTTTCAAAACTCTCATGATGATTCATCAGGCCTCCGATGCCCTCCTATGCAAGACTTTCCCAGCCACTCTCAAAGACCCGGCTCGGGAATGGTACTTCCGCCTCGCCCCGTCCTCCATCTTCTTTTTCGAACAGTTCGAGATCCTCTTCATAACCCATTTCGTGAGCAGCCGCCGCTCCGAAAAAATGAGTATTTCACTACTCTTCCTTAGTCAGAAGAAGGGCGAGAAACTAAGGGACTATGTCAAGCGGTTTACCGCGAAAGCCAGGTCTATCGCCTCCCTCGATCAATCGGTGGCTGCAGCCGCCTTCCAGTCCAATGTCCTCAACTCGAACCTCCGGTCCTCCCTAGCCAAAAAGCCCCCGCGAGACTTCTCCGACCTTCTTCTCAGAAATGAGAAGTACATCCGGGCGGAGGAAGCTGAACATTTTCCCACATTCGAGGGATCCTCTTATGGTCGCTGAAGATGAGGGAGCTAAGAAGCTCCAAAAGGACAACGGGGGTCAGCATCGTCCACCTCCCCGATTTGAGAAATTCACCCCTCTCAATGACAATTTCTCAACCATTCTAATGGAGGTAGAGAAAGAAGGGATTCTACCTCCTGCCCCAAAGATGAATACTCCTGAAAAGAAGAGGGATATGGGTGGTGCTGCTACTTTGAGACCACGATCACGACACCAATGACTATCGGGCTCTGAAAAATGAGATCGAAGCCCTTATTCAGAGAGGGCAGCTCGCCAAGTTTGTAAGAAATGACCGGGTCGATCCTCTTCCATCCCCCAGGGGGGCTAACAAGCGGTCCGAGAGAAGCAAGGAGACTCCCGACTTCGAGGAAGAGCGCATCTTGCACCTCATCCATGGAGGTCCAATGGGGGGAACCTCTAACTCCTCCCGAAAGGCCTTCATTAGGGAAGTCAATGCGGTGCACAGCCTACCCCCTCCCAAAGGTCTTGGAGTCCCAGTTACTTTCTCGAATGAAGATCTAGAGGGTGTCTGAACCCCCCACTGTGATGCACTGGTGATCAACCTCCATATGGCTAACTTCAAGGTAGAGAGGATTCTAGTGGATAATGGCAGTTCTATCAATATCCTCTTCCTAGAAGCCTTCCGAGAATCCGAGGGCTCAAATTATCGCGGAACAGGCTCAAGCCCGCCGGCTATACTCTCCATGGATTCACGGGAGTGCCAGTGACGATCGAAGGTGTTATAACCCTCAACGTAACCGCTGGCAAAACTCTTACTACCCGAACAGAGCCAATGGACTTCATGGTTGTTGACGTCCCAGCTGCCTATAATGTGATCCTTGGTCGACCAGGCCTAGCTGCTCTCGAAGCCGTCCCATCAGCTTACCATCTAAAAATGAAGTTTCCCACCAAGGCAGGCGTAGGAGAAGTAAGGGGGAGTCAGGAAACGGCCCGCAAATGTTATATGACCTCGACTGGAGGACCCGTCTTCTCCCTCGAGACCCTTGAAATTTCTCAAGGAAACACCCAGCCAATGTCGGAACCGGTAGACGAGCTCGAGGAAGTGCTCTTCTCGGAAGAAAATCCGACCTGCAAACATCAGCAAAACCCTCCCTTCTGCCCTCTGCTCCGATATAGTCCAGTGCATAAAGAAGAACCGGGACCTCTTCGCATGGACAGCTGCCGACAGGCCGGAGATTTCTGAAGAGCTTCTCGTCCACCATCTAAGTGTCGCTCCGGGGTCCAAACCAGTCCAGCAGAAGAGGCGTAAGTTCGCCCCCGAACGCCAGCAAGCTATAAAGGAGGAGGTGGAGAAGCTTCTCAAAGCCCGGTTCATACAAGAGGTCAACTATCCAGAGTGGCTCTCCAACGTTCTGATGGTCAAAAAGGCCATGGAAGTTGGAGGATTTGCATCGACTTCACAGATTTGAACAAGGCATGTCCCAAGGATCCTTTCCCACTCTCCAGCATCGACACCTTGATCGACGCCACTTCGAGCCATGAGCTGCTGAGCTTCGTGGATGCCTTTTTTGGATACAACCAAATCCGAATGTTCCCCCCAGATATCCCAAAAACGTCCTTCGTCACAATCAAGGTCTCTACTGCTATAGAGTGATGCCCTTCGGGCTTAAAATGCCGGTGCCACCTACCAATGCCTCGTCAATAAGGTATTCAAAAATCAGATCGGGCAGAACATGAAGGTTTACGTCGACGATATGCTAGTAAAAAGCATCCATGGGTCTGACCATGTCGCCGACCTCCAAGAAGCCTTCGACGTGTTAAGGAAGCATAACATGAGACTAAACCCGAATAAGTGTGCATTTGGGGTCTCATCAGGAAAATTCCTGGGCTTTATGGTTAGTCAGAGGGGGATTGAAGCCAACCCCGAGAAGATAAAAGTCATACTCAATATGGCTCCTCCTACAAATGTAAAAGAAGTGCAAAAGCTTACAGGACGCCTCGCGGCTATAGGGCGCTTCCTCTTTAAGTCCGGAGAAAAGTGCCTCCCCTTCTTCAAAGCCCTCAGGGGGGCTAAGGGCTTCGAGTGGGGCCAGCAGTAGCAAGATTCGTTCGACCAACTCAAAGCCTACTTGGTCAATCCCCCACTTCTCAGCAAGCCTACACCCGGGGAAACCTTCTACCTCTACCTCGCTGCCTCCGAACAAACCCTCAGTGCTGTCCTAGTAAGGAAAGAAGACAAGGCACAGAAGCCTATCTATTGTGTGAGTAAGGTCCTTAGAGATGTCGAGCTCTGCTATCTGAGGTTGGAAAAGATAGCCTACACCTTGGTTATGGCAGCCCGGAAGCTTCGTTCCTATTTTCAATCCCATTCGGTGGTCATCCTTACCGACCAGCCGCTCAAGCAGGTCTTGTATAAACCCGAGACCTCCGAACGTCTAATGAAGTGGTCAATTGAGCTAAGTCAACACGACATATCTTATCAGCCTCGGACTGCTATCAAGGCTCAAGCCCTAGATAAGTTTATAGTGGAAAGCATGATCCCAAAAGTCAGTCAAGCGGCAAACGGGCCACCCATCTGGACTGTGTATGTAGATGGGTCTTCTTGCGCCGAAGGAAGCAGAGCCAGGGTTATTCTGGCAGGCCCAGATGACTTCATTCTCCAATACTCCCTCCGCATCACTTTTAAGGCTTCCAACAACGAAGTTGAGTACGAAGCCCTAATAGCAGGCCTGGGCATGGCTCGCAAGGCAAGAGCGCAGCGTGTCTGAATATTCAGTGACTCTCAGCTTGTAGTGAATCAGGTCTTAGGAGAATACGAGGCACGAGACGAACGAATGGCCAAGTACCTAGCCAAGGTCAAAAGTCTCATGGCTTCGTTCGAAGAAGTGCAACTCCAGCGGATCCCTAGAGAGGAGAACGCCCAAGCAGATGCCCTCTC
This sequence comes from Hemerocallis citrina, assembly GCA_017893485.1. Lineage (NCBI taxonomy): Eukaryota > Viridiplantae > Streptophyta > Magnoliopsida > Asparagales > Asphodelaceae > Hemerocallis > Hemerocallis citrina. Next base: position 150,168,863 of record CM030366.1, read on the forward strand.
AAAACTAGCCTCCTCCTCCCTCCAAGGACTCGAATAGACCGTCTTGATCGAAGTTTTACTAAGGCCCAACATCGAAGAAGAAGCCCCAGACTCGATGGAGTCCTACCTGTCCAACTCGAAGATAACTGGATGAGGCCCTTAGTTAAGTTCCTCAGAGACGGGATCCTTCCCCAAGATCCTAAATAAGCTTGCCAAATCCAAACGAGAGCAGAGCGGTACACCCTCGTTGAGGGAGTCTTGTACAAATGCTCCTACACCCAAGTAGATGGCCGACCCTACTTGAGATGTCTCTCTCCAGAAGAAGCCTTGTATGCCTTGAAAGAACTCCACGAAGGGATAGGAGGAGCCCATTCGGGATCAAGGTCCCTTGCCAGAAAAGTCTTGAACTACGGATACTTCTGGCCTTCCCTACTTCGGGATGCCGAGCATCATGTCCGGCAATGCAGCCCCTGTCAGCAATTCTCTACTATCCGCCGCCTACCGCAAGCCCAACTCACATCTCTCTCAAGTCCAATTCCCTTCGCAATGTGGGGAATAGACCTGCTAGGTCCGTTCCCACCAGCACCAGGCCAGCTCAAGTTCCTAGTCGTGGCGATCGATTATTTCTCCAAGTGGATCGAAGCTGAACCGCTAGCAACTATTACTGAGAACAGAGTGCAATAGTTCTTCTGGAAGAATGTGATCTGCAGGTTCGGCATACCTCGAGTCCTGGTGACTGATAACGGGACACAATTTGTGGGGGCAACATTCCGATTCTTTTGTGAAGACCTCGACATTCAGCAGCGGTTCTCCTCCGTCTCCCACCCTCAATCCAATGGCCAAGTAGAAAACACCAACAGGAAAATCCTCTCAGGCATCAAGAAGAGACTAAGCAAGTCGGCTAAAGGATTGTGGGCAGAGCAGCTTCCTAATGTACTGTGGAACTACCACACTACAAAGAGAACGCCCACAGGAGAGTCGCCCTTGAACCTCACCTACGGTTTCGAGACGTAATCCCCTTATGATATGGCTAAAAATGGGGTTAAATCGGAACCGTCCAGATTGGGAATGAATCTTGAAGCTCAGGGGTAAAATGGTAATTTCACATATAGATGGATCCTAAGTGGGCACTGGATCTCCCCTTCACAGATCCAATAGCCCGCAAAACGGATCCGCTCCAATTGGGTGCGGGTTCCGACCCGAGACAAACCCAGACCAACAAGAGGAAATCAGGGTCACTGATTTGACTAAATCAACGGGCCTGATTTGCAGTTATCCTCTCACCAGGAATCAGGGGTCAGTTTTCTAAACTAATTGTGAGGATTTTACTCCTAACGGTATCACAGGAAATCAGATCCCTAATCAGACTCCCACGGCGACTATAAATACCTCCTACCTACCACTGTGACCAGGTAATCACTCTTTTTCCAACTTAAGCTCTTTCTTAATCATCACTGGTTACTGACAAGAGCGTCGGAGGGTGCATCGCCGGAATCAACGCCGGTGTATCGCACTTCCTTGCAGGTGAACGGCGAGAATCAGCAGGCTTGGATCCGCTATTCAAGTTTTTCCACGAACTCACAAATCTCTTCTGTTTACCCCCACACCAGAATCAGCGGTAACAGATTGGCGCCGTCTGTGGGAAACCATACGAATAGCAGCCCATTCCTTCCCGTCGACTAGCTCTTCTCCAGCCATGCCTCCCAGAAAGGTCAGGTCAAGGGGGTCCAACCGTGGGCCCAACCCCGCCGATCAGCAAGAGGAAGTCCCCGTGCATCCTCCTCCATAGCCCGAGCAACTTCCTCCCCCAGTCCAAGATCCTCTCCTGAATCAACAACCCCCTAATGGTCCTGCTGGCCAGAACGGGCGGAGGCAGAAGCAACCTCTCCACCCAGACCATGTCTCGGTTCACAATGCCTCCTCGGATTCAATGGCTTCCCATAACCCCCGGCCCTCCGACCTCCGCAACACCGTTCTGAATCGCCAAAAGGATGAGGACCTTCGCAACCGCCTAGATGAGAAGCGGGCCCGAGAGGGAGCCTCCCGCCAACATCAAGGTAAGCGATCTCCTCATCGCCGAGATGGTAGGAGGTCTCCGGACCGAAGAGGACGGGGGAATCTCCCAAGCATCGTAGGAGGAGGCCACATTCCCCTGCTAATCGACATCATCCGAGGAACGATGAGGCACCTATCACTCGTGCCGAGTTCCTACATTTCCAGGAAACTGTGTTGCAGGCCCTCAACCTTCGCCCCAACAACAATAATGCCCAGAGGGTTCCGACACCTCCCCGGGTCCCAAGTCCTCGCCGCCGATCCATAAGTCCTCCCCCGGCTCCTAGTCACCAGCAACACCATCATAGTCCTCGCCGATCCCAGGACTATCGACGCCGTAGCCCCCGCTCCCCTTCCTATGAAGATGAGTCTAGGGGCTCGATCGACTATCACCGAAGGGACGATGCCCTCTACCGTCATCTCCACGAGATAGAGAGACAAATCGGTCGAATGGACAAGGAGGAAGAGGCTAGAGGAGGGACCGTCCGCCCCGGCAGACCTCCATTCTCCCGGACTATCATGGAGGCTCCCATCTCGAAGGGTTTCAAGCCTCTGCAGTTTGAAACGTACTCAGGGGAGTCGGATCCTGTTGATCACGTCGAGAGCTTCAAGACCTTGATGCTAATCCACCACGCATCCGACGCCATGCTCTGCAAAACATTCCCCACCACCCTTAAAGGCTCGGCTCGGGAATGGTACTCCCGGCTTGCTCCCTCTTCTATCTTCTCTTTTGAGCAGTTCGAGACGCTCTTCATAACTCACTTTGTGAGTAGCAGGCGAACGGAGAAGACCAGCCTCTCTCTACTCCACCTCCGACAGGAGAGGGGAGAAAAGTTGAGGGATTATGTGAGGAGATTTACCGCGGAGGTCAGGTCTATCGCCTCCCTCGACCAGTCAGTGGCGACCGTCGCGTTCCAATCGAACGTCCTCAACTCCAACCTCCAGTCGTCCCTCGCCAAAAAGCCCCTGCACAACTTCGCCGATCTTCTCCTTAGATGCGAGAAACACATTCGGGCGGAAGAGGCCGAGTGCCTCCCGAGTTTCGGAGGATCCGCTTCCGGGTCGAAAAGGAAAGCAACAGAAGAGGAAGGGGGCAAGAAGCTACAAAAGGATAACAGCGGTCAGCGCTGTCCTCCCCCCAGGTTCGAAAAATTTACTCCCCTCACGAAAAACATCTCCACCATCCTGATGGAGGTTGAGAAGGAGGGAGTTATACCTCCCGCTCCGAGGATGAACACCCCGGCCAAGAGGAGGAACAAGGAGAAGTGGTGCCGTTACCACCGGGATCATGGCCACGACACCAACGATTGCCGGGCACTGAAGAACGAAATAGAGGCCCTCATCCAGAGGGGGCAGTTGGCCAAGTTTGTGAAGACAAACGATCGAGGAGATCGCACCACTCCTCCGCCTCGGGGGGCTAACAAGCGCTCCGAGCGACGAGATGAAACCCCTGAGTTCGAGGAGGAACGTGTTCTGCACCTTATCCACGGGGGCCCAATGGGGGGCTCTTCCAACTCCTCTCGGAAGGCCTTCGTCCGAGAGGTCAACTCGGTTCACGGTGCCCCTCCCCCCAAAGGCCTCGGCGTCCCAGTAACTTTCTCTGATGAAGACCTCGAAGGGGTCCGGACTCCCCACTGCGACGCACTTGTTATCGACCTCCGCATGGCGAACTTCAAAGTGCAGAGGGTCTTGGAAGACAACGGGAGCTCTGTGAACATCCTCTTCCTCTCGGCCTTCCGAGGGCTGCAGCTATCCTGGGATCGCCTCAAACCGGCCGGCTACACGCTCCACGGGTTCACGGGGGTACCAGTAACGGTCAAAGGGTTTATCACCCTGGACGTAACTGTTGGGAAGACCCCTACTACCCGGACAGAGCCGATGGACTTTATTGTCGTCGATGTCCCGGCTGCATACAATGTCATCTTGGGCCAACCTGGCCTAGCTGCCCTGGAAGCCGTTCCTTCGGCGTACCACCTCAAGATGAAGTTCCCCACCCAGGCCGGAGTGGGAGAAGTCAGGGGTAGCCAAGAGACGACTCGGAAGTGCTATATGACTTCCACTGGGGGACCGGTGCTCTCCCTCGAGACTTTAGAGATCCCCGAGCTGAACATCCGACCCACGTCCGAGCCGGCGGACGAATTGGAAGAAGTGCTCTTCTCGGACGAGGACCCAAGTCGAAAGTTCCTCATCAACAAGTCCTTGCCGACTGCCCTATGTTCTGACTTGGTGCAGTGCATCCGGAAGAACCGCGACCTATTTGCTTGGTCCGCTGCGGATATGCCCGGGATTTCCGAGGAGCTTCTAGTGCACCGCCTCAGCATCGAACCGAGGTGCCAACCGGTTCAGCAGAAGAGGCGTAAATTCGCTCTCGAGCGACAACAAGCCATCAAGGAGGAGGTGGACAAGCTCCTAAAAGCTCGGTTCATACAGGAGGTGAACTACCCCGAGTGGCTCTCCAATGTCGTCATGGTTAAGAAGTCCAATGGTTCCTGGAGGATATGCATCGACTTCACAGACTTGAATAAGGCGTGTCCGAAGGATCCGTTCCCTCTCCCGAATATTGACACCCTCATTGATGCCACCTCGGGCCATGAGCTCCTCAGCTTCATGGATGCTTTCTCCGGCTATAATCAGATCCGAATGTTCCCCCCGGACATTCCGAAGACTTCCTTCATCACCGACCAGGGCCTCTACTGTTATAGAGTTATGCCGTTCGGATTGAAGAATGCCGGAGCCACCTACTAGCGCCTCATCAACAAAGTCTTCCAAAGCTAGATAGGCCGCAACATGGAAGTATACGTCGATGACATGCTCGTAAAGAGCGTCCGAGGAACCGACCACGTGGCCGACCTTCAGGAGGCATTCGGGGTACTGAGAAGGCACAACATGAGGCTTAATCCGAACAAGTGTGCGTTCGGGGTCTCGTCAGGAAAGTTCCTCGGCTTTATGGTCAGCCAACGAGGGATCGAAGAAAATCCTGAAAAAATCAAGGCCATACCGGACATGGCCCCGCCCCGGAACGTCAAGGAAGTGCAGAGACTTACGGGTCGCCTCGCCGCTATTGGGCGATTCCTTTCGAAGTCTGGGGAAAAGTACCTCCCCTTCTTCAAGGCTCTCAAGGGGGCCAAGGATTTCGAGTGGGGCGAACCGCAACAGGAGTCGTTCAAACAGCTGAAAGCCTACTTGGTCAATCCTCCCCTGCTCAGCAAGCCCGTTCCAGGGGAAACCCTCTTCATCTACTTAGTTGCTTCCGAGCAGACCCTAAGTGCCGTCTTGGTGAGGGAAAAGGACCGGGCTCAGAGGCCCATTTACTATGTGAGCAAGGTGCTTCGGGACGCCGAGCTCCGCTACCCGAAGGTAGAAAAGATGGCCTACGCCCTGGTTATGGTGGCAAGGAAGCTCCGCCCAAACTTTCAGTCCCACTCAGTTGTGGTCCTCACCGACCAACCGCTGAAGCAGGTCCTTCACAAGCCGAAGACCTCTGGACGGCTTATGAAATGGTCCATCGAGCTGAGCCAACACGACATTTCCTACCAGCCACAGACTGCGATCAAAGCTCAAGCCCTCGCGGACTTCATCGTCGAGACCACCATTCCCGAGGTCAGCCATGTCCCGAACGGGCCCCCTATTTGGACGGTTTTTGTAGATGGTTCCTCTTGCAACGAGGGAAGCGATGCCGGTATCATCCTGACAGGTCCAGGTGACTTCGTCCTCCAGTATGCCCTCCGCATGAATTTCAAGGCCTCAAACAACGAAGCAGAGTATGAGGCACTAATCGCGGGCCTCGGACTTGCCCGAAGCGCCGAGACGCAGTGCCTCCGAATCCATAGTGACTCTTAGCTGGTTGTGAACCAAGTTTTGGGCGATTACGAGGCACGGGACGAACGGATGGCGAAGTACCTCGCCAAAGTCCGAACACTCATGGCCCGGTTCGAAGAGGCACTCATCCAACGAGTCCCTCGAGAAGAGAATTCACAGGCCGACGCCCTCTCCAAGTTGGCCTCGTCCTCCCTCCAGGGTCTCGAGCAGACCGTTTTGATCGAGGTCCTCTTGAAACCGAGCATAGAAGATGAGACCGTCGACTCAGTGGAGTCATTACCGGTCCTACTGCAAGATAATTGGATGAAGCCGTTAGTGGAATTCTTAAGGGACGGACTCCTCCCCGAGGACCCCAAGGAAGCACGCCGAGTAAGAACCAGGGCCGAGCGGTACGTCCTGATCGAGGGGATCTTGTACAAGCACTCCTTCTCGCAGATTGATGGCCGACCGTACCTGAGGTGCCTTTTCCCAGAACAGGCCGACTACGCCTTACAGGAGCTCCACGAAGGCATCAGCAGGGCGCATTCAGGGTCTAGGTCTTTGGCTTGGAAAGCTCTGAATTACGGATACTTCTGGCCGACTCTCCTCCAAGACGTCGAGCGACACATTCGGCAATGTGGCTCTTGTCAGAGACATTCCAACATTCGTCGCCTCCCCAGGCCAACCTCGCCTCCCTATCAAGTCCTATCCCCTTCGCAATGTGGGGGATGGATTTACTAGGGCCATTCCCTCCAGCTCCGGGCCAGTTCAAGTTCTTGGTCGTAGCCATCAACTACTTCTCGAAGTGGATTGAGGCCGAGCCCCTTGCCACTATCACCGAGAACAAGGTGCTTCAATTCTTCTGGAAGAGCGTCGTCTACCGATTCGGCGTCCCCCGTGTTCTCGTCACATACAATGGAACTCAGTTTACTGGGGCCACGTTCCGAGCTTTGTGTGAAGACCTTACCATCCAACAGCGCTTCTCCTCTGTCTCCCACCCACAGTCGAATGGCCAGGCGGAGAACGCTAACAGTCAGATCCTCTCTGGCATCAGGAAGAGATTGGACAAATGTTCCAAAGGCCTATGGGTCAACCAACTCCCCAACGTGCTGTGGAACTATCGCACCAACAAACGGACCCCAACAGGAGAATCCCCGTTCAACCTCACCTATGGGTCCGAGGCAATGATACCTCTCGAAGTCGGGATACCTTCTCCTCGCCTCGTAGCCTACAGCGAGGAGCAGAATGCCAGAGACCTCCGGGCGAATCTAGACCTGGTGGACGAGCTGAGGGAAAGAGCATCAATATGCCAGCAGAACTACCGGAGGAGGGTCGAGTTGGCGTACAACAAGAAGGTCTGACCCACCGATCTCAAGGAGGGGGACTTAGTCCTCAGAAAACTAGCCATCTCCTTCCCCAATCAAAGGAGCAAACTAGCTCCGAACTGGGAAGGACCCTACAAGATCGCAAAGGTAGTTCGGCCCGGAGCTTATCGTCTGGAAGACCTAGAGGGCAGAGAGATTCCGAGGACCTGGAATGCCGACCACCTCTTAAAATACCAAGAAAGCACCCCGGCGCCTCTCTGAGTATCACGAGGTGTCGAACCATTCCTCTCCTCTAACTTGTAATTCATTTCTTAAGCTGTCATATGTAAAAATGGCTTGCCGTCAATTATCAATAAAGAATGCTTTTTCGTATTTATAAATTTGCTTGTGTCTCTCCGCCTTTATTCTTTATTCAATCAATGGTTCGAAGTCCAATACCCGGCTCGACTCTACTTCGCAAGCTTGCTCTTAAGCAAGCCAGATGTAGTTCGCTGCTCGGAATTGCTCCCACAACCGTTGAACTCTAACGATGGTTCCGGAGTCCAACACTTGGCTCGATTCTACTCCGCAAGCTCGCTCCTCAGCGGGCTAGGAGTGGGTCGCCATTCGGAATTGCCCCCACAACCGTTGAACTCTAACGATGGTTCCGGAGTCCAACACTTGGCTCGATTCTACTCCGCAAGCTCGCTCCTCAGCGGGCTAGGAGTGGGTCGCCATTCGGAATTGCTCCCACAACCGTTGAACTCTAACGATGGTTCCGGAGTCCAACACTTGGCTCGATTCTACTCCGCAAGCTCGCTTCTCAGCGGGCTAGGAGTGGGTCGCCATTCGGAATTGCTCCCACAACCGTTGAACTCTAACGATGGTTCCGGAGTCCAACACTTGGCTCGATTCTACTCCGCAAGCTCGCTCTTCAGCGGGCTAGGAGTGGGTCGCCATTCGGAATTGCTCCCACGACCGTCGAACTCTCACGAGGATCGGAGAACCCACCATTGGGTAAGGCTCGACTCACCTCGCAACTTCGCAATAAGACGAGACAGAAGCGCTACTCGGCACCTCTAGCCAAACGCTCTTGTCGCCGGACCGCGAACGAGCGAGAGGTATGCTCGGAGCGCACCACGTCGCTCGGACGGCCGAACTCTTAGACTTCCGGTCGCCTGACCGAGCAAGCGCCCATCTGAGCATCAAAACGGGAAAAAATCACTTTCCCCTCAACTTTCGTGTAAGATCTCGATCAGACGGCCCAGATCTTGCCAGCGCCGCTAGACGACAAGATAACGTTTTCTTGGGAACTGGGCCCGTCTCGAGATTTGTGCCATCATCCAACGGCCCAGATTGCGCTATGGCGCCGGATAGCAAACGAGAGAGGGGCCGACTCGGCGACCCTGGAACGACGAACACAGTCACAAACACAACAACTACACGAGGCTACGAAGGACGTGCTAGTTCAAGAAAGAAATGTTATTAATAATCGGGACACAGTACAAAGCGACTCTTCCATACAACAAGGTCACAAGGCCCTAAAGAACAATAGTTACAATGCCGACCCACTACACTTGGTTTTTAAAAGAAAAATCTTCAAACGTCCCGTTCGGTCGTCAGTCTAGCTACCTCGGCCGCCAGTTCCTCTTCCTCCGTCCGAAGCTCCGCCTCTACAGTCTGCAAGTGAAGATCTCAGAGAGCAGATCGTCCCTTTCGGCTATCATCTTCGTCAGATTGTGCCGAACGCACTGGATCCGAAGGGCGTTGCTAAAGGCGGTCGGCGAGTCTCCGTCCTCTCCTGTAGGGGTCATCTCGGCGATCCTGCTCTCCATACGCCGGATCTCGGCGTCTCGCTGACCTAGGATGAGCTGAAGGTGGCCCCGCTCGCTTTCGGCTCGGCGCAGTCCCAGCTCGACTTCATAGAGCCGCTCTCGGCACTTGGCCGAGCGCATCCTCGTCTCCCCCGAGCGAGCCTCGGTTCGAGCGCGATCATCCGAGCAATTGGGGTCGGCGTCTTAAGCTACCACCACGAGCTGAAAAGAGGAAGAGACGAACAACAAAATTTCAAACATTGTCGAAGTCCAACACTTCAAGAATTTTCAAAACAAACTTTCAGACTTTTATTCAGATATAGTAACTCTACATACAACAAGACCGACGCTACAACAGAGTTTTACAATAGCTAGAAGGAACATAAGACAACTTGTTTAGTGCCTCTTCGGAAAGGGTACGCTTCGGTTCAAGGAAACGCGGGGCGGCAACGCCTGACCTCCGAGCTCGATTCTAAACCAGCGAAGCGAGATCCCCCTTCGCCGCTAACTCCAACCGTGGCGCCGACCGAGGCACCGCTAGATGAGACAGCTACACTACTCTGAGCGTCAGCAGGACTCCGCCTAGCCACGGGCAAACGAGTCGCAAGTTCGTAGAAGGTAATCCCTCTCTCGCTCTCTTCGCGAGTACACGACGTACTACGAACGTTGGCCCTCTCCGGCAGAGGCTTGAGCGACGCGACCTCTTCCTCCAACTCGATAATCCTATCCCTCAGAGCGTCATCCTTCGCCGACATCTTCAAACGAGGAGGTCTTGACGAGCCCGAGACATTGGCGCTATCGGTCGGGAGTCGTCGATAATGGGTGACCTCGATCCCCCTGTCTATCGTAATCCTCCTAAGCTTGTCGACCTCGGCCAACAACTTTTGGCGCTCGGATGACACCTTCTCCAACTCGGAAGTTAGCTTCTCTTCCTCCGCCGAACGTTCTTTCTCCGCTAACTCCAAGTATCGGATCTCGGCCAAGAGCTCGTTATTCTTTAGCTCGACGAGGGAGAGCTCCCTACGAAGTCGCCCGGTTTCACCTTCGGGACAAGGAGCTTGGGGTTGCTTCCGTAGTTGCTTCAACTCGCGACAATACCCCCTCGCAGCTACCTTTATCTCCTCCAGCTTCAAGAACATATAAAACTGCCTCTCTCGGCTAAGGGAAAGCTCTCGCTTCGTTTTGGTCAGCTCCTTACGAAGGTACGAAACCTCCGTGATCGGACCAAACCTCACCTGAAAAGCAGAGATAAATCCGAGGCCCAACACTTGGAGAATTTTACGCCTAATCAAACACAAAATCCGGAGACTAACACTTGGAGAATTTTTGGCCAAACAAAAAGCATTTTCATTCAAAACTCAAAAAAGCGTTACAAGAGTGGTGGCCAGTCCGCAGTTAGGCTTACCAAAAAAAGCAAAAGACTAAAAGACGTAACCAAGTCAGGGGTCAACCTTTTTGTCACTCGGATCTGTCGACCCCTCGGCCTTGTCCTCGCCCTCGACCTCGTCGTCGTCCTCGCCGTCGCTCTCCTCCTCGGAGTCGTCCTCCCCCTCATCCTCGGCCCCCATCTCAGCCGTGCCTTCGACACCGTCGGCCTGTCCCACGGGGCTGAGCATTGCCGGGGGGAACTCCTCCTCCCCCTCCACGGGGTCATAGAAGCGATAGGAAGATGTGTCGACCCCGAGTTCTGAGCGGCGATATGGAGCAAGGCTCGGCCATACGCGTCCTCCATGTTCTTGAACATGTGCTGCTCGGCCTCGTCCTGGACAGCCTTCTTCGCCTTCGCCACCTTCGACCGGTGCTTGGCCATGATCTTCTCGGTCTTCTTCCGAGCTTTCTCCGCCTCCGAACGAACCCTGGCCAGCTCCTCCTTCAACTCGGCATTCTCCTTCTCCGAGGCCTCGAGCTTGGCTGCCACGTCCTTCGACCGCTGAACGGCATCGGCCAGCTGCGCCTTCAACCCTACCACTTCGTCTCTGCATTTTGCCGAGAGGAGTAACTCAGCATCGAGCAGCTTCACTGCTTTTGCGCGCTCCGACCTCTCCCGGTCATACTACGCCGTCAGCTCTTGTTCTTTGCTTGCGAACTCTTCGAGCATGAAGTTGAAGTGGCAGAGGGTCTGAAAAGAGAACAAACCGTTAAGGTCCGGACCTAAAGACTTGGAAAATTTCAGAAAAAATGCTTCAAGAAGAAAGTGTTCGGTCCACTTACCGACATCGTGTTCCGAGCAATCTGCATTGTGGCGTCCCCGACCTCCCTGGACTTAAGGGCCGCTCGGTCCTTTGGGGTCGGCAGGTGCTTCACCGCCTGCATGCAAATGTTGCCATCGCCCAAAAAATTGTCGACCTTCATCACTTGCCAATCAGGGACGAAGATCTGCTTGTGCCCCTCGGTCAGAATCTTCTCCGCGTCGGCAGTAAGGGGCGGAACTGGGAGGGATAGCACCTTGCCCACATCGAACGCGCCGCTCGACGAGCCGGGAGCATCTACCTTCGCCATTGGAATCGGCGCATCCAAGACCGGAGGATCAGAGGCCGCGACCTTCTCCTGCTCGGGACCGGCGCCCGAAGTAATGACCACCTGCAGGTCGGTGGTCTTCGGGTCTGAAGGTATCTTCGGCGCTCGGCCGCCCTGAGGCCCTGCCGAGGGTCTCTTCTTTCTCGTCTCCTGCTTCCTAGCCTTGGCCTTCGCCATCAACGCCCTATAGTCCATCTTAGAAGACTCTGCAAAAACCGAATGAAAAAACTTAGAAAAATTTTCAAAAACTTCAAGCAAAAAGTAAAAATACCAGAAGCGTACAGGGGTCGATCGGACTGAGACCCCCTCGGAACAAAGCCTCCTCGGTAATGTCTTTCCAACTTAGCGTCGGCAGGCCGAGGAGTTTCTTGAGGACTTCCGCCTCCTCGTTACTCAGCACCAGCTCCTTCTTCGCTCGCTTGGGCAGGCCCTCCCTCGACCAAGCTATCGGAATTGCCCAGGGTGCGGGAGCTCAAACGATGAAATACTTCTCCTTCCAATGCTTGATCGAGTTCGGGTTCTCGATCAACTTCATGCCTGTCCGTGGCGAAAGATAGAACCTCTGGTCATTCCTGTTCGGCTGGCAGGAGCGGTAGAACCTCGAGGCTCCAAAGGAGAAACATGCTAGGCTCGGCGCCGATCTCTTGACACTAAAGAACAAACGCCAAGACGTGCCTCCAAGTGTTCGGCATCAGTTGGGCGGGGCACAAACTGTACCAATTAAGAACCTCGACGATGAATGGATGAAGCGAAAAACGGAGCTCGGCGGCCAAGGAGTCGAGGGGAAATACGCACGCGTCAGCCAAGGACGACGTGCAGGCTCGGAATCCCGATCCGGGGAGAAGTAGCCCGTACTCGGCAGGGATCTGGAATCTGGTCCGGATCCAGCCTCCGTTAGAGACGAAATGGTGTGGTCCACCTCGGACAACTCTCTCGGCTCGTTCTCCTCCACCGACTTGGCAATGCCCTGGGTAACCTTCTCCAGCAACTCTTCGGAGTAGCTCCGAACACCCCCCACGCTCAACAGAACGATAGGCTGCCGACCGAACTCCCCTGCCGTCTTCGGCTGCTTAATGATCATGACCACTCCTTTACCCTTCTGGGACTTCGCCACGACTTCCTGGAGTGGTTCGGTGACTTCACCACTCTTGCTCGGCCGAACAACGGTCTGCTCGGTCGGCTCTACCACCTCCTTTCCTCTACCCGCTCGGCCGACGACTTGGTCCGAGGCGGGGGTCTCATCCGAAGAAGTAATCTTAACCATTTTTTCTAAAGAGAAAGGAGAGAGACTGACCGGTCGGAAAAGTTCACTGGAGCAAAGAAATGCCTGCCGCGATAGCTAGCAGCACCACCCAGGAGCTAAAAACTTCGATGGTGAAAAGTAAAAAATTGAGAGAGAAAGTGAAAGTGAATAATGAGATCTGGGGTGGGGGAGTGAAGATTTATAGCAAAAGAAAAAGTCTCTTGGGCTTCCTAACGTAAGGATGCGACTTTTTGGCTTGCTCCTAAAACATTACGAAAGCCCAAACAACTTTATGACCGAGCAGCAACCGTTGGTGAAAAGACAAGATGTTTCGACACAAGTCGAGTAGCTCAGCAAACACGGGATCACAATCCGAGCAACGCAAGATCCGACCCCAACTTCAAAAGGCCCGGTCGGCTAGCCGAACAAGTGCCCATCTGAGCGTCAAAATGGGAAAAAGTCACTTTCCCCTCAACATTCGTGTAAGATCTCGATCAGACGACCCAGATCTTGCCAGCATCGCTAAACGACAAGATAACGTTTTCTTGGGAACGGGGCCCGTCTCGAGATTCGCACCACCAACCAACGGGTCAGATCGCGCCACATCGCCCGGATAAAGCGCTTCGGACCCGAACACCCCGCACCGGTCTGAGGAAGCAAGAGAAAATTTGGATTTAAAGTTTTAAGGCACCGCCCTCAGCGAGCACCCCGGGCCCCAGGTCTCGGTCGGTTCCCCTCTCACCCGTGAGCGACTCGAGGCCTACGGCCTCGAAGCCGAAACCACGAATCGTTCAAGGGTTGGAGAAAAACCACCGTTGCGAGGGGCCCAATCAGAAAGCAGATCGGCACACCTCCAATCTCTAGCTCCTTCGGGCTGACAACCATCAGAAGCCGTCAGCCCGGAAGGAAGACAGAGATCGGAGAAGACCCATCCTTCCGAAGCAACTTTTCCCTCGGATCCGGCCTTCGGTCGTCACCACTTCTGCCCTGATCTCCTCTGACCCTGACACCCACGCCGGGGCCGTCAGAATCAGGAGAAGATCATTGCAGAAGAATGACCACCCATTCTTCCGAAGCACCTCGTCCCCCGGGTCCGAACTCCAGTCGTCATCACTTCTGCCTTGATCTCCCCTGACCCTGACATCCGCATTGGGGCCGTCAGAATCAGGAGAAGATCACGACGGAAGGAAGACCACCCATCCGACGTTCAAAAAAGAAAGGGGGGACAGGCATCCGCCTTGACTCCGGTCGTCACCTCTTCTGCCCTAATCTCCCCTGACCCTGACATCCGCATCGGGGCCGTCAGAGTTAGGAGGAGACCATGGCCGAAGAGCAACCACCGAAGGCAGACACCTCCGAAGGCTAAAAATCAACATTGTTGTGAATGAAACTACAAGGGAAATAGGGTATTTATAACCTCCTAAGGACCAGCCATTATGACCCTCGAGAGGCCAAATGACGGAAGCCCAGCGATCACGCCTAGGAAACTGAAGCGCTACGCATTAATTAGAGGACGCCATCTTAATTACCCCGGGAAGTTGGAACGCCGCACAAATCTTGGAGCGCCATTAATGCCCCCAACGGCTCGCCATCATCCATGCCGACCCTTCAAACCTCGGACTCCCGGTCGGCTAATCAAGCGTAGTACGATCCGACCCCGACATCAAAAGGCTCGGTCGGCTAACCGAGCAAGTGCCAATCCTAGCTGAAAAACAGAGAAAAAAGCAGCCGAATGATCACGACCGTTGGATCTTCCAGAAATCCACATCCCTGATGATGAACGGCCCAGATCGTGTGTAACACCCAGCAAAATTTAATTGACAATTTTGCCCTCGGGTGTTACGCATGTGCATTTTGTACCGTTATTGATTATATCTATAATGCACTTTTTATATGTATTTTGAATTCCAATTACTTATGCAAGCCCGTATTCCTAAAAATTCTATTGAAACAACTCAAATGCTAAATTTCAATCCTTGAGTTTTAACGTACTTTTTACGTATTATCGATGCACGTGCCGATTTCGGATATTCCACCGTTACGTGCAAAGTTTTCAATGGATTTCAATCATTTATTTTTATAAACATGTTTTAATTTTTTTTGTAAACGAAAATTCAATTTTTGACTATCTTTATTAAAATAAATTTTTACGTGCAATACACGTGTTTTCTGTACGTTTGAGTATATTATCGTATATGTATATTAAATATATTTCTTATGTTGCATTCCGATTAATTATAAATATTTTTTTTAGGGTTGATAAAGTCAATTTTGTATTTTTGAGATTTTACGGGCGGTGCACGTGTTTCGGTGCACGTGTTTTAAGCGTATTATTCCTTCAAAATGAATTTCATAAAATGATGAGTGTCTATTTTAATTGTGCATGAAAAGTATAATTTTAAAGTTAATTTTTTATATTTATTACGTATATAAATAAATTGTTTTAAAAAGATTAAATAAATAAATTGTTTTGTACACAAAGCACGTGCACGTGCACACGTGCGATGTGCACATAATTTTGGGGACCGGGCTGTTTTAGAGAGGAGGGAAAAACTAAAATTTGATTTTTTTGAAAGAGGGAGGGAAAACAAGTTGAAAATTTTAGAAGTGGAGTTAGTGGTGTTCATGTGAGAGGTGGTTACTCTAACTACCTCCTAATTAACCTATAAAATACCGCCTAGTCTCTCTCACTCTCTCATTCTCTTCTTCCTTTCCCTGGTTCCAATCCGAAAACAGCCCACACCTAGCCATGTGCTACAACCTACTCCTCCATCTATCCAACTATACATACATTATTCATGGGAGCATATATATATATATATATATAGTATAT
The DNA here is from genome assembly GCA_017893485.1 of Hemerocallis citrina. Taxonomy (NCBI): domain Eukaryota; kingdom Viridiplantae; phylum Streptophyta; class Magnoliopsida; order Asparagales; family Asphodelaceae; genus Hemerocallis; species Hemerocallis citrina. The sequence continues at coordinate 150,184,403 of CM030366.1, forward strand.
GTACCTAAATGAGAATGAAGTGCTTGCGGTGCTTTTGGAAACTTGATGGATGCTTGCCGAGATGTGGAGCTTGGAGGCTTGCTTTGGTGCACGGATTTCGAGGAGGATTGCAATTGGAGTTTTCTTTAGGAGCTTCTAAATCTAGGAGTTCATTTGAGTACATTTCTTCAATTTTAGGTGGGTGTTTCTTAATTGCTTTCTAATTTAGGTGTAGAAAATGCATGATAGATGATATATGATTCATTTGGTTGAAATTGAAGTGATATTATGAGATTACATGCAAATAAATGTAGAAATGAATCGTTAAATTTTGATTGATTGTGGTAAATGCAAATTGCTATGCTTGTTATGATTGCTAGTTGAATTGCTAGAATTGAAATGATTTATATGAAATTGATACATGTTGAGACATGGTTAGAATAATGCAAATATGTTGTTGTTGAGAATGTGGAAAAGAAGTGTGATTATAACCTCAAAATATTATTTATATGAGTATAAAGATTTTTGTCAAGTAATTTTGATAAAAGAAAACAGTTTATTTGAAAAATTGATTGAATATATATTTTGATGCATTTTAAGGATATCATTGAAAAATGAGAAACTTGAGAATTGGATAACATATACGATGTTGTTTTTAAAAGGAATATATACTCTGGAAATGATCTATATTTTTATATGGAAGTACAAATCAATTAAAAGGTCGAAAAATATATGTAGGCTGCAAATTGTGTGATCGACAGTCGACTGTTTACATTCCACACTCGGCTGGTAAGTATAAGAAATTGTCTTTTTGTCGGCAGGATAGTCGACGGTTCACTTCCACAGTCGACTGCTGCTGGTGTTTGGGTTTTCAAGTATTCGAGGAACAGTCGACTGATTCCTGGTCGACAGTCGACTGAACCGACTGTGTTATTATTGATATTTTAAAGTTTCATAAAACAGTCAACTGATTCGTTGTCGACAGTCGACTGATACCGACTGAGATGTTTTGATGTTCGCTGAACAGTCGACTGATACTGTCACCAGTCGACTGAACCGAACTTTTTGCTGGTTCTTGAGTTTGGATTTGATTCTTGACAAATGAAAGTTAAATAAGTTGAATATGAGATTTTATGGTTATTAATATTTGATTGAGTTTTATTGTGAAATGCACACCAGGAGGTGGAAGATGAAATTGATAAAGAAATCAGATTTAATTGTTCTCATGCAATGAGATTATAAAAGAAATATCCTGAGAAAGAGTTTGTGAACAAAAGAAATGGAAATGATTACTTGAGATTGACTATGAATTATTACTATCTCTAGAAAGAGATAGTTGTTGGAATCTAGAGGCTAGGCGAGACCCTAGTGACCGGCAGGTTTTATTAATGATTTTGAGAACAAACCGTTGAGGGTTTAGTGTCTCTTGAGAAGTAGCCAGGTAGGCTGACTGTCTCTGTTATTTTGATTTAATTCCGGTAAGGTAAGCTAGCTCTAGGTTGTGATGATTTTCTTCTAAAACAAATTTTGTAAGGCTGTGATGGAAGTAAGAGAAAAACATGAGTATAAGGGCCATTGGATGGGTGATGTGAGGGTATGCACAGGCTGTCTTCACGATGCGTCGTGACATGACGTGGATACTCCTCCAGAGTACCATCCCAGTGGCGACGCTTGTGGGACGTTTGGTGTCTATGGGTGGTGCCATTGTTCCAAGGCGGAGGCTGAATTACCACAGGATGTCTGCATGATGAGTCATGTCAGCGATGGGATTCCCTCCAGGCTGCCTGGACATGGGCTCATAGATCATAGAACATCTATGATACTTACCGAAATTACAGATAGATACATAGTAAAGATGTGATGAAAGTAAGAGAAAAACATTGAGTATGAGAGCCATTGGATAGCGGCGAGAGCGTATCCCAGGAATTTCCATGATGAGTCTGGGTGAGGATGCTGCTCCAGAGTACCGTCCCGGTGGCAACGCTCGTGGGATGTTTGAAGACTACGGGTGGTGTCATGTCTATGGTGAGAGCTGAATTACCACAGGATGTCGGCATGATGAGTCATGTCAGCGATGAGATTCCCTCCAGAGTGCCTAGACATGAGTTCGTAGGTCAGAAAATATCTAGGATACTTACCGTAGTTACAGTAGTAGATTAAGTCATAACGAGGGATTGAACCCTACAAAGTTGAAGAACGATTAAAGGCTTGCCCTCGGACCTATGTAGTATGGGATGCATAGAATCCGAACAAGTGTGCATTAGTATCATGTAATATAAATAACTGTATTAAGGACTAAGTGCACCGCACAACACGACATCAACAGGATAGTCCCTTTGTAGCTTTGTTTGTGATCAAGTTTGTGTTTGCTAAATTATTTAAGAATCGTTATACTATTTCCGGCATAGAGAGGATGGCCATGTATAATATTTCGTCAGTTGTAAGCAACTGACGCGCCCACAGTTTTATATGCAGGGAATGGAGTTACATGAAGATATAAAGAGAATTGATGCTGTTGATTACTTAAATGTTAAAGTTGAAACAATTGTATTTTTATTATTGTTGTATTGTATTGATTCTGCTGCGTATTGATGTAAAAGACTCTGATATAATTATTGTTGAAATAAAAGTTTTAAATTACTTGTAAAATTTTACGAAAGAAGTGTAAAGATCCTGTAGAACACTCGAATTCAGTTGTTTTTAGAATTCGGGGTATTACAGAGTGGTATCAGAGCTATGCTTCTAAGTAGTACAAATTTATAAGGAACGACACCCTAGAAGTGGACATTAGAGTGTGAGTTCAGTTCATAGAGATTTAAATGTAAGTGATTTACATTTGTGTTGCTCTATAGGCTGATGTTTTCTCTTTCCTTCCCCTATTTGGATGGTTGGAGTCATGAATGGAAGTTGTTATTGAATTTACATTCAAATCCATTCATGATGCTCTCCTCGTATACATTGATTTGAGATTGTATGCGAGCTCATTTTCCCTGGGTATCAGAGTGGCGCAGTGGAAGCGTGGTTGGTTTGAACCGTCATTCATGATACCTTACACATAGACACACTTTCCCTTCAAATTATTTTCTGTGGATTTTTATCATAGTACTTTTCGACATTTAATATTTTTCAAATAAATATTTTATACTATTAAATCATTTCAATGCCTATTATTTTGTCTATTTTTCTTAGTCTTGATCTCTTTGAACTTGTTTTATTTGTCTTTCAGCTTTAAAGTTTTGTCTTTCGTGTTTTATGTCACTTTATGTTCATCCGTTTATATCTGTTATTATTTTATATATTCGGTTAAATTTATACTACCACTATTATTTTCAGTTATTATTACATTTTGAATTTCGCTTGTGAATTTTGCTTATGTGTATTCATTTTACATGATTTGATTTTGTGATACGATATTCTATATACTTAAGTATATTTTAACGAGATTGAAATATTTTATCCGCGTAAATACAACAAACTGATTTGATTTATTGTCTGCATTCGATATTATCGTTATTACATATTGTCCACAAATTTGTTTTGTTATAAATTTTGTAATTTACGCATATACTCGCTATTTATACTTTACGTTATTCCCAAATTTTAAATTGTCTTTAGATTCTTGATTACTATATATATTTTCCATTTATTTTTATATGTGTCATGTATTTCAAGATACTTACTATACATATAATTTCACCCTCCTCAAATTACTATATTATTATTTTTATGTATAATTGTTTGTGTCCATTGCCCTAATTTGCTACATTACATCATTAATATTTTCATTTGTATTCTACATTATTTGTTTTGGTGTTATAAATAATTTTTTCATTACTGCTAACTAGTACCGCCTATGTTTGATATATCCTACACACCTATTTTGATATTTCATTATGTAAAATCTTTTTCTGTATCATTGATTTTCAAACATAACACCATACATGGAAGATTACATCTTTCCATCTTCCGCTTTGGTGTAACTTGATGTCGAGAGGGCAAATATGCAACTAGACATCATTGGATGCAAACTGCAACTGGAAGTCGGTGAGGCAAAATCTGCAACCGAATGTCCAGAAGGCAAATTGCAACTGGATGTCGGTGAGGCAAAGTTTGCAACCGAATGTCCAGAAGGCAAACTGCAACCGGATATCGTAGGAGCAATTATGCAACTTGAGATCAAGATAGGCAAGTCTGCTGTTGGATACCAGCGAGACGAACCTAAACCAAAAGGAAATATTATACTTAGATAACCCCTACCTTGTTTTTCACTTACAATTATTCCATTTTGTGCTAACTTATACTCTTTTATAATATTTTGCAATCTATCATTATATTGTTTATACAAATTTCTATATTTATCAAACTTGTATATTTGCTACTTAATTTCAACTACCTTGTCGTCTTCTTCGTATTTTTGTGAGAGTTAGTATTTCATACCACTTTATTGTATTTTGCTATTTTTGGTGACTACTCACCTAACGGTTTTATCTATTATACTTTTGTTTATAATTCACGATTCACTTCTATATGAATAGTTTTGCATTGTTACTAGTTTTACAACCATAATGTATTATTATACTCCTACACATCGTTTATAAATTTTTGTATCATGATGTTGTTGCTTCGCCTTATGACAGTATGTCTATGTATGTACATAATTTTGTATGCTGACTTTCTTGGTTTATTTGACAAATTGAAATTATTGGGATTTCTGTCCTTTCATTTTAACAGACATATATGATTATTGTATTTACTTTACAAATGTAATATCCCGGACGGATATTACCTCGTATAAATTAATATTTTATTATTATTATTATTATTTTGTTTTAATTCCAAAATTAGAATATTTTGGTGATTTTCACCCGGTTTATTCATAGACGTTATCTGTACCCAGATACCGGTCAGTATACATCCGTATTGTATCAAATTGGTACCGTGACCTTCCGAACCAATAATACAATTTATTTTATTATTATTTCCGAGATTAAATTATTTTTATACGGATTATGCAAGGATTTTTGATGTACGTATATATATACACACGTGTATGTAGTATGTCGATTAGTACTATACAAATTGTGTGGACAAAACACTTGTCTTGTTTATGACAAAACCTATTAGATTGTTAGGGTTTATAAGTGGTTAACCTAGGTTAAGTATGCATGAAGAGATTAAGGGAACCCATCTAGAAACCCTCACATAACACCATACTCACATAACACCTCCCCCACCTCACCCCTACCCTCCTACAAGGTATGGCCGGCCCCCATTATAGGGAAGGGCTTTTGTGCAAAATGTGAGTGCACATTTACACTTTCCCCCTCCTCTCCCCTCCTATAAATACCCCCTCCTTCTCCACCTTGTCTCATTTTAGAAAACACAAAGAAAGAAAAGAAAGGAAAGGAAAGAGAAGATTCTAACAAGAGAGTTTTCTTGTAGGTTCCATAAAAGTTCTAGGAGCTAGGGGAAGGAGAAGTTTTAGCTAGCTAGTCCTTCCTACAAGTAGAACAAGGTGGGGATTTCTCTTTTGTTTGTTTGTTTGTTTGTATTGATTGTTTTGATGTTCTTCTTCTTCTTATCCTCCTTGTTTTGTTTCTTTTGTTCTTTGAGAATGGTTTATTGTGATAGTGTTGTGGTGTAGTTCCTTTGTATGGTTATGGATGGTTAAAGATAATAACCACATGAAAAGAAAAGAAATGAATGGTAGTGCTAAATAAACATAAAGATTAAATCTTTATAGTTGTAGTTGTTGTTTTGTGTTTGTTAATTGGACTAAAATGACATAAGGCATATGGACTTGTACATACAACCGTTTGGGGTTGTAGGACTTGATGTGAACACATGAACAAAGCATATGAACCTTTTTATACAACCATTTCGGTTGTAGGACTTGTATTGAACTTGGACTAAAAAGATAAGCATATGTTGGTTGAACCAAATGAAGGTTCTTACCTTATTTTTATTATTGCTGTTTTCTTTTATAATCTTAAGTAAAAAGAACCTAAATTAGATGTTAGTTCTAATTATGAAAAAGAAACTAACCTAAATCACTAGTTGTAGAATGAATAAAAAGACCTCTTTTTATGATCACCAGTAATAATAAGAAATCAATGCTAATAAAGACTAGTAGACATTTAAGTAGTAGTATATTAAAATAAAGTAGTAGTAGTAGTAGTAGTAGTAGATGATTAAAAGAAGTAATATAGATGTTTATGTTCATGTTAAAATAAAATGGTAGTAGTATGTTTAAATAAAATGGTAGTAGTATGTTTAAATAAAATAGTAGCAGTATGTTAAGTAAAGTAGTAGTAGTATGTTGAAATAAAGTAGTAGTATTATGCTTAAATAAAGTAGTAGTAGTATGTTTAAATAAAGTAGTGGTATTATGGTTAAATAAAGTAGTAGTAGTAGATATTAAAATGAAGTAGTTATAAATGTTATGTGAATTTTGGTAAACACTTATGGTTAAATAAAGTAGTAGTAGTAGATGTGTATGTTCCAAATAAAATGGTCATAGTAGATGTCTACATAAATTTGTAGAAAAGGTTTATGTTTTTATGGAATTGGTAGTAGATGTTATGTTATAGTAGATGTTGTGTTTTATTAAATTATAGTAGATGCATATGAGCATTAAATGGATGTTTTGAAGTAAGTATCATGCCTAGATAGTTGTAGGAAAAAATCATGCACCATGTTAGATTGTTGTTCATGCTCGGTTAGTAGACATACATGCTTAGGATGTTGTAGGATTTGTTCTAAAATTACCTATCATGTTTAGGAATGATATTCATGCTTAGAATGTTGTAGGATTTATTCTAAAAAATTCCTATCATGTTTAGGGATGATATTCATGCTTAGGATGTTGTATGATTTATTCTAAAAATTCCTATCATGTTTAGGGATGATATTCATGCTTAGGATGTTGTAGGATTTGTTCTAAAATTACCTATCATGTTTAGGAATGATATTCATGCTTAGAATGTTGTAGGATTTATTCTAAAATAATCTATCATGTTTAGGAATGACATACATGCTTAGAATGTTGTAGGATAAATGCTAAAATTACTTACCATGTTTAGAAGTATGTATATATATACGTAGGAATGTTGTATGTTCATACTAGTAGTTATCCATGCTTAATAAGATTCATGCTTAGATAATTGTAGGAAAGCATATACCATGCTAGATTAATTTATCTATGCTTAGATGATTGTAGGAAAGCATATACCATGCTAGATTAATTTATCTATGCTTAGATGATTGTAGGAAAGTAGTATACCATGCTAGATTAATTTATCTATGCTTAGATAATTGTAGGAAAGCATATACCATGCTAGATTAATTTATCTATGCTTAGATGATTGTAGAAAAGTAGTATACCATGCTAGATTAATTTATCTATGCTTAGATGATTGTAGGAAAGTAGTATACCATGCTAGATTAATTTATCTATGCTTAGATGATTGTAGGAAAGCATATACCATGCTAGATTAATTTATCTATGCTTAGATGATTGTAGGAAAGCATATACCATGCTAGATTCATTTATCTATACTTAGATTGTAGTAGGAATCATTATACATGCTTATAATGTTGTAGGATTGATGTTTAATTAACCTACCATGTTTAGAACATTGTAGGAGTGTTATGGTAGGTGGTCATGTTATGTACCATAATTAGATCGTCGTAGGAAGATACTTGCAATTGTATGCCATGCTTAAAGTGCTATAGGTTAAGCAATAAGGAAGGAATCATGTCATAATTGTAATGACAACTACCTTGTTGTAGTTAATGTTAGTAGGGAGCCCATACATGCCAGAAGAAGTATATTGTAGCATCCTAGTGGAATATTGAACGAACATAGGTTCTATGTTGTTCTAGTTCGTTTTGAAAGGAAACCGTGAGTTCTAGTGTGGGAGGTTCAAATTAGAGTTAGACCCTATCATGGAAACATTCCTCATCCGTAGGGGTAATAAGGATTGGGAAGATCACTAGTAATAGTTAGTTTGATAAAGGTTGTTATGTCGCCTTCGGTTTCTCATTGGTAGAATACCGATCATAGACCATTAGTAGATTCTTCTGTTGCTTCTAATAATAGAAGATCAAGTTTGCTAGTAAGCACGTTTGTTTGCTTCTAGGATTGATTACCTGTATGGTTGTTTGCATATGGTTGTGCTCGTACGTGGCTCGACTGGCCCGTATGTAGCTGTGAGTCTCATACGTGGTTTATTTGGCTCGTATGTAGGTTGTTGTCTCGTACGCGGCTCAACCGGCCCGTGTGTAGCTGTTGGTCTCATACGCGGCTTATTTAGCTGGTATGAACGTTGTTATCTCCTACGAGGCCCGCCTGGCTCGTAGGTAGCTATTGTTTCATACGTAGCTTATTGGCTCGTATGTGGTTGTTACTCGTGTATAGCTTGTTAGCTAGTACACTGTTCGTTGTGCTCTTCTAGGGTGATATTACCACCCTAGGGGCTATCGACCATCAAGACATATGTTTTCTTACCCCTAGGAAACTGTGGAGGAGTCACTCCTTGGGTACCGTCGAATCTAACCAGGGTAGGTTGATCGAGGACCGGAGTATAGACGGAATCTAAGTTCAGGGTAGCGGCATGCATGTATACTCGCATTACCGAGGTCTTGGATCGATGAGCCACGAACCAGATCCGGAGGGGTTCCGGTAAGTCTAGGTTGAGCAACCTAGTAGAGTTGTCTTGCAAAGCCTAATTTAAGGCCTAGCATGTTGTGGTTATAATATTGTCCTCCCTAGGAGTGTTCAGGGTTAGGGACATTATTAGGGTAGTGACTTATAAAGATCATTACTTAAACCCTTTGCCGAAAGAGAGGAGTCGGTTGTAGGGGGCACCTTACGACTCACTCGTCCCTGGAGGCAGACCAGGTGGTGTTATTGGGTTGTACCTTTCCGTCAAAGGGATACGTACGGTGCTGTCACACAAGTTGAGGATACGGGTTGCGTATCTCGCGCTATTAATTCCTGAAATACCATGGCTGGGGTGCCACAGGATGCATTGTGCAATCCTGCGCTTGCGAGACCCCCAGAGGGTGCCACAGGGTAGGCTTCGCGCTACCCTGCGCTTGCAAGACCCTATGGTTTGATTTTGGAACGAGGCCCGATACACTGGGATCGTCAGTGAGGTCCGGCATGCCGGGTAGTAGTGGAAAACGGAGACACCATAAGCAGACTGCATAGGGCGACTTGATCCCTTCTGCAACCTCACAGAGTCATGGAGAATTGTCAGGAACAGGTTGTGTACAATTAGAATTCATAACGCGGGTTCAAATCCCTATATATAGAGAAACGGCTTGAGATGGGGTCGCATGTAGTATGGGCTGCATGTTGCTTTGGAGACTCGCTGACATTAGAATAGGAAGCATCTTAGTTCTATTTAAATATCGCATTAGAGTCTAGTCCTAGCACTCACGAACACTTAAACTACACCAACACCGTCGCCGTGTTTTGTATGTTGTTTGGGAGATTCGCTGCTTTGATATCAGCTTTTAAGCGTCAGTGAATACTGACGTCCCCACTTCCATAGGTACTGGATCGCCGAAGTACAAGGACGAGATTAAGGAGGACTCAAGGCAAGGAAAGCAAGGAGTCAATATCATGTTTAGTTCCGCTATAATATGTGTATTAGTTGAAAAGTACTCTGATGTAAGATGTTGAAGGTTGTAATACTTAGAAATGTAAAGGTAATATTGTAACTCTATTGTAATGTATTGCAGTTGTATAATATTCAGACTTGTAATACATTGGACGTTGAATAAAAAGTTTTAAATTCTCCTATTTTCCTGTGTATTGTGACTAATTGAAGAAAAGATCTTGGCTCGTGTCTCGGTTTTTCCAGTATTGGAAATCGGGGCGCTACAACAAATCACCTTATGATACCGATTTATATACAATATCATTTTTATGTTGTCTATATTTTTCTTTGATTCATAATTTTTATTTTATTTTTTTTAATTAGTTTTCGCACTACTTTCAATAGTATGTTTTACTACTACAATGTCTTGTTACTACAAATCATTTATGATTTTCATATCATGCTATTTGTTACACCCCTATAATTTTTTCGCCTATGCGAGTACGTGATTTTTGTAAGTTGGTTTCTCGCTCTACTGAATAATTCGAAAGTATTTCGACGTATACCTAATTTTCAAAATGTATATATATAATTATCTTACAAATTATTTTATGATATTAATTGGTATACAGGATCATTTTATGTTTTCTATACTTTTACGATATTTCCTTCTCATATATTCTCAAACTGTTAAATTGCTAGTTTTGTCGTATAGTACCAATTTGGTTTGCAATTTTTCTAGCCTTTATTACATTGATAAATTTTCAGTATTGAATCTATTTATAAAATATTCATTGATTATGTTTATTGCATTATTTTCTGAACTATTTCACGATTAATGATTGGGTTTATTTATCATTTTACCAAATGGTTTACTTACCAGTATTTTGATTGAAAACTCCTTTCAATATATGCTATATTTTTTCATTTATTTTTTTTTTTTTTCGTATTTATCTTCTTATGCTACCTTCTAGATTTTATTGTTCCGTTCTCACAAAATTTTGACACTCATAATTTTCTTAAATAGATTTTTGTCTTATCCTTCCACATTGCTTACTTTTATGTTATATGTATTTTCTTAATGTTTGTAATTTTCTATATGTTATAATGATATTTTCTTTGGGTATGTACAAAATACAGCCTTTACCATAGTGAGTTCCGGGGACGGAACTGTTCTAAGGGGGGAGAGTGTAACACCCCGCAAAATTTAATTGACAATTTTGCCCTCGGGTGTTACGCACGTGCATTTTGTACCGTTATTGATTATATTTATAACGCATTTTTGATATGTATTTTAATTCCAATTATTTATGCAAGCCCGTATTCCTAAAAATTCCATTGAAACAACTCAAATGCTAAATTTCAATCCTTGAGTTTTTACATGCTTTTTACGTATTATCGATGCACGTGCCGATTTCGGATATTCCACCGTTACGTGCAAAGTTTTCGATGGATTTCAATCATTTATTTTTATAAACATGTTTTAATTTTTTTTGTAAACGAAAATTCAATTTGTGACTATCTTTATTAAAATAAATTTTTACGTGCAATACACGTGTTTTCTGTACGTTTGAGTACATTATCGTATATATATATTAAATATATTTCTTATGTTGCATTCCGATTAATTATAAATATTTTTTTTAGGGTTGATAAAGTCAATTTTGTATTTTTGAGATTTTACGGGCGGTGCACGTGTTTCGGTGCACGTGTTTTAAGCGTATTATTCCTTCAAAATGAATTTCATAAAATGATGAGTGTCTATTTTAATTGTGCATGAAAAGTATAATTTTAAAGTTAATTTTTTATATTTATTACGTATATAAATAAATTGTTTTAAAAAGATTAAATAAATAAATTGTTTTGTACACAAAGCACGTGCACGTGCACACGTGCGATGTGCACATAATTTTGGGGACCGGGCTGTTTTAGAGAGGAGGGAAAAACTAAAATTTGATTTTTTTGAAAGAGGGAGGGAAAACAAGTTGAAATTTTTAGAAGTGGAGTTAGTGGTGTTCATGTGAGAGGTGGTTACTCTAACTACCTCCTAATTAACCTATAAAATACCGCCTAGTCTCTCTCACTCTCTCATTCTCTTCTTCCTTTCCCTGGTTCCAATCCGAAAACAGCCCACACCTAGCCATGTGCTACAACCTACTCCTCCATCTATCCAACTATACATACATTATTCATAGGAGCATATATATATATATATATAGTATATGTACCAAAATGAGAATGAAGTGCTTGCGGTGCTTTTGGAAACTTGATGGATGCTTGCCGAGATGTGGAGCTTGGAGGCTTGCTTTGGTGCACGGATTTCGAGGAGGATTGCAATTGGAGTTTTCTTTAGGAGCTTCTAAATCTAGGAGTTCATTTGAGTACATTTCTTCAATTTTAGGTGGGTGTTTCTTAAATGCTTTCTAATTTAGGAGTAGAAAATGCATGATAGATGATATATGATTCATTTGGTTGAAATTGAAGTGATATTATGAGATTACATGCAAATTAATGTAGAAATGAATCGTTAAATTTTGATTGATTGTGGTAAATGCAAATTGCTATGCTTGTTATGATTGCTAGTTGAATTGCTAGAATTGAAATGATTTATATGAAATTGATGCATGTTGAGACATGGTTAGAATAATGCAAATATGTTGTTGAGAATGTGGAAAAGAAGTGTGATTATAACCTCAAAATATTATTTATACGAGTATAAAGATTTTTGTCAAGTAATTTTGATAAAAGAAAACAGTTTATTTGAAAAATTGATTGAATATATGTTTTAATGCATTTTAAGGACTTCATTGAAAAATGAGAAACTTGAGAATTGGATAACATATACGATACTGGCAGGACAGTCGACTGTTCACTTCCACAGTCAACTGCTGCTGGTGTTTGGGTTTTCAAGTATTCGCGGAACAGTCGACTGATTCCTGGTCGACAGTCGACTGAACCGACTGTGTTATTATTGATATTTTAAAGTTTCATAAAACAGTCAACTGATTCGTTGTCGACAGTCGACTGATACCGACTGAGATGTTTTGATGTTCGCTGAACAGTCGACTGATACTGTCACCAGTCGACTGAACCGAACTTTTTGCTGGTTCTTGAGTTTGGATTTGATTCTTGACAAATGAAAGTTAAATAAGTTGAATATGAGATTTTATGGTTATTAATATTTGATTGAGTTTTATTGTGAAATGCACACCAGGAGGTGGAAGATGAAATTGATAAAGAAATCAGATTTAATTGTTCTCATGCAATGAGATTATAAAAGAAATATCCTGAGAAAGAGTTTGTGAACAAAAGAAATGGAAATGATTACTTGAGATTGACTATGAATTATTACTGATCTCTAGAAAGAGATAGTTGTTGGAATCTAGAGACTAGGCGAGACCCTAGTGCCCGGCAGTTTTTATTAATGATTTTGAGAACAAACCGTTGAAGGTTTAGTGTCTCTTGAGAAGTAGCCAGGTAGGCTGACTGTCTCTGTTATTTTGATTTAATTCCGGTAGGGTAAGCTAGCTCTAGGTTGTGATGATTTTCTTTTAAAACAAATTTTGTAAGGCTGTGATGGAAGTAAGAGAAAAACATGAGTATAAGGGCCATTGGATGGGTGTTGTGAGGGTATGCACAGGCTGTCTTCACGATGCGTCGTGACATGACGTGGATACTACTCCAGAGTACCATCCCAGTGGCGACGCTTGTGGGACGTTTGGTGTCTATGGGTGGTGCCATTGTTCCAAGGCGGAGGCTGAATTACCACACGTTGTCTGCATGATGAGTCATGTCAGCGATGGGATTCCCTCCAGGCTGCCTGGACATGGGCTCATAGATCATAGAACATCTATGATACTTACCGAAATTACAGATAGATACATAGTGAAGATGTGATGAAAGTAAGAGAAAAACATTGAGTATGAGAGCCATTGGATAGCGGTGAGCGCGTATCCCAGGAATTCCCATGATGAGTCTGGGTGAGGATGCTGCTCCAGAGTACTGTCCCGGTGGCGACGCTCGTGGGATGTTTGAAGACTACGGATGGTGTCATGTCTATGGTGAGAGCTGAATTACCACAAGATGTCTGCATGATGAGTCATGTCAGCGATGGGATTCCCTCCAGAGTGCCTAGACATGAGTTCGTAGGTCAGAAAACATCTAGGATACTTACCGTAGTTACAGTAGTAGATTAAGTCATAACGAGGGATTGAACCCTACAAAGTTGAAGAACGATTAAGGGCTTGGCCTCGGACCTATGTAGTATGGGATGCATAGAATCCGAACAAGTGTGCATTAGTATCATGTAATATAAATAACTGTATTAAGGACTAAGTGCACCGCACAACACGACATCAACAGGATAGTCCCTTTGTAGCTTTGTTTGTGATCAAGTTTGTGTTTGCTAAAGTATTTAAGAATCGTTATACTATTTCCGATATAGAGAGGATGGCCGTGTATAATATTTCGTCAGTTGTAAGCAACTGACGCGCCCACAGTTTTATATGCAGGGTATGGAGTTACATGAAGATATAAAGAGAATTGATGCTGTTGATTACTTAAATGATAAAGTTGTAACAATTGTATTTTTATTATTGTTGTATTTTATTGATTTTGCTGCGTATTGATGTAAAAGACTCTGATGTAATTATTGTTGAAATAAAAGTTTTAAATTCCTTGTAAAATTGTACGAAAGAAGTGTAAAGATCCTGTAGAACACTCGAATTCAGTTGTTTTTAGAATTCGGGGAAATGCGCCCGTCTCAAGATTTGCACCACCATCCAACGGCTCAGATCGCGCCACGTCGCTCGGACAGCCGAACCCTTACTCCACCGGTCGGCTAACCGAGCAAGTGCCAATCCGAGCTGAAAAACGGAGGAAAAAGTAGTCGAGCACCCACGACCGTTGGATCTTCCAGAAATCCGTGCCTCTGATGATGAACGGTCCAGATCGCGCCACGTCGCTCGGACAGCCGAACCCTTACTCCCCTGCTCGGCTAACCGAGCAAGTGCCAATCCGAGCTGAAAAACGGAGAAAAAAGTAGCCAAGCACCCACGACCGTTGGATCTCCCAGAAATCCGTGCTTCTGATGATGAACGGTCCAGATCGTGCCACGTGCGCTAGATGACAAGATAGCGTTTCCTTGGGAACTGTGCCCACCTCGAGATTCGCACCACCATCCAACGGCTCAGATCGCGCCACGTCGCTCGGACAGCCGAACCCTTACACCCCCGGTCGGCTAGCCGAGCAAGTGCCCCTCTGAGCTCCAAATGTGAGAAAATGACTGCCGAGCAACTACAACCGTCAGATCTTCCAGAAATTCGCGCTCGCCCAAGATCAACGGTCCAGATCAGGCCACGCCATAAATGGGTATTAAAAATTAGTTTTTATTTATTTAATCGTTTTATTTATTTAAAAATAGCGAAAAATTGCTAAAAATTCGGGAAACTTAACTAAAAATTCTAGAAAATAATTATAAATTCAGGAGAACATTTCTGAGCCCCTGAACGAACAATTATTGCCTAGAATGTACTGTTAAGGCCCCCGAACGACTGGTTAACACATCGCAAAATTAAATAAATAATCCGAAAAAATAGATAAAAAACCATCAAATATTCAACAAGGCTTCAGAACAGCTTACAGTTTCAAAAAAATCACCTCACTACCCCCTTCGAGATTCAAAACCCTCCATTCGGACTCCGATACAACTCTACTAGCCACTGAAACAGTTAAACTACTCCTCAAAGGCTGATCACACTCAGTCTTTAGGAGTGGCGGGCTAGTGATATGGCTAAAAATGGGGTTAAATCGGAACTGTCCAGAGTGGGAACGAATCTTGAAGCTCAGGGGTAAAATGGTGATTTCACATATAGATGGATCCTAAGCGGGCACTGGATCTCCCCTTCACAGATCCAATAGCCCGCGAAACGTATCCGCTCCAACTGGGTGCGGGTTCCGACCCGAGACAAACCCAGACCAACAAGAGGAAATCAGGGTCACTGATTTGACTAAATCAATGGGCCTGATTTGCAGTTATCCTCTCACCAGGAATCAGGGGTCAGTTTTCTAAACTAATTGTGAGGATTTTACTCCTAACGGTATCACAGGAAATCAGATCCCTAATCAGACTCCCACGGCGACTATAAATACCTCCTACCTACCACTGTGACCAGGTAATCACTCTTTTTCCAACATAAGCTCTTTCTTAATCATCACTGGTTACTGACAAGAGCATCGGAGGGTGCATCGCCAGAATCAACCCCGGTGTATCGCACTTCCTTGCAGGTGAACGGCGGGAATCAGCAGGCTTGGATCCGCTATTCATGTTTTTCCACGAACTCACAAATCTCATCTGTTTACCCCCACACCAGAATCAGCGGTAACACCTTAGAATTTGGGTTGCCATCCCCTCGCCTAATTGCATATAATGAAGAGCAGAACGCCAGAGATCTCCGAGCCAATCTGGACCTTATCGATGAACTTTGCGAAAGAGCTTCGATTCGCCAAGAGAATTATCAAAGAAGAATCGAGCAGTCCTACAACAGAAGGGTCCGTCAACAGATCTTAAGGAGGGGGACTTAGTCCTCAGGAAGCTAGCCGTCTCGTTCTCCAGCCAAAAGAGAAAGCTAGCCTCGAATTGGGAAGGACCATACAAGGTCTCCACGGTAGTTCGGCCAGGAGCATATCGTCTTGAAAACCTCAAAGGCAGGAAGATACCAAGAACATGGAACGCCGACCATTTACTGAAGTACCAAGAAGGTGTTTGAACGCCTCTCCAAGTACCATCAATTGCTAGGCTATCCTATTTGTTTCTCTTTTTTATTCTCCCATTGTAATAACAGCCCACAACTTTAGAAGCGGCCGATTAGCAGTACTTAATAAAGAGTCTTTTCTTTGAACAATACTTCTTTGGTGATCAGCTTACCTCTGTATAAAACCCTATTTGTAACCTCTAAAACGACGAGCTCGGAGTCCAAAACTTGGCTCGATTCCACTTCGAAGCGAGGTAGAAGTGGTTCGCCATTCAGAACTGCTCCCACAACCGTTGAACCACTCTTAAAACGACGTGTTCGGAGTCCAAAACATGGCTCGATTTTGCTTCGAATAGCTCACTTTTAAGCGAGGTAGAAGTTGTTCGCCATTCGGAACTGCTCCCACAACCGTTGAACCACTCTTAAAATGACGTGTTCGGAGTCCAAAACTTGGCTCGATTTCGCTTCGAACAGCTCGCTCTTAAGCGAGGTAGAAGTGATTCGCCATTCGGAACTGCTCCCACAACCGTTGAACCACTCTTAAAATGACGTGTTCAGAGTCTAAAACTTGGCTCGATTCCGCTTTGCAAACTTACTCCTAAGCAAGTTAGAAATGGTTCGACATTCGGAACTGCTCCCACAACCGTTGAACCACTCTTAAAACAACGTGTTCGGAGTCCAAAACTTGGCTTGATTCCGCTTCGCAAACTTGCTACTAAGCGAGTTAGAAGTGGTTCGCCATTCGGAATTGCTCCCACAACCGTTGAACCACTCTTAAAACGACGAGTTCGGAGTCCAACACTTGGCACGATCCCGCTTCAAATAAACTTTGCTCTTAGGCAAGTTAGAAGTGGCTCGCCATTCAGGGTACTCCTAAAACTATCTACAACCATAAGTGTTAACAAAACACGCAAGTTCGCAAAACAAGTATTATTGCATTAATGCTTGGGGAACAAACTCCATACAATACCGACTACTCAACGAGTTACAAAAATTGGAAAACAAAAAGGTACAAAGAGCTACTTTAACACCTCATAGGGGCGGGGATGCTTCGATTTAGAGACACCTGAGGAAGACAAGCATTGTGCTGCCGGTGCCTCGCCTCGGCACTCGTCTCTAGGCCAGCTAGCTGTGACACATCTTCCGCACTACTTCTAAAGGTAGTCCCAACTGACGCTCCGCTCGACGAAGCAGCCACCCCGCTATGTGCGTCACCAGGACTCCGACGAACAATGGGAGAGCGAGTCGCGAGCTCATAAAAAGAAATTCCTCTATCGCTCTCTTCCCGCGTGCAAGAGGTACTCCTGACGTTGGCGCACTTGGGTTGGGGCTTAAGACGAGCAAACTCCTCCTTAAGTTCAACTATTCTTTCCTTCAGAGAGTCGTCCTTCACGGTTATCTTCAAACGAGGTAGTTGCGCCGAGCCCGCTCCACCTAAGTTGTCAGTGACAATCCGACGAAGATGAGACACTTCAATGCTCTTGTCGATCACCCTCTTTAGCTCGTTTCTCTCCGTCATCAGCTCGTCCATCACCACTGTCAGCTTGTCTCTTTCCGCCGAAAGTTTGTTCCTCGCTGCTAACAGTTCATCTCTTTCAGCTACCAGATCGTCTCTCTCCACCGTCATCTTAGTCAAAGAATGGCGGAGTCGCCTAAGCCTCAGGCCTTGGTTAACTGCTATCGACGAGCCATAATCCTCACCTTCGGGGGTCGTCTCCCTGAGCCTCTCCTCTAATCGCCGAATCTCGATGTATTGACGCCCTAAGACTAGCCGCAGATGATTTCTCTCACGTTCGGCTCGACGAAGATCCCACTCAACTTCGTAAAGACGCTCGTGGCTCCTAGCGAGGCACAACTTCATTGCCCCTAACCTGGCCTCGGGACGAGTCACCTCGGTCGGATGAGGCACCTCGGCAAGCTGCGTCACTTCGGCGACCTGAAGATTTTAGAGTAAACCGAGGTGAATACTTAGCCAAATTTCGAAGATAGTTGTTGCAAACACATGACTAAAACTTCAAGTCACCTCAACAGTTAGCCAAATTTCGAAAGTTTTCCAAACACATAGTCAAAATCTCGAGGCTCAAGAGTTAGATAACCGAAGAGTTCAAAATGTCCCCAACACTTAGTCAAAATAAGGAAATTTCATTCATACAAAAGAATGCAGTGGCCAGTCCGCGAGAAGGCAATACAAGAATGAAGAAAATGAAAATACAACACATCTAAGGTCAAGGGGCCACCTTAGGTGGTAGCTCGGTGACGGGCTCCTCGGGCGTCGGCTCCCCTTCCTCTGCTGCTCTGGCTTGAGGGTCGACCACGGCTTCGTCACCCCCTCCCTCCGCAACCATGACCTCGGGATCGGCCACAGGATCGTCGCCTATCTGTACCTTCTCCACCTCGTCCTCAGCCTCTTGATCGGCTTCGGGGCCCTCCTCGTCAACCGGAGCCTACAGCCCGTATCCCGACCTGTCGAAGCCGGGGGCTCGAGCCTCGACGTGCTCGAGTACAGTGGCAAATAGCTTTGCTCCATGTTGGCCATCATGTGCTTCTTCGCCTCGGCCTCTATCTCCGCCCTAGCCGCCTCCACTGCCTCGTCCTTCTGCCAAACCACCTCTTCCAGGGCCCTCTTTGCCTCGGCCTTCTCCTCGGCTGCCCTGGTCACCTCCGAGGCAACCTTCTCGTTCGCCTGCGCCAAGGCCGCCTCCAAATCGACAACCTGTGCTGCCAAAGCATTCGAGCGGCGTTGCTCTGCCTCGTACAGCGTCGTGACCTTCGCCCTCTCCGCTCGGTCTCTGTCGCAGGCAAGCTTCAACTCCTTCTCCTGCTCGGCAGACTGCTCGAGAAGGTGCCTGAAGTGGCACGTGATCTACAAGAAGAAGCAATTAAAATGCGATGAAAGCCGAGCAAAATACTTAGAAAATTCTTAAATTATCGAAATCAACTAAGAAAACTTACCGACATGGTCGCCCGAGCTATCTCTAAAGCATCATCGCCCGTCGTCCCCGCCTTCATCGCGGCTCGGTCCTTTGGGGTTGGGAGATGGCGAAGGGCCTGCATGCTCATAGCCGAATCCCCCAAGAAACTGTCGTGGTTCATCATCCGCCAGTCGGGGACAAAGAGCTTCTTGTGCCCCTCGGTCAGAATGGCCTCGGCCTGCTCAGTGAGGGGTGAGGCCTCGGGCGCCAAAGCTACCGAGACGGAGAAGCCTTCTCTCGAAGGGTCAGATGGGGTCGGCTGAGGAAGACCAACAGCCGAGGCTGACCACTGAGGAGAAGCCAGGTCGACGGTCTTGACCGTGGCAGAAGACATCTTGGTGGGTCGACCAGACGAAGGCCCCGCACTCGTCCTCTTCTTGGCGTCGGAGGCCTTGTTTCGTTCGGCCATGATTGCCCTGAAGTCCATGTTCGGAGCCTCTGTCAGATAAAGAAAACATAGTTAAGAAAATAAAATGCATACGGAACAGAAAGTAAAAACAAGAAAATAGAGATGTCCGGAGCGTACTCGAGTCGATCGGACTAAGGCCCGACCCGTGGAGCACCTCCTCGGTCATGTCCCTCCAGCTCAGGGTCGAAAGGCCGACCAGCTTTGCCGTGACTTCTGCCTCGGCCGGAGTCAACACCGGCTCGGCCTTTGCCCACTTCGGCACATCCTACTTCCACTGGGTCGGAAAGTCCCATGTCGAAGGGGCTCGAATCAAGAAAAACTTCCCCTTCCACGACTTGATAGAGTCCGGGTTCTCTATCACTTTAATGCCTTTCCGTGGCGACAAATAGTACCGGTATTCGGTCTTGCTCATCCTATTGATCCGGTACAAGCTTCGGAGAATAACGAGCTGAGGCTCCACCTTCGCCGTTCGGCACTGGAGTAGAAACCCGAGCACGTGTCGCCATATGCTCGGCATGAACTGGATCGGGTTCAGTCTATACCACCTAAGTACGTCAGTCACGAAGGGGTGAAGGGGAAGGCGCAGTCCGGCATTCAGCGCGTCATAGGCAAAGATGCATGTGTCGGGCGAGAACGTCGTGCATGCTCGTACCCCGGGTCCGGGGAGGATTAAAGTGTACTCCGGGGGAATGACGAAGCTCTTTCGTATCCGAAGCAGATCCCTCTCAGTCAGAACAGAGGGGATATCATCGACCTCGGTAACCTCCCACGGCTCATTCTCTTCGTATGTCTCCGAGCGACCATAGACGGCTTTTGTCAACAGTTCGCCGGTATACTGACGGATCCCTCTGTGGCCAGATATCTCCGTCGACAACCGACCCATCTCCCCTCCTTGTCTTACGGGCTCTACCACCGTTTCGACGACCACAGACCGAGCCACCTCCTTCCCCTTCTCCTTGACAAGCGTAGAGACCGGTTCGACCGTGGAAAACCCTACTATCTCCTGCCCCCTCTCTCGGCTCAACACCTCTCCTCCTTCCTCGTGAACGGCCAGGCATACTAGCCGCTGCTCACTCTGCCCTCCCGAGGAAGAAGCCTCGCTACCCGAGGATGCTCTAGACATCTCGAAAAGTATATATAAGGGATTGAAAATATATATACTAACCTTGATGTGACGCACTCAGTCGGAATAACTTCGCCGGAAATCGCCTTGCCACGCTGCGAAAGCTAGCACAACCACCCTCGAACGAAAATCTCCACTAGCAGAGCGACTCGAGAGCAAAAGAGATTCTGAGAGTAAAAAGTGAAAGAATGAGAGAAAGGGTGAGGGGTGAAGACTTATAGTAAAAAAAGGTGACTCTTGGGCTTCTAACGCATTGGGCCCCACTCAAGCTCGTTAAGAAAGACTAAACGACAGAATGCAAAAGGGTAGGAACGACCTAGACCTAGCCACGTAGCTCGGCAGCTCATGAAGTGCCGAGCCACCGAGGCATTCTGCCGAGCTACCGGGGCACCGACCTCCACATTTGGAGAAAAATGCTGCCGAACTCCTTGGGCAGTCAAATCGTCCCAAGATTCGCCCCAAAAGTTGATGAGCGGCTCAGATTTCGACATGCCCATGAAACGACAAAAACACGTTTTCTCGTGATCTGAGCCTCCTGCATCAAGATTCGCACCCTGATGGATGGTCCACATTTAGCCATGTAGCTCGGCAGCTCATGAAGTGCCGAGCTACTGAGGCACTTTGCCGAGCTACCGGGGCACCGACCTCCACATTTGGAGAAAAATGCCGCCGAATTCCTTGGGCCGTTAGATCGTCCCAAGATTCGCGCCAAAAGTTGATGAGCAGCTCAGATTTCGACACACCCATAAAACGACAAAAACACGTTTTCTCGTGATGTGAGCCTCTTGCATCAAGATTCGCACCCTGATGGACGGTCCAGATTTAGCCACGTAGCTCGGCAGCTCATGAAGCGCCGAGCTACCGAGGCACTTTGCTGAGCTACCGGGGCACCGACCCCCACATTTGGAGAAAAATGCTGCCGAGCTCCATGAGTCGTCAGATTGCCCCAAGATTTGTGCTAAAAGATGATGAGTGACTCAGATTTCACCACGTCCACAAAACGAAAAAAATGTGTTTTCTCATGATCTGAGCCTTACGCATTGTGATTCGTGCCGTGATGATGCTCCCGAATTAGCCACGTAGCTCTGCAGCTCGCGAAGCGCAGAGCTACCGAGCTACCAAGGCACTTTGCCGAGCTACCGGGGCACCGACCTCCACACGCAGAGAAAAGTGCTGCTGAGTTACTCGAATCGTCAGATCGCTCAGATCTTCGTGCCCTTAGCTGATGGGCGGTCCAGATTGCGCCACGTCATAAATGGTATTAAAATTTTATTTTTTATTCATTAAATTCGAATTATTTATTTCAAAATTGCAAAAAAGTGATTAAAAATCCAGGAAAATTAATTAAAAATTCTAAAAAATAATTATAAATTCAGAGAAATATTTGTGAACCCCTGGGAAAATAATTATTTCTTAGAATAACTAATGAATGCTCTCTAACAATAAATCACCGCTTCGCAAAATTGAATAAATGATCCGAAAAATAATTTAAAAATCGAGAAAAATTGCCAAAAATCCAGGAGAACTCAGGAACAATCTTGAGTGCACTACCAACTCAGAAGAACATCCTAATGCCTCATATAAGGTCCGAAACCCCTCATTTGGACTCCGATACAACCCAGTAAGCCATTAAACCAGTAAAACTACTCCTCAAAGGCTGATCAAACTCAGTGTTCAGGAGTGGGAGGCTCGTGATATGGCTAAAAATAGGGTTAAATCGGAACCGTCCAAATCAGGCATGAATCTTAAAGCTCAGGGGTAAAATGGTAATTTCACCTACAAACGGGTCTGAAATGGGAACTGGGTCTTTCTCCAAAAAGCCCAATAACCCATAAACGGATCCATCTTAATGGGTACGGATCCCAACCCATAAGAAACCCAGTCCAACTGGATAGGAAAGGATTCAGATTTATGATTATCCTTAATCAGCAGTCTTAACCACTTCTATCCATTTACATCGGGAAGTAGGGATTTAATCTTATCCTGAAAATGATTCCTAAGGCGGCTATAAATACCCCCCACCCCCCACTGTTACCAGGTAATCAATCTTTTTCCAATCAAAGCTCTTTATTAATCATTCAGATTACTGACAAGAGCGTCGGAGGGTGCGTCGCTGGGATCAACCCCAATGTCTCGCACTTTTTGCAGGTGAACGGCGAGAGGATCTCGGTCAAACTCTGGTGAAGTCGCTCAGGATTGACTATTCAACTTTTTCCGAATCCACAAATCTATTTGTTTGCTCCCACACCAAAATCAGCAGCAACGGTAAGAAGTCTGATTTAGACGTGTGATGCATGTCTTAATAAATATGATTATATACTTTGAAAAATAAATGTGAAGACTATAATGGAAGAGTTGGAGCACATTTAATATATTTATAAAAAATTAAAGTAAAAAAATTGATGTAGTGAGGACTCGAACCTGAGACCTCCTTCATATTAGTGGTGCACGTGCAATGAACGCGTTGGCAGATTTACAAATTTACAAATAACACTAAAGCCTTCTCCCATTATATTATTAGAGATATTAGAGATATGCACGTGCAATGCACGCGTTGGTAGATTTACAAATTTACAAATGATACTAAGGCCTTCTCCCATTATAATACTAGATTAGATATTATATATATATATATATATATATATATATGAGAAAAGTGAGCCTCATATAGAGTATGAGGAAATTTTCCTCATACAAAGTGATTATATTCACTTGGTGGGCCCCTCATTGAAGATCCACTCCGTTCATCATGTTTATCATGCTAATGGATGTATGTGTAGAAAAAATCAAGTAGTTTGGAGGTCATTCACTCATGCATCATGTGGTTAAAAAATGAACGATTTCAACAGTAATACAAATCGAACCACAAATTGAACTCACATGATGCATGAGTGCATGACCTCCAAACCACTTAATTTTTTATATACATACATCAATTAGCATGATAAACATGATGGACGGAGTAGATCTTCCATAAGGATCTCACCAAGTGAGTATAATCACTTTGTATGAGGAAAATTTCCTCATACAAATATGAGGCTCACATTACTCTATATATATATATATATATATATATATATATATAAAATTAGAGTTCAATTCCGTTATGCACTAGGCAATCGTGTGCACTCAGCCTTCGTATTTACGATCCGAACCGTTCACGTTGATCTACACATCTAAATTAATCTAAATATGTAAAATCAAATCATTTGAAATTTATTTGCCCATCTATCATGTGACTATAAAAGACAATGATTTTCAGTCATATAATTTTGTAACACTTTAATGGATGGACAGATGAATTTCAAATAATTTGATTTTACATATTTAGACTAATTTAGATGTGTAGATTAATGTGAACTGTTTGGATCATCAATAAGAAGGCGGGAAGGCCGAGTGCACACGAGTGCACACGGAGGCCTCTATATAATTATGTGATAGTTCGACAAACTATTGAATTGGGAATATCATAGTCCTGCACATTCCAACGATTCAGCGTATGGGCAATTTAGTTGCCATATATCTGTATCAGATCAACTTAGACACCAACAATTAGAAACCCCGAGATAGTAAATTATGGATTTATAATAACCTAATTTCTTACTCTCTTGTCCTTTAACATCAAGACATTCTGCTAACCCTATAGATAAATCAATTAACTCAGGAAGTCGATCCCGTCTATTCAATTCCCACATATAAATTACCATCAACCACCAATTTCCTTACCAACCAACTTATCACAGATATTAATGAAGCCACTACATTTGCTTCAAAATTTGTGCACATGTAACAGAATGAGGAAAGCAGCGGTCACGATCAGTTGGAATTCGATGTGTAGTATTCGTGTCAACTGAGATACTTGTGCGTTGCTGATCATAGTCACAAAGTTCAGGTTTAATTCGGCAAATTCGCGATTTATTCGCGAATATTTCCTCAGCCGAATTAGTTCGCAAATTATACGTCGCTTCTCGAATTATTCGCGAAGTGCGCAAATAATTCGCGAAAATCACGAATTGCTAAATTATTCGCAAATAATACCCAATAACCCAACTCAAGTATTCAACCCTACTTCCTTGTAGTGTCTTGATTTTCTCTTCCCTTGTGTTTTTCTCTTTCCAGCCGCACAGATTTTTCCCCCCAAATCAGAAGGAGCGATGATTCCTCTTTCTCTATTGCAATCAAAAGAATTTCGTTCGCTCAATTACTAGAAGGTATGATTCTCGATCTCCTATCATTTTTATCTATGTCCATGTTCATTCCAATTGTTGATCAATAAAATGAACCATTTGTTGTGTGAACTTACTGCTATCAAATTTTTAAGAGGATATGGAACTAAGGGGAGTGAGGATTGAAGTATGGCATGAACCTGTAAACTTGAGTTTGAAATTATTTTGTAATTGATGTCTCTAATTTGTAATAGTCTAAGATATTCTCTTATGAAATACTCTTGTAATTGGTTGTTTGGTGCATAGGTTAAGTAGCTAACAAACAAAACAAGACTGAGAACTAGGTGATGCTATATCAGTGTTTTCGGAGCTAATTATAGTGTATGCGTAATTTGTGGTATGCAGTGTGATGTCATATAAAACTGATGATCAAAGCAAGTAAATGATCGTAAAGCTTATTGATTATTATCTTATACAATATACAATGACTAGATTCACAGATAATAAATATATTTTTGCTTTGGTGATGGGTACTAACTATTAAGATGCATTAAATTTGTATTTATTTCTTTCCGAACTTATGCCGATTTTTTTCCAAATTTTCCAAATTTTCGCCGAATTCCGAATATTGAATCTTGCCGAATTATTCCCAAACACTGGATTTGTGACTATGTTGTTGACTGCACCACTGCAGTTACCGCTGCTTTTGAAGCTCTTTTAGCCATTATAGTGCTTCAAAAATGAGGAATTGGATGAGAAAAAGGGAAGGACAGAGCTGGGGTTTTGATAAGGACCTTGAACTCTAACAAAATCAAGAAAGGAGATGAGAATTGATAATCACAATTGACTCCCAAACAATGGGTTGCCCTGTACTATTTATAGAGTTTTCTTACGTGCAATACACGTGTTCTTGATGGGGACGGTGGGTTAGTTAGGTGGTTATAAGACGGGTCCCACCTAACTCAATCCACACTGTCACAGTTCTTACATCCAATTGCTCATAACGATTCACTTAACCTATTTACAATAAACCCGCATAACTCTAGGACTGAAACACGAAGTATTCCTTTACAATTTATTTACAACAGAACATTACAGTTTCTTCTCTTCGGCTTCTCTCTTCACTCTGCTGCTCCTTGATGTGTAACAATTCCTTCCTCCATTTTTTGAGACTTTGCCTCAAGGTTGAAGAGAGGAAACTTTTTAACTAGTTCCCAATATGGCTCCCATGTTGCATCCTCCGTAGCTTGAGTCTTCCACTTGATTAAAACCTCCGAAACTAACCTTTTACCCTTGATCACAGCTCGTCTATCTAATATGGACTCAGGCTCCAATAGAGTTGTAGATACAGTAGAAGGAACTGTGCACTGCACCTCAACCATAGGACTGATATGCTTCCTTAACTGTGAAATGTAGAAAACATGATGAATCTTCGCAGAATCAGGCAATGCCAGCTTGTAAGCTACAACTCTTATCATCTCAATCACCTCATATGGTCCACAGATCAAAGAAGAAAGCTTCTGCATAGCTCTTGTATTAACAGAGATCTGACGATACGGCTGCAGCTTCAAATAGACAAAATATCCAACCATAAACTCTTTATCCATGCTGTGTGTGTCTGCTTGTTTCTTCATCCTATACTGAGCTTGAAGCAAATGGTCTTTCAATAGCTGCAAATACATATCTCTGGCCAGCAATGACTCTTCTACCATTGGATTTTTTGCAGTATGTGGAATATAGGACAACAATGTAGGTGGAGCTCTTCCATATAAAGCCTGATAAGGCATTGTCTTGGTTGCACTATGCCATGATGTATTGTATGAGTATGCTGCCCACGGTAACCATTTACTTCATTCCCTAGGTTTATGGTGACTAAAACATCGCAAATAAGTCTCAAGACATCTGTTGACTACCTCCGTTTGTCCATCAGTTTGCGGATGGTATGCAGTAGAAAATTTGAGTGAAGTACCCTGCATTTTCAGTGAATCTCTCATCAAAGCACTACTGAATACAACTCCTCTATCACATACAATAGACACTAGCATCCTGTAAAGAATAAAAACCCTTTCAAACAAAATTTGCATAATACCTGCAGCTGAATAAGGGTGTTGGAATGGGAAAAAATGGGCATATTTGCTTAACCGATCCACCACCACTAAAATCACTGAGAACTTTAAACTAAGTGCAAGTCCCTCAATGAAAACCATGCTAGCATGCTCCCAAACCTTATCAGGTATGGGTAGTGGCTGTAATAACCTTGATGGAGCACGAAAAAGATATTTACTTGTTTGACAAGTGGTGCACTCCTGCACATATTTTTGGACATCCTTCTTGATACCCTTCCACCAAAATGATGTCCTCAATCTTTGCAATGTTTCATCATAAACAGAGTGCCCCCCAATTGGCCAATCAAGGTACTCAAAGATCAAGTACACCTACCTGAAAGATGAAGTTGGACTTATAACAACCTTGGATGCTTTGTACCATACTCTCCTCACTAGAGTAAACATAGAATTAGGTTTTTTTGCAAGCTTATCAGCCAATTCTATGAAGTAAGGGTCAGTAGCATTCATTTGCACAATGGTTTCCCACCAGTCAGAGAGCAAAGTAGTCAGCTACAACAAATAACAATCAGTACCTCTTCTTGATAGTCTATCTGCAGGAATATTCATGATGCTCTTCTTGTACTCTACTTCAAAATTTAATCCATACAACTTAACTAACAAAGAATGTTGTGCCTTGGTTGGTAATCTCTGATCCAAGAGATATTTCAAAGGTTGATGAACAGTATGGATAATAAACTTCCCCCCAAAGAGATACTCCTTCCACTTCTTTGTCGCAAGCAGAATAGCCACCATTTCTTTCTCGTATGCAGACCAATTAATGATTTTCCTTTAATCCTTTGACTTATATTGTAATGCCCCACAATTTTAATACAATTTTTTTTGTTAATAAATAATTTTTAAATTAATTTATTAAATTAATTTGAAATTTTGTGAAATGGTCATTTTACACGTGCAAAACACGTGAAAATATTTTTGAAATGAAAGTTTTGAAATTTTGAGTTGATAAATAAATTTTATTATTTATTATTGGACATATTTGTATTTTTGGAATTTTTCTGAATAAAAGAAACTACTTTTGTAAATGTTTCGAAAGAAAGGGGTTTTCTTGCAAAAAGGGCATTGGAGGCAAATTTAAATTTCTAAAAAAATGGTTGGCTACATATCAGGGCCGGTTTTGACATCAGAGAGATTTGGAGGATGAGATTTTACCAATTTGATTTGATTTGATTGATTAAATATTTAATTATGCAATTTTGGGATTGTGAAGGGACTAAATTGCAAAATTATGATCAAAACCCTAAAAATCCAGCACCCGGTCATATAAGAGAGGGTTTGAACAGAGGATTTCAGTATTCTTCTTGTATTGGCTATTTTGGGTGATTTTCTTGAGTTTTGGAGTGGATCTTTTGCTTGAAGGAGAAGGTTTCTAGATTGTATCAATTTCTTCTTGAGGTGGGTAACACTCCAACTCTCTTGTTTGTTTTTATATTTTAGTATCATACTAGGGATGGACTCTTGTACTCATGGATTGATTTGTAGCATGATTATAGTGCCTATTGAGATGTATGCATGATATAAGATTATTGATTATATGGCTTAAAGATTGAAATTTTATTGCATATGAATCTAAAATATTTCGTTCTTGAATAATGGAGTTTCTTTTCATAATAGATCAAATTTCTATTTATATAAAGTGATCTAATGAACCCATAAATTGTTGTGGATGATTAGAACTTGTTATATGTTCTTAGAAATCATGTTGATCATTTAAAAATGAGATTTTTGGGGGTTTATTCACTATCTTAACACAAAATAATTTTTGTATGATGAATCTTGCTTGTTTGAGCATGCTAAGATGTGTATTTTGGCAAAATAAAACCGAACAATGGAGATTAGGGTTTTGGCCACTAGGTTTGGGGTTTCGTGGCTAACCCTAGGGGTTAGGGTTTCGGTCTAGGGGTTTTACAGTAACCCGGGTTTGCACAGTGCAAACCCGAGCACTGTACAAACCCAGGCTATCGTTCTTTGGCTGTCAGGCTTGGGGGTTTTGGCTCTGTTTTTTAGGAGATTTTGTGTCAGAGCTTGTGTGCTTGGGTTTGAGAACACTAGTATCTCTACTATTATAATGGGAGAAGGCCTTAGTGGTATTTGTCATCATTTTTTTTTTTTTTGTCATTTTGTCATTTTGAAGCCAACACGTGCAGCGCACGTGTTGACAAAATGACCCACTCTGGTAAATATTTTCGAAAGTGGACCAGTTTGGTAAATATTTTTGGAAGTGGATCAGTTTGGAAATTATTTCTTTTTTATCCTTTTCATTAACCCTTCAATTTTTCCCACGTGCACGTGTGCACGTGTATGATACTAGTCCATATAGATGAGTATATGTATATGTTAAATATAATATTTGTATGAAGTTTTATTGATCCTTTTGATCAAGTTTCGAATGTGCAAATTTCAGGTTTTGTGAAAATCTAGTTTAAATTTTGATATATTCAAGTAATGATTTGGAAGAAATAAATCGATATTTTTGTAAGTGAAATCCTCAATTTTGAGGGGTTATATTTTCAGTTTTGAAGAACAAAAATTGAATTCGAAAAGATTTTAGTTTCAGTTTCTATATAGATAAATTTCAAATTTTTAGAACTAAAGAATTTCATATTTTGGGATGAGATCCCATATAATTAAGAGACTTGCTTTTAGTTCAAGTTGATTGAATTAAAGAGAAATTTATTGATGTTTTATGTATGTATGGAAAGTGAGAACTGAAACTTAAAGTTAAAGGATTTTGTGGATTTGATTTTCTTTCCATATATGAAAGAGTCATTTATGGTAGTAAGGGTTTATTAAATAAAATGTGAATATTGAAGAAATTGTGATGTAACAATGTGTATTCTTAGAATGAAATTTTCTGTTTGAGATTTTGATTCACAGCCGTGGTGTTGTGGATAAAGTATTGTTTTTCAAAAGAAAAGAGAATATAATTAATATTTTGATGATCAAACCAAGTTAAGTTTTTTTTTTATTGTGATTTGGGTTATTGTGAGAACCATAGCTGGATGCTTGAGGCGTTGAGTTGGGAGCACTAGACACTGAGAGAACCCAAGATTACAGACAGTGGATATTTTCGATTGTGGGAATTTAGCCTGCAGGGCTAGTGTGCCTGGTTTGGCAAGTGAAGTCTGGTAGGGTAGAGCTAGTTCTAGGTGGCTCAGGTTGCTATGAATACAAATCTAAGGACAGGAACTAGGTTGGGAGTTGTGACGAACTTGGGCAATGGAAGTATATATGGGCTCTATTTTCTTTTGGACGGATGTATTTCGAGACCGTGTTTTGTGCGTCTCTCTAGTATGTTCACGCGTCGAAGGTCGGCAGACCTATTCGCGGAATGTCTAGAAGTGAGACGGATTTGGTATGTTCGCACGTCGAGGGTCGGCATGCCTATTCACAGAATGTACGATGTATTTGCGCATCGAGGGTCGGCCTATTCGCGGGGTATACGGCAGGGAGGTGATTCTCCAGAGTTGGGACGATGCTTACGCGATACTGGCGTGTCTACACTTGTACAGCTTGGCGGGTTGCGTACCGGGGCTGTGGTCCATTCACAGAGTATCTAATCTTGTTTCCGTCACTGATGTAGTTTTTTCATGGAGAGGGATTGAACCCTAAAAGGTGGTGAACGTTAAGGGCTTGCCCTTGGACTTATGTATAATGGGATGCATAGAATCCGAACAAGTATGCATTAGTGTGCATCCTATGCATTGTGTTTTCTCAAACCTTGTTTTTATGCATTTTTCTTTGTTTTTCTCGACACACACTTATTTACCATATTTTCACTTGATGATTTTCTGAACCTTTGTCATTGCTTTTGTTATATGTTGTGTGACAAGTTTGTGATTGTGAGACTTTGGAGGGTTACTATTACTATAGTATTGTGTTAGTTGCCTTCAACTGACGTGCCCACTCTTCAGTTTATTTTGCAGGATTTGCAAGTGAGTAGATTAGCAGGGATTGAAGATGGAGCTATGAGAAGAATGAATCTTATTTTTGCTATTCATTTGAGATGAATCAAAAGTGTTGTAAATTTTTCGCTGTGCATTGTAATAAAGAACTATTGTAAAGAAAGGTTTTAATTTTCCCTGTGTTTTTACTGTGTTTGGAGTACATTGAAGTAAAGATTCTGGAGTTGTGTTTCTTATTTTTATTATTGAAATTCGAGGCGCTACATATATATGCAATAAGGTGTTTGTTTTGTAACAAAACATTCCCTACCCCTTCCTTACATGCATCACATTCCACCATAAACATA
Organism: Hemerocallis citrina; assembly: GCA_017893485.1. Classification (NCBI taxonomy): domain Eukaryota; kingdom Viridiplantae; phylum Streptophyta; class Magnoliopsida; order Asparagales; family Asphodelaceae; genus Hemerocallis; species Hemerocallis citrina. The sequence goes on from CM030366.1 coordinate 150,215,787, forward strand.
TCAGCAATATTAGGTAACTGCAAAACTGGTGCAGAAATGAGAGCTTCTTTCAACTAATCAAATGTTTCCTGGGCTCTCTCAGACTATATAAAACCTTCCTTCTTCGTGAGGTTTGTTAAAGAGAAAACAATAGATCCATAATTTCTTATGAATTTCCTATAATATCCCGTGAGTCCCAATAAACCCCGCAAAGCTTTCACATTCTTTTGAATCGGCCATTCTTTGACTACAGTAACTTTCTCTGCATCAATAGCAATCCCGTTATCTGATACAACATGTCGCAAGTATTCAACTTGTTTTTGACCAAATTCACACTTAGACCTCTTAATGAACAACTGATTTTGTCGAAGGACTTGTAAAACAATCTTGAGATGCTCCATATGATGCTACCAAGAGTCGCCAAATACTAGAATGTCATCGAAAAATACTACTACAAATTTCGGCATATATGGTATGAAAATATCATTCATAAGAGATTGAAAGGTTGACGGAGCATTACTCAATCCAAATGGCATCACCAAGAACTCATAGTCCCCACTATGAGTCCTAAATGCAGTCTTCTCAACATCAGCTCCGTTAATCTAATCTGATGATAACTTGATCGCAGATCCAACTTGGTGAAATTTTTTTACCCATGAAGTTCATCCAAAAAATCATCAATAATTGGAATAGGGTATTTATCTTTGACTGTTTGTTGGTTTAAAGCCCTGTAATCCATACACACGCCAAGAACCATCATGTTTCTTCACTAAAACCACCGGAGAAGAATAAAAGCTTGTGCTTGGCCCAATTACTCCTTGATTAGCATATCAGATATAATCTCCTCAATTGCATTCTTTTGCTCAAAAGGGTCTTATGCATATAGGTTTAGAACCTACCACTAAGGGTATATGGTGATCACATGACCTGTTCGGAGGCAGTCTCTTGGGTTCTTCGGAGGCAGTCCCTTGGTTTCTTCAAATAACTCCATATACTCATCAAGTAAGGAATTCATGTCGGATGGAATAAGTGATTTAGAACACTGATTCATTGCAGATGCTACCAGATATAGGATAAAACCCCTATGTGTTTGAAAAACAGTCATATTAGCTTCTTTGTCAGTTGACACCTGTGTGTAGGGCTGAAACGAATCGAGCAATTCGCGAGCTATTCGGCTCGAGCTCGGTCAAAGCTCGGTCAAAGCTTGGCTCAAACTGAGCTCGAACCGAGCTCGAGCTCAAAACCGAGCTCGTTTCGTAAACGAGCCGAGCTCGAGCTTGATTTTTTTTTTTAGGCTAAGCTCGCGAGCTATTCGGCTCGAATATGGTCAAAGCTCGATCAAATCTCGGCTCAAACCGAGCTCGAGCCGAGCTCCAGCTCAAAATTGAGCTCGTTTAGTAAACGAGCCGAGCTCGAGCCTGAAGGTATTCGGCTCGGCTCGGCTCGATTGCAGCCCTACCTGTATGGGAGTAGGATGCAGTCCTTGTAAGCCCCAACTGACTCTATGGTGAAAGAACTTCAATTTCTTCTCAATTAAATTGACAGTAATTTCTTTAACTTGTTTGATCCACTTTGCCCCAAGCAAAATATCATGTCCCCTGAAAGGAAAGGCCAAGAAATCATCCAAAAACTCATACCCTTGACGTTTAACTTTAACAGTAGAACACAACTCACTTCCCTCCACCTCTCTGCCACCAGCTACCTTAACATTGAAAGTTTGTTTGATTGAAAGTTGTAACCCCAAATGAAGGGATCAATGTAGTTATGAGTCGCCCAACTATCCAACAAAATGTGTACATCATGACCTATGAGATTACCTTTGAGAATTAAACACTCAGTGTTAACCCATGTACTCAAAGCTACAATGCTTAACTGACTACATTCAGTGTATCTTGGCAACTCTATAAACTCATCAACAGCCATTAATTGATTGAGTTCCTCTTCATCTTGGATAGAAAACAAATCTCACTTACCCTCAATGCACGTATAGGTCTTGTTCTTACAAATATGACCTGGTATGAATTTCTCATCACACTCAAAACATAACCCTTTCTTCCTTCTTTTCCAAATCTCATTTGGGCTTAATTTCTTTAAAATTGGTGTGGATGCAGCTTGTGACTTTTGTGATTGAAATGATGAGGCATGCGGAACAGGAAAAGGAGTGCTCCCTTGAGAAACAAAATTGTTTCTGTAGGGTGGTCTAAATTTGTTTCTATACAACTGTCTAAGGGAGTTAAACTTGTTTTCAAACCTAACAGGCTAACAAAAACCCTGAATGCCTCACTTAGATATTGGGGTTCAACCAAAGAAACATCATGCTGTATTTCTGCTTTAAGACCACTTACAAATTGTTAAATTAAATAGATTCACTCAACATGTCTACTAAACACTGTAATTTTTTAAATTTCTGTTGATACTCTAAAACCGATGCAATTTGTTCGAATTTGCAAAGAGTTTTTGCTGCATTTTCATAAACCCCCGAATGCCTTCCTTAAATTGTTTCCATGTAACTACTCCTTCGTTGACTTTGAGAAACCATCGACACCACTGTACCGCTTCATCTTTTAGGATAAAATATGCTACTCTCACCTTCTCATCTCCGGGAATATGATAGATATCAAAGTAATGCTCAACTTGAAATAACCAATTAAGGACATCCTCAGTACCCGAAAATGGACTGACATCCAATTTAAGGGGTTTGGAGAAAAAAAATTTCTCCCCCAATTTGCTCAAATTGTAACACTCCGAAGTCCAAATAAGACTGAATTCGAAGTTCCACAGGATCTTTACACTTCACTTCGCACAATTTTACAAGGAATTAAAACTTTTGTTACATCAGAGTTACATTTATAATACACTTATACAGCGGAGCCATTTACAACAATTACATGAATAAAATATACAACTCTTGAAATCATTCTTTAGGCAGCATGCATACTTTAATCTTGTCAATCACTTTATCCTGCATAAAAACTGTAGGCACGTCAGTTCATTCAACTGACGTTAGGATATAATACATCAATTTTCTCTTACTTGAAAAACACAGACTTGTCACAAACAGAACTACAGAGACTATCCTATTGATGTCGTGTTGTGAATGTGCACTTAGTCCTTAATGCAGTTGTTTATATTATATGACACTAATGTGCACTTGTTCAAAGTCTATGCAGCCCATACTACATAGGTCCGAGGGCAAGCCCTTAACCGTTCTTCATTTTGTAGGGTTCAATCCCTCCCCATGACTTAATCTACTACGGCAAATACGGTAAGTACCCTAGGTGTTCTATGAGTTACGAGCCCACGTCTAGGTGCCCTGGAGAGAACCCCATGTACTGACACATGACTCATCATGCAGGCATCCTGTCATCAATTCACCTCCTACCATAGACATGGCACCACCCGTAGTCATTAGACCACCCCATAAGCGTCGTCACCGAGAGATACTCTGGAGTAGTATTCACGCCCTATTCATGACGCAACATGGGACATCCTGTGAATACTCTCACGCCGCCAATCCAATGGCCCTCATACTCATGTTTTTCTCTTACTTTCATCACATCTTCACTATATGTCTAGTCCTTAATTTATTTGAATCACGAATAAAAATCAATCTCCTAGAGTTAGCACTCCCACTATACTGGTCTTAACCATTTAAATAATACGAACCAACCTTGGTCCTTCCATTTCAAATCTCATTTCAACAAATTTCTTTCAATGCCGGTATGAGGCTTAGCTACACTCTAGATCTCAATTTCACTTCATAATCACAAAACTGAGTTTTCATACTCATAAGTTCTTTTTCACATTTTAACATGATTTCCATTCTTTTTCTATGAATCAATCCCATACATAAAGTTCAATTTCTCAATCTATACATTTCACATTCAATTTCACTACATCCATTAAATTCTCACTCTATTATTTCATTTCTTTGCTTAATTCAAAAGTCACAAATTGTGTTCTTCATTTATCTTTCGAATGCCCATAATACTCAAATTAGTGAATGAAGGTCCATAAACAACACACTTAAATTTTCTTCATTTAAAAATCCTCTTTTATAGCTTAGTATAATTTTCTCATGGAATAAATCACCAAAATGTCAATTTCATGGAATTATGCTCAATTTTTATTTCCAAACCACTCTTATTTAAGTCAAATATTGTATAAATATTTTTAGGCTAATTATAATATTTTTTTTCGGATTTTTAAAGGTCCAAAAAATCAATTTAAGTCAAAGATTCAAAAAAATTTTGTTAAAGTGCCAAACTCAGAAATCGAACCCACAACCAAAGACCACCCGCGAGCTACAGTGCAGCGCACTGTGGCGCCGCTGCTAACCAGGAAGGCCAAAGCGCACAAGCGATATAGAAGGGGGTTTAAATCCATATGAAATTGTTCTCAGTTTTTCGGATTTTCTCAAAAATGAAAAATAAAAAGGCTAATGCCCATTTTCGAACCCGAGACCCAAGACCACCCGCACGCTACAGTAAAGCGCACCCAAATACACTCGTTAACCAAATAGTCCATGTGGCTAATCTGATATAGATTGGGGTTTTTAGGGGTTATAGTCCGAGTCTCTGTTACTTTCGAAATTTTATAGAAATTAAGTATTTTTAAGTGCTCTTCTTCTCCAATTTAATTCAAAACTCTAGATTTTAGTTTTTATATAATCACAGTATTTCAGTAAAATAAAACTTGATTTTGGACACAAAAATCATAATTTTACTCTCTACTTATATTTTGCGCTACAATTTCAAATTTTAGAAAACAAGCATAGTTACTCTACCACATTTTGCACTTAAAAATTTTTCTGGATCACTCTTATTAGTTTTATTACTATTACACAATCGTTTCAGCAACAATTTTCTTTTTTCATGCCATTAACAAGTAAATTAGTAAAAATCATATTTTTCATGGTTATCACTTCAATTAACTAAACATACAATCATACTTTCTTAATTTAGCACATAACAAACATATAAATCATGGTAGCATGGTAATTTCTAAGATAACAATCACAATTTGCATTAATTAACATTCTTTTTAACACACATTCCTACCAATTGCAATTTGTCTCATTTTCTCAATACATGGCTAAATTAATTATGGTTTTCTTCTCAATTTTATCAAACAATACCCTAGCATGATGTCTAATTAGAAGTTCGAGAAAATCACCCACCTCTAATGGAGAGAAAACAAACAAGAACTCCTAAAGATCTCCTAGAATGAACAAGGGAAGCCTTCTCATCCTAGCTTGAAAGGTGTTGGACTCCTTTTTCTTGCTCCAATAGTAGGCCGGCCAAGTTTGGGAAGGGAACACACACAATTCAACTCTCAATCTTTTAGACTCACAATTCTCTCAATCTTTTGACTTACTAATGTTTCTTCTTTTCTTTCTTTCTTTCAATAATTTAGGTGCAAGAATGAAGAGTGGGGGGAGGGGGGGGGGGTATTTATACAAATTTTGAGTGCAAATGGAAGGCTAGGATTAGTCCAAATAGTTAAGGATCAAAGGACAAGATGAATTAGGGAGTTATAGTAACTACCCATGATGAAGCAACCACCTCCCCACTTCAACCATCTCTCCCTCTCTCTTTGGTGAAATCCGGCCTACACCCAAAGTGCACTTTGCGCGTGCTAGTGCAATGCACATGCAAAAACTAGTACCCCTCACTAAATGTTTGTTCATGCAATTAATTTATTTGTCTACTAGATTAGTCTACACTACAAGTTAGGCTAATTAAAAGGGAAATTAAATTAATTGGGCTCACTAATGGGCTAATTAACCAATGGCTCTTAATAAGTTAATTAATTAATTAATTATAGTGGGCTAGAAAGAGATAATTAGGCCTAGGATTTTATTAGGCTTTTAAGAATAGGCTTTTTAGAAAATAAAGAGAAAGACTTGAAATAATTATTGTTTCATAAAGAAATAATTTTCTAGAAGAATACATATGAAATTATACGAGCAAAACACGTAAAATCACAAACTCTTCATAAATAAAAATTCAGGGTGTTACACAAATTTCCTACCGATTACACCTGCACTCATACCTCATTTACTGGATCCAAAATTAGCTTCTAAAGAAAATTGATCAGAATCACGCTTGCCTCCCATTGCAAATGGTGGAATTGGCTCATTCAGATCCAAGTTCTCCTTATGAGTCTTATCCGCTGCAACTAAACCTCCAATCAGGTGTTCTAGATGATGTAACTGAGCAAGAATAGCTGCAATTGAGTGGCGGTTTCTTGAATATGACCCTCAGAAGATGGGAACACAGCTTTTTTTCATAATTTTGCTTCGCATCGCTAACGGTGCAATCGTATATCGTCCATTGTAGATAATGGCATTGAGCTTTCCTTTAAATCAGATTTCCACGCTACATTCCTAAGATTTTATAAAAATTTATTGGGGTCTTCAAAACCACGCTCTATCCATCTGGACTGGGCCCAGCTTTACGGACATGAATTTCATGATCTGTCTAGTTTAGAAGCCCCCTTCTTACTGGAGAAGATTAAATCTGCCGTCTTTTCCTTGAGAAGCGATTCTGCCCCAGGCCCAGACGGATTCCCCTCTCTCTTCTTCTAAAACTTTTGGGATCACCTCAAAGATGATCTCTTCGAGATGTTCCTTGATCTTCACCAAGGTTCCTTTTCTTTCGACCGCATCAACTATACGCACATCATTCTTATTCCCAAGATTGCGGGGGCTAATTCGGTTTCTAATTTTAGAACGATTAGCCTTCTCAATTCAACTTTTAAGATCATCATGAAAGTTCTCTCTTCCCGCCTCAGCACTGTGATCTCCCCCTTCATTGATCATGCCCAATCGGGTTTCATCAAGGATCACTTTATCCTCGATAGTGTTGCTTCCGCTCAAGAAATTATCTCTGAATGCCACAGATCCTTCTCAGAGGGCATAATGTTAAAATTAGACTTTGAAAAAGCTTATGATAAAGTAAGCTGGGATTTCCTTTTCGACATCCTACTTCATCGTGGTTTCGGCCCTAAGTGGATTGCTTGGATTAAGTCCAGTCTATTCGCTGGAACTTCGTATATTCTCATTAATGGTTCTGAAGACAACAAATTCAAATGTAAATGTGGTCTTCATCAAGGAGACCCCATCTCTTTCCTTTTATTTACTCTTGTAGCGGATGTCTTTAGTAGACTGCTTCGGAATGTATGGGATGTCAACGTCATCGAAGGGCTAGTTGGATCCCACAGCTTCCGGGGTGTTCTCAACTTGCAGTATGCTGATGACACCATTATTTTTGCCAGACCCAATGGTTGCACCATTCGCAACCTTAAACTTCTTCTTTATATCTTTGAAAGTGCTTCAGGCTTATCTATTAATTTCCAAAAAAACTTTAGTTGTTTGGCTCGCAGGATCGACCAATCGTCAATTCGAGATTGCCCAGTTCTTAAATCGTGCCTCTGCCTCAAGTATTTGGGTATTCCCCTGCGATGGGGAAAGTTACATAATCAGGATTGGTCTCCCATGATTGAGAAGGTGGAGTCTAGGCTCAACGTCTGGTTGGGTAAACACCTCTCTCGTGGAGGTTGTCTGATTCTGGTCAACTCGGTCCTTTCTTCTATCCCGTTATGTATGATGTCTTTCTTCTATGTTCCATCTTGGGTTATCAATAGAATCAACCAGATTAGAAGGAACTTCTTCTGGTCTGGCGCTGATATCTACAAATCGGGAACACACCTTTGTAACTGGAAGGTTGCGTGTTCGTCCAAAGCTGCTGGCGGACTGGGTATCCTTGATCTCAGACACCAAAATTTAGCTCTCTTGGGAAAATGAGTATGGAGATTGATCAAAGAGGATCACTTACCCTGGGCTCGTCTTATCTCTCTTAAATGCTTCAGTCGTCAGCGGATTCTGGACTTTCGCCCCTCTATTTCCTCCAGAGCGTCCCCATTCTGAAAAGGAGTGTGGAAAGTTGTTGCACCTTTCCTATGTAGCATTTCCCATGTTTGTGCGGATGGCTCCCATACCAAGTTCTGGGTGGATCTCTGGATCGGAAATATTAAGCTTGCGTCCACCTATCTGGCCCTCTTTCAGCTAGCTTCTAACCCCTTGGCCACTGTGGCCAACTATTGGTCGGTTCATAACAACTCCAGAGTGTGGCAGATCCCCTTTTCTAGCATTCTCTCCCCTCCTCTTCAGACTGAGTACCCTAAGCTCATCGAGAGTTTGGAGAACTACTCCTGGCATCCATCAAATGATGTCAGGTGGCGGTGGACCAGTTCTGGTTCCTTTTTGGTTAAATCTTTTTATACTTTCCTTAACTTTAGAGGGGTTAACTCGCCTATCGCTAAAAATATTTGGAGCAGTTGTGCCCCTTTCAAGGTTAAGATTCTCTCTTGGCTCGCCCTCAATAACAAGCTACTTACAATGGAGGTTCTCAACAAAAGAAACCTTGCACTGGACCAATTATGCGCATTGTGCTCTAATAGTCCTGAGGATGTCGATCATCTTTTTCTTCACTGTCATTTCTCTAGCAAACTGTGGGCTATTTGTGTGATAGCTTGGCAAGTCCCCCCCCCCCCCCCTACCTCTTTATCCTCAAGTTGGAAGTCGCATTTGATTAGAAAAGAATTTCGCAAAGTATGGATCCTTTCTATTATGGCTATTATATGGGTTATTTGGAAGGAGAGAAATTCTCGTATTTTCTCCCATACTTCCAAACCTATTGACACTATTATCGCTGAATTCATTTTCTATTCTCAGCACTGGACCGCCTCTTTACCTTCTCATAAAGTTGAGGCAATGAGACTTCATCGACTTATTGAAGCGGTTTTGTTTTTACGTTCTGCTTAGTCGCTATTAGTTTAATTTGCTTCTACTCTCTCTTTTTCTTCTATTTTTTTCTTCTATTTTCTCTCTCCTCTTCATCTGTTTACTCTATCTATTAATTGCCTTACTTCTCTTTTTTCAGGCTTGAGTCGGATTTTGTTATGCCGCTGCTTACTTCCCTCCCTAAGGCTGTTATTCTGGGGGTTCTTGGAACGTTTTTTTGGGTTTTCAGGCATACTTCGATGTGCTCTTGTGTTCTTTTGTGTTATGGCATCCTATCTTTGATTTCAGCCTGTTATGTTATCTCTGATTATGTTCTACCAATCTCGAGTACTCCTTATTTTGTGTTTGTTGGTATTGTAAACTTCTGTTTAGATACTCTATTTAGTCTTTAAGTTCTTGTTCTGTGTGGTAAAACTATTTCGTTGCTTGTTATTTGTTCTATTCTGATGGAGGTTATGCTGGGGTTTCGGCCCTCCTCTTCTGAGTTGGCTTTGGGTTTGAGGTTGCTTTGTTTGGTGCTGCAGGTGGCTCTTTGGGCCTCTACTTTGCTTTATTGAGTGGTGCAGGTGTTCCTATTGGACTCTGGATTACTTTTACTGCTCGCTGTCCATGTTCAGCTTTGGCTGTTATCTCCCTCAGGTGCAATTTTGGGTTTTTTGGTCATTTGGCCTTGTATGCCAGTGTGACTCTCCGTCAACAAGCAGCTTCTTTCTTTTGCTCTGGTGGGATGTTCTCCAGTTTTTTGTTTTTGCAAACGGGTTTCTGTGCTTGGTTCCAGCTGCAGGATTTTCTGTGAATCCCGCTGTTTCGGTTGGTCGTGATTGAGCCGGCCGTTGTCTGCATTGCCGTCACCAGGATTTGAGGGACTTTTGGGGATGCTGTCTGCTATCGCTGCGGAGGCATCTCTTTCGGCTGGTTTCCACTTTGGCTTTAGTAGGACTGTGTCGAGTCTGGCTTTTTGCCTTTTGTCTGTATCGATTCGAGCTGCAATTTATCGTATTGCTCGCTCAGTGATGTTTGTTATTCTTTTTTTGCTTTCTATCAGTTTTACTGTGTGTAAAATTGGTTATGGTTGTAAGACCGTTTTTTATTATTAATGATTTAATGGGCTGGTGCCTTAAGGCTCTATCCCCGCTATCAAAATAGAATAAAATATATAACAATAATAATAATAATAATAATAATAATAATAATATATATATATATATATATATATATATATATATATATATATATATATATATATATATATATATATATATATGATTAGCCAGTTCTGATTACAAAAATAGGTTCAGGAGATCATGAGGATGAGTGACGGAGAGGTTGAGGACAATTGTGGGATAGTGAGATGTCATTCATCTTTAGAATGAAGAGAGGACAGAGGACTATTGCCGTACCCCTCCCCCCCTTCATCTTTAGAATGAAGAGAGGACAGAGGACTATTGTCGCTAAGCAGTTCTAAATTAATACAAGTCTTCAAAAATATTACATGGCAGATCACATAAAAAAGAGTACTAATTTAAGGTATAGCTTCGCAGTCTCTTTTCAAAAAGCTAATTGTTGTCTTCTTCTTGCACTTTCAATCTTCATCTCTTCTCCTCTGTACTTATCCTACTGCGATGTTTATTTGGATTGGGTGTGACTCAGTGCTTTCTGCCAGGAGGTGGAATGCTCTTGCTAGTTCAAGTCCAATGAAGACTCTTCTTCTTCTTCTTGCTCTGTACAGCTCCATCTGGCCAATCTCTAAATTAGAATTTCCAATTAGAGAGCAGTTTATCATAAGTGGGGAAAGTAGCTTGAATGACCCTAGCAATTCACTCCATCCAGATATTCCAACATATTATTATGGGGAGTAACAGCCATGTGTGTGATAACTGTGATGCAGTGGACGCAAAAACACAAAATGCTAAAACATTCATAAAGTGAATTTGGGAGTGATGTGATGTTGAAGATCTCACTGAAGTAGTGCTAAACTCTCGGTGAATGTGGGTTTTCAAAGAAAATATGATATGAAAACTTTATTGGACAGTTGTGCATGTCAGATCTCCCTCTCATCCCCTCTCTCCAAGCATAACCTTGGTATTAAGTATATCCTAGTTAACTAACTAGATGAAGAGCTTGCACTTAATGAGTGCCATATTGTTCCATGTGACTTTATAATATAGTGATTTAAGCCCTCTATTGTTTTTTTTTGATGAAACGGATAGAGTCCGGAGACTCCAGCCAAACAATCAAATAAATAATCAATAGTTTACAAAGAGGGCTTTACCAGAGGTAAAACGGAAACCAAAAGAGTAAAGCCTATATACAGAGGAATAAGCAATCTACAGAAGTAATACAGTAATTACAAAGCGAAAGCCATGGTAGAAGCGGCGCACTCAGCCGGGGGACGCGTGCAAAAGCTCCGAAAGCTTCAGGCACCGCGAGAAAGACCGGACCGTGCCCTTGGGCGGGAGAGCAGGGCCCGATTGGCAGGCTCGGAAGCGTAGACCTTGGAGCAATCTGAAAAGAAAGCTACAAACCAAAACAGAAAAGAAGTCCACTGCCCAGGCTATCTGAACTCACTCAAGAGAGAGCAAAGAAAGCCCTGGGGCCACCATCGGGGGAATAGGCAGAGAATGAAAGTCTCTTGGAAGAGAATAGATAGCAAGTAAGGAGCTAAAGTAACTAGCTAAACAAAATCCTGCTGATCCCCAAATAGGACCAACCATCAGCTAGAATAAAGATATCATAAAGACCAAAAGCAGCCAGCAAACATAAACACTGATACACCTCAACCAAACAACCAGAATAGACAGTTATACGATCGAACTCCAAGCACGAGATGGCTCGCAAAACCACTCACACGTCATAGCGCAATGGCCGGAAAAGAAAAACCACTGACCATAACATTACAGCCCAGACTAGAAATGATGCGCAATAATAAAAGAAGCACAATAGAAATGGGAAAAATAAAGCTAGACAATAGTAACCGCAACCACAGAAAAGAGAGGATCAGCAAGTGAGGACAAAACCAACATAAAGTTAGTCTAGCACTGATAGTATATAAACAACATAATAGAACTAAGTGCAGAGCCACCAAACATAATCAGTAGCAGAGTGAGTAAAAAAGAGGAAGAGCATCCCATTAAAGCAATACAAAGTAGAGCTCAAAAGAGCAAACAGAGAGTGCATCGAAAACAAGATCGAAGTCAGCCAGAAGTAAACTTAATCCCCAAGGGCTGTAGTGTCCGACTGGACCAAAAGCGAGAGTCACAGCTACAGATAAGCTCTCCAAAACAACAAAAAGAAACCACCAGGACTTAAGCTAGCCTGATGCTAACCCTGCACAACACAATGAGAGAAACATAGAGGGAATGTAAGAAAGCAAGTTATAGAGAAAGAAAAATTCTCGTAAGATACTATAAAGCTTGAAGATCATAGAGGCAATTAATAGACTGTAACAGTTTTTGAGAAGCCGTAGAGGCGTTCTCTTTGAAGGTAGGGCTTGAAGCCCAAAGATTGAAAAGGAAAATGAATTCATCAATCATAGCGCAATCGATTTGCGACGATGACGAAATAATCTACCATTACGTTCCTGCCAAATAATCCAAATGATGGTGTGAGTGGCTAAGATCCAAGCCTTACGGAACATATTGTTCGAAGGCGGCGAAGACCAAACAGAGGTTAAATGGAGGGGAATCACACCCGTATTCCAAGCCAAAGCGCTAATCTTCCAAAGGGGGAGAATGACTGGGCACTGAACGAAAAGGTAGTTTACATCTTCCGGGGAAAGATCGCATAAAGGGCAGAGCTGGCCCCAGGCTAAATTTCTTTTGTTGAGGATCTCGACAGTGAGAAGTTTTTTATTAAGCGCTAACCAAGAGTTGATTTTAACTTTAAGGGGGATACAAGACTCCCAGATAAAATCCGACGACGCAGATCGCAAACCTCTAGAATTGAGAAAACGGTAAAAAGAGTTGACCGTAAAGGCTCCGGACGACGTCCAGCGCCAAGAGATGCCCTCCAAAGGGAACCAGGAGTATCCATTGAGAAGACAGAGAAGGTTATTACATTGTTCAATGAGCGGAGGGGGCAGGATAATCGTGAAGGGGATCAACCAATACCTAACATTATCAATCAGAGTAAAAGAATCTGCTACCGAGGCAGACGGGAGAGCTGCCAAACGGAATAAAGAAGGGAATGCAGAGGATAGTTTCAAGTTACCGATCCACAAATTGGACCATAGTCTAACGGTGGACCCGTCAGCAACATTCCGCGAAATGCTACACTGGAAAGCATTAGACGCTTTCCAAATACCTTTCCAGAACGGAGAGGCATGACGAGGAGTGGAATGAGGGAATTCCCACCAATTGGAAGAGGATCGATAATTTTTTATGCAACGAATCCACGGAAGATGATTGAAGTGGTGTAATCTCCACAACCACTTGCCTAAAAGGGCGATATTATGATCTCTAAGATCCAACACTCCAAGGCCTCCTTCATCTCGAGGAGCACAGATAATTTTCCAATTAGCCAGGTGCGAACCTGGATTATAGATAGAAGATCCCGACCAGAAGAAATTGCTCCTGATCTGATCAATCCGTTTGATCACCCAGGATGGCAAGAAAAAGAAGGACATCAAATATTGGGGTAAGGCGGAGAGAATCGAGTTAATGAGGATTAATCTGCCCCCCCGGGAAAGAACTTTCCCGGACCAAACTGAGAGCCTAGATTCCACTTTGTCAATCAGTGGAATCCAGTCTGCTCTGATGAGTTTGCCCCATCTCAGGGGAATGCCAAGATAAGAGATAGGAAAATTGGCAATCGAACAATTGAAGAAATTGGAGATCTCAGCCTGGCGATTGGGAGATCCGCTGAGCCAAAGAACAGAGGATTTTTGGAAGTTAATAGTTAAACCTGAGGCCAGTTCGAAGCAGTAAAGGAGCAGTTTCAGGTTGCGAAGAGAGTGAAGGTTAGGCTTGGAAAAAATAATCGTTTCATCTGCGTATTAAAGGTTAAGAACGCCCTCAAAGTGAGAGGAATGACCAAGACCCTCTATCATTTGCAAGTTCCAAGCATTCCTGAGTAGTTTGCTAAAAACATCCGTAACCAGGGAGAAAAGAAGGGATGAAAGAGGATCTCCTTGGCGAAGACCGCATTTAACTTTGAACTTATGGCCCTCTGAGCCATTGATAAAGATAGCCGATGTGCCAGAGTAAAGACTGAATTTAATCCAGGCCACCCATTTGGGCCCAAAACCCCTAAAGGTAAGGATGTTGAAGAGGAATTCCTAATTGACATTATCATAAGCTTTTTGAAAATCGAGTTTCAGAAGGATCCCCTCATCCCGGGATCGGTGACACTGAGAAATGATTTCCTGGGCCGATGCGATACTATCAAGAATAAACCGATCCCTGATGAAACCCGACTGAGCATGGTCAATTAGAGGTGAGATGATGGCGCTTAGCCTGGACGAAAGAACTTTCATAATGATCTTAAAGGAAGTGTTAATCAGACTGATAGGCCTAAAATTGGTCAGAAGGTGGGCCCCCGCAACCTTAGGAATGAGAACGATGTGAGCGTAATTGATGCGGTCAAAAGAGAAGTGACCCTGATGGAGATCCTGAAACAGTTTGAAAAGGTCATCCTTGAGCCAATTCCAAAATTTCTGGAAAAAAAAGGCGGGGAACCCGTCCGGACCAGGAGCAGAATCGCTTTTTAAAGCAAAAACCGCCGAACGAATCTCTTCCATAGAGAAAGGAGCTTCAAGAGATGATAGGTCGTGAGATTGGTCACCATAAAGATGGAACCAATCGATATCGAGAGCGCGATGCTTATTCGTTCCAATGAGATTTTTATAGAAGTTGAGGAATTCCCGATGGATCTCATCATCGGTAGTAACATCACCCCCTTGAACTGAAAGAGAAGAGATACGATTACTGCGTTGCCTATGAGAAGCAAAGTTGTGGAAGAAAGCGGTGTTAGCATCACCTTCTTTTAACCATTTGATCCGAGCTCTTTGAGCCCGTTTAGAATGATCCTGCTGCAGAATAAAAGCGTAATCATGTTTGCAAGAAAGCCGCTCAGCACGGGCGGCATCAGATAAGGGAGCTGATTCTTCCATTTTATCGATGGAGTCGATAGATTGGAGAAGAAATTTTTTGAGAAAGACAGTATTGTGTTGCCTTTCGGATCGCCAGATCTTGCAACCGTGTTTGATGGCATGCAGTTTAAGGAGGATATTGCCCAGCCCTGAGGAACCCGTGATGGAGGCTAAACATTCCTCCACCAAACCAACAAAGATTTGATCTTGCAACCAAAATTTTTCAAAGCGAAATTTGTGCTGGTGACGGAAAGGAAAATGAGAAGAGAGAGAAATCGGGCAATGATCAGATGAAGGATTAGGTAGCGCCTGAGCTGAAGACTGGGGGAAACGGTTAAGCCAAGATTGGGAAACAAGGAAACGATCGAGTTTGGCTAGGGAAGGAGGGGAACGTTGATTAGACCAGGTAAAAGATCTACCGGAAATTGGAAGGTCGGATAATTGTAATGCTCGAATACAATCATTGAAATAGCAGGGTTGGTTAAAGGAGAAAGCCGGGTTAGATCTTTCAGAAGCAAAGCGCGTGGCGTTGAAGTCGCCGCACAAGAAATAGAGATCAGTTAAGAACGGATGTAACGAAAGAAATTCGTGCCAAAATAAAGGACGCCTCTCAGCGGTAGAAGGGCCATACACCGAGATTACGGTTAGAGGACAATTGAGGAGGGTCCATTGAAGTTGAATAATAAGGAAGAAATTAAGACGGTGAATACTGACTAGAGTAAAGGCCGATTCCTTAAAACCGACAAGGATACCTCCTCTAGAACCGATGGCGTCTAGCGAGACCCACTTCGAGATCAGGGAGCCTCCTAAAACCCGAAAGATGGAGGATGATGGGAATTCCAATTTGGTTTCTTGAATAGAGATTAGGTCGCAACGAGAATAGGAAATAAGATCGAAGATTGCCCGTTGTTTAGACGGGCAGTTCAAACCCCGAATGTTCCAAGAGACACTAATCATGGGCGCGACTATGCTCGAAAACTCTTTTACGTTCCAAATTTCTAATGGAACGAATGCAGTGCGGATCAGCGGGGTAGATGAGAAAGCCCATATCTAGCGCAAGGGAAGTAAGTTCACAATCAGAAATGGAGTCGAAGACAGGAGAATAAAGGGATCCATACTGATTATGGAGAGAAGGACTTTTGTCGGAGACAGGAGACGATAAAGGGGAAATCGAGTCATCCCTGATGGAACTACTAGAAATGCACTCAGTTATTGCCTGCATTTTTTTCTGTTTGATAGCCAACAAGCGCGCGCTGGATCTAATGAAGCACTGAGACGATTGTGTGGGATTGCCAAACTCAACATCGGAGCGCTTCGAAGTCTCTGGGGGGGAGGAGGGAGAGTGACAAGAACTAATCAGGGGATGGCAAGGGTGGACTGGAGTGGGGGCCAAAGCTGAGAGCTTGGCATAGCCAGCAGATAGAGATAGGGGAGGTAAAAGAGAAGGGGGCTTGAGAAGCCTTCGGAACTTCGTATCTAGGGGTGGATGATTCCACCCTTGATACAAAGGCCCTAAGAACGCAGCACTACCAGAGAGAAATTCCCGATGGGAAACTCTCTTAAAAGGAACCAAAACCGCCAGATGCAACAGTTTAACTAGACAGAAAGCGTAAACAATAAAGAAATAATGGACATGCTTAGGAAGAGGGATAAGTGAGATTCAAACTCTCTGTGGTCAGGGCCAGCCCCCCCCCTTTGAGGCCAGTGAGGTAGCCGCCTCAGGACCCGAATTTTTTACAATTTTAGGAGCCCTCACATTTGTATTCATTTCGCTTCAGCCCCGGAACTCAGGGCCGGCCATGTCTGTGGTAAGACTCGGTTCAAGCAATGAGCTTGTTTATTGGTCCAAAGTAACCACCTATACTCTGTACAGTAACGAAGTCCGTTCTCACGTGCCAGAGTAGTACACCATATACATACTCCCATTTTAAAACCGGTGTACAACGGCTAGTCTTTTGTCTGCAACCTGCACGAATACCAACCAAAATGTTTTTGCTCCCCTCCCTCTCTCTCTCTCTCTCTCTCCCTCCTTCCCTTGTTTCCAGCAATCAATAATTGAAGCACTCCGCTTTAATCCCCTCTCTCTCACCTTTCCCCCCTTTCGCTTCTCCAATTCTCCCTCTCACTCTCACTCTCACTCTCTCAAACCCCGACCATTTCTCACTCTTCAATCATGGGTTTATCGGTTTTGCTCACCTGTGCTCTCTTCTTCTTCTTCTGCTCCTGCTCATCCCTCACCCTAGATGGTAAGCCTCTCAAAACTCCATTACCCTTCTTCCTTCTTCTTCTTCTTCTTCTTCTTTGTATTAGTGTTTGATCCATCTCTTTTGGTTCATCACAGGTGAAGCATTACTGGAACTGAAGCAGGGCTTCAATGACCCCAAAAGGATGCTCAAGAGCTGGAAGCCCACTGACCCAAACCCCTGTGGCTGGTCTGGCATCACCTGCCACTTTCCCGATCTTCGCGTTCGATCAATGTATGTAAATTTGTCTCACTGCATCTTTTCTGTTTCTTATCTGATAATTTCTGATTGTGTAAATTTCTTCGGTTTGGTAGAAACCTGCCTTATTTGCGGCTTGGTGGTACAATCTCTCCTAGTATTGGCAAGCTCAAGAGGCTCCACAGACTGTAAGTTTTGCTACATTGTGTAGTTTTTTTTCCCCCCGTAAAAGCCCGAGTTTTGATATGAAGGATTGTGGTGTTGGGTTATTTGAAGGGCTCTTCATCAGAATAGCTTACATGGGTCGATTCCGCCTGAGATTGGGAACTGCACTGAACTTAAAGCACTGTATGTGTTAAAGCCCATTTTCTGTAATTTTGTTATTGGGTTTTTCTGTAATTTTGTCAACTGAACTGCACTGAATGTGCTTAAGTTGGGGGTTGTTATATTTGTGAAGGTATCTGAGAGCAAACTACCTAAGAGGCAGTATTCCGCTGGAACTCGGGGAGCTGACTCATCTTACCATCTTGTAAGTGAATTCTATCCTATATAGAAGTCTACTTTTTGCTTTTTTATTTTTTATTTTTGATTCTGTTCTTGACTATCCAATTCTACAACGTAGGGATTTATCAAGCAATCTTTTGAGGGGAACTATACCCTCTACGATTGGCAAGCTTGAGCATTTGAGATTCCTGTGAGTTTCATTTACCTTAATTTTCATTAACTCTAATAGGGCAACAAAAATGGTGTGAAACCAACATGATTATTCATTCTTAAGAGCATTGCAGTCGTTGTCTAAATATCGAAAAAATGGATACAAAAGTCTGCAGTCGTCTTCTATTTATCCATTTTTTTGGGTATTAGATGAATAGTAGACGGCTATATTTGGCAGCTCATTTGGCAATATGCATATTATAGAAATCGGAAGATGATTTACCGTTTGTATGTCGGACGGCATATGATTTGCCGCTTGAGATAAAATTTTTAGTGGCGAAATGAAGAGAACATATGATTTACCGTTTAGAATTTTTTTAAAAAAAAAAAGCCTTAGTCAACTCTGATGTTGACATTTGAGGAAAAAACAAAAAAAAAATAATGGGTCCGTCCTTAGGGTTTTTATTTTTTTATTTTTTCACACTTAAAAAAATAAAAAATAAAAAAGAATTTTTGTGTTGGACGGGGAGTTCATCCCGTCCTTCACAATTTTTTAATTTTTTTTAAAATTCGTCAGACAGCAGATGATCCGTCGTCTGATGATTTTTTTTACAGTCGCTATCTTCCGACGGTAGATCATCTTCCGTTTTGTCCAAAAAAAACCCATTTTTTGAGTTTTGACGACTGCAGTGCTACCCCCTAATTGCTATTTCTATATTTTCCATATACCCATTTTTAACAAAATGACTGCGCATGCTCTAAATATCTTCATGTATTGCATTTTCAGAAATTTATCAACCAACTTCTTTTCGGGTGAAATTCCCAATGTCGGAGTGCTCGGCTCATTTAGAAACAGCTCGTAAGTGATTCCATCTTCCCTTCCCTGTCATTTAAAGCTGCTTCGTTTTAAGTTTTATTGGCTTTATTATGTATTTTAGTATATATATTCTGAGGGTGTAGAGTTCTTTCAGGTTTGTTGGAAATCTTGAGCTTTGTGGACTCCCTATTCAAAAACTTTGTCGTGGTTCACTAGGGTTTCCTGCAGTAGTACCTCATCCTGAGATTATTTCAGCCCCAGGTCCTTACATCCTCTTTTACTACAACTACTACTTGCATTCACCAGACTCCCACCATTGAAACTTCTGTTATTTTCTTCAGTTGAAACCGCAGAAATTCAACCAATGCCCATGAGAAAAACATCACATTTCCTTAATGGGATAATGATTGGTGCTATGTCAACCATGGGCGTGGCACTACTTATCATTCTCGGGTTCCTTTGGATATGTTTACTCTCTAGAAAAGGGAAAATGGATGAAAAGTATGTAAAGGTAGATAAACAACTTACTCAGGATGTCGGTAAGTTTGATCCTCTTCCACTCTTCCTATCTCTCCTGCAGCCCTACTTTTTTTGTTTTAATTTGGTTGTACTTATTAATAGGTGCAAAGCTTGTCACATTTCGTGGAGACCTTTCGTATTCATCTCAAGATATCATTAAAAAGTTAGAGCTACTTGATCAAGAGGATGTGGTCGGTTCTGGCGGTTTTGGTACTGTATACAAGATGGTCATGGATGATTTTTGTGCATTTGCGGTTAAGAAGATTGACCGGAAATGTGGAAGTTATGATGAGGATTTTGAGAGGGGGATCGAGATGTTAGCTAGCATCAAACACATTAATCTTTTTAACCTCCGAGGCTATTGTAGGCTTCCTTCCTCAAAGCTTCTTATATATGACTACCTTGACTTGGGCAGCTTAGACCATTATATCCATGGTAAAGTCCATCTGATCTTGATTCCTTTGTTGAAAAGAACCATTTGTTTCTCCATCGAAATCCTATCTTTTACATCGCTTGTGAAATACTAAATCATTTTGTTACAATTATGCCTTCTCATGTTCTCATGTGCTATATTTATGTTTATTCCTAACAATTTTCTTTCCATTATAATTCTTGAAGATGATCAAGACGAGCAGCCCTTGAATTGGAATGCAAGAATGAAAATTGCTCTTGGTTCCGCCCGAGGTCTAGCATACTTGCACCATGACTGCTCCCCAGCAATAGTGCATCGAAACTTGAAATCGAGCAACATACTCCTTGATCGGAGCCTGGAACCTCATGTTTCTGATTTTGGCCTGGCCAAGCTCCTAGTTGATGAAGGTGCACATGTTACCACTGTTGTAGCTGGTACTTTTGGCTACTTGGCTCCAGGTCTGTGTTACTGATCTTCTCACAAACTTTCACCTAATAAAACATCCTCCTGATTTTTACTCATCAACACCCCCAACCCATTTCTCATGAAATTATATGATAAACTAACCCCTAAAGTTTATTGTCAGATATTTTTGCTACTGTGCATCCCAAATAACTCAAGCTACTTTAAATCCTCAAAGTTTATTCCTCGTAAACTTTTACTTAATAAAACATCCTCCTGGCTTCTGCTCATCAACCCCCTCACATTTTGCATGACATTATATGATAAACTAACCCCTAAAGTTTATTCATCGACACTTTTGTTACCCTGCATCCAATTTAAGAGTTGAAGATATTAAACAGAGCATGTTAATGCATGTTCATTTCTTGATTACAATTCAGAATTATAGGCTCACCAATATGAAACAAGATAGTTCATTCTCTTTCGTATGAAATTTTGGGAGGACAGTGTAAGTTTAATCAGGTAACTAGAATTTGTAGTGATTTGTTATTGATTTATCAGCCCATAAAATTATTTGTTTAAGATATTTTATGGTTCTTTCCTGCTCATATCGCTCTCTCATGAACAGAATATTTGCACAGTGGTCACGCAACTGAGAAGTCAGATGTCTATAGCTTTGGCGTGCTCTTATTAGAGCTAGTAACCGGAAAGAGACCGACAGATCCATCTTTTACTAAGAAGGGTTTGAACATTGTAGGATGGGTTAGTTACTAACTGCTCTTAATTCCTTGTGCTTCTCAGTACTTCCTGATTGCTAATCAAGCAATAATAAACTTCTCTTCCCTTTGTTTGCAGTTGAACACACTGGCAGTAGAGAATCGGGTGGAAGAAATTGTGGATGATAAATGTGGGAGTGTAGAAATTGAGGCTGTCGATGAAATCCTCGACATAGCTGCTATGTGCACCAACGCAAATCCAGAAGATCGACCAACCATGAGCAGGGTGTTGCAGATGCTGGAGGAGGAGGTCATGTCGCCTTGCGCAAATCACTTCTATGTGCCTCACTTGGACATCTAAAATGAGTGCTCATACTAATCGCTGGAGCTCATTGCTAGCTAGACTATTCGTGTACATATATTGCTAGTGAGAAAGGTTTCAAACATTCTATCCTAACTTTGGGAACTTTTGATATGTTAAATCCGAGTTCCATTTGCATTTATCGCCATAAAAACAAAATATCGGTTTCAATCAATGTCGGCTCGCAACATATTAGAGGAAGTTACTGCATCAGATCAGAGCACGAAGTTCCTATTACAAGGTCCTTATTGATTCCTAAGGACAAGAACCAGAAGGAAAAGAAACAAATAGCAATGTCTACAATATATTTTATGAATGCTGTTCCTAATGTCTTCATGTTAGAAATGTCTTTAGTTGCAGAATTCACCTAAACCCTTTGTACATATGTACTGTTGAAGTGCAATATTTGCAGCGATATCTGCAGAAGTACATTGTGGTTCTATGCATTTTTTTGTTCTCCATATGTATTTCTAGAGATTCATGCAGTACAGTGGAGTGTTATAGTATTGTAACACATAATGTGGAACATCTAAAAGTTTTGAATGCACCCAAAAACTTGATTCAAAGTCTATCAAACCTCAAAAATATTGGAAATGAGCACTTAAGAAGTACAAATCGTAACAACCCATAGCATCCACAGTGGCTCCTTGAAAAGAAGCAAGACCGTGATAAAAGCCTGGGGCTTGACATTAACGTTCAGGGTAAGTATTAAGTAACTTGGAGGAAAAGGGACCTGCAGAACTCATAAATGCACCAAAACTCATTAATGTTTTGGGTAGTACTAATATCTACCACCTTCTGAGTCCCCCACTCACCACTGCTATGATTAATATAAGTTGCAGGACACGGTGTACCTGTCAAATTAATGGGCAGTAATAGTGAGAGAAAACAAACTGGTCTCACAGTCTTATCTCATTAAAGCTTAGTATCTGAGCTGATTCTGTTTGAATTTACGTTGTAGAATTATTGATCTTACTATTAGTAACATGTATTTGAATGCTTCCAAAATGTGTATGTTTTGCTAAGCATTTGGAAAGAGAATGGTACATTGGTACCTCTATATCCTGCCTGATTCTGCTCACATTGTTGCTCCTTATTCATTCCGTATTGACTGTGCATTGATCGTCTTCACGTTTCGCACATGTCAGACACATCTACAACAACTGATATTCCAAAACTGAAACAAGAGTGTGCATACTTGCAAAGACATGAGGGCATCATCTCCACGAGCGTGTTTGTATACTATTACGTACGATGTCCGAAATATATATGTTCCAATAACTGTCATCAAATTCAAACTGATCATCATCCCCTCCCTATCAGAACAGCCTCACGTGCGCGTGCATTAGTAGTTCTTTTGGTTTCTCAAAATGAGCAGTAGGATTCCAGCATCATATCCATTTTCACATACACAAAATTGTGGGAGCAAAACTTGGACCAATATTTTTTTTTTTTAAAGATAAATGTGACCTCGACCATTTCACTAATGATGTTTTCATAAAAACTTATCTTGGCTGAAGTCTACGGACTTCAACCCTTCTACCAAAAAAAAATGTTTTAATAAAAACATAGTAGAACTAGATACAATAGTGCAGTCTAAACAACTTTACGGCCACAAATACAAAATCAACGAAATGAGCAACATAAAATACTACAAATGACAGATACACCAGCTGCACCCTCTAAATAACTCATATCAGTGTAGCTCCTTAGTGTTGGGAAAAACAAGACCTTTCCCGACTTTGTGATGAGATGAGAATTAAATAAAAATGAAAGAGGAGAGAAAATAAGAAAGAGATAGCACACACAAGATTTACCGAGGTTCGGCTCAATGTGAACCTACGTCCTCCGCCCGCCCCTACTCCGCCGTTTTCACTATAATCAAATGAAAGATTACAAGGGCCTTCTCAAGTTGGTACAACGTAACTTGAGGATCACTATCTCTCTCACAAACTCACTTGAAGTGGATTACAAGTGTGAGGAATACAAGTTGTGTGCTCTTCTCTTGCTACAAGTTGTTGTATGTAACAAACACCATCTCCCCTCTATTTATAGGGAGGATAAGCCTCTTAGGTACATCAGGTTCATTGCATGGAGAAGCCCAAAGGACATATTTGTTCCTTCTCCCAAGATTCGTCCATCCATCTCCCCCCAATGCATGGAGAAAGGCAGTACATCAATTCTGCATGCAGGCTGAAATTAATGCATGCAGAATATGAATATGGAGGCAACTTCAGAAACCCATAACTTCTTCAATACACCTCCAAATGACCTGGTTCAAAGCTTGAATGAAAGATAAAACCTTTCTCTTCAACTTCTGTATTGAAGACCGAGCCAAATAATGACTGCAACATATCCAAAACAGCCTCCCAAAACTGAATCTTGTCACAAAAAACTGCACCCAGAAAAAGTGGCTAAGTACTTGGCCGAACCCAACCATGGGTGACCGATTTCCATGAATCAAATCCATATATTTCATCATGGGGATGGACCCCGTTCCCACCAATCTCCCCCTCCATCCTCATGAGGAGAGAGGTTCTCAAACAGTAGTCATACCTGCCCTCCTTCGGCAGAAGTCATGCTTCTCTTTTGGTAGGGGCTTCGTCATCATATCAGATGGATTTTGTTTTGTATCAATCTTCTTAATGTGCATCAGCCGATTCTCCAAAGCATCTCGGATCCAGTGATGGCGTACATCGATGTGCTTTGTCCTTGAGTGATAGGTAGCATTTTTACTCAAGTCAATGGCGCTTTGACTGTCACAACATAGAGTGTACTTCTCTTGTTTGAAAGATAACTCCTTCAGAAAATTCTTCATCCACAAGAGCTCCTTGCTGGCTTCTGTAGCAGCGATGTATTCAGCTTCTGTGGTGGATAGAGCGATGCACTTTTGCAGCTTTGATTGCCATGATACGGCTCCCCCTGCAAAGGTAAACAAGTATCCCGATGTGGACTTTCTTTTGTCCATGTCACCTGCCATGTCAGAATCAGTGTAACCTTCCAAGATAGGTTGGCCATCTCCAAAACATAAAGAGTATTTAGAGGTTCCTCTAAGATATCTTAGAATCCACTTTACAGCTTCCCAATGTGCTTTCCAGGATTGGCAAGAAAACGACTTACCACTCCAACTGCATGTGCGATGTCGGGTCTTGTACAAACCATTGAGTACATCAAACTTCCGACGGCCGAGGCAAATGGAATGCTCTTCATCTCCTCCTTCTCCTTTTCACTTGATGGGCATTGTTGTGCACTTAGCTTAAAATGAGCTGCTAGTGGTGTGCTGACTGGTTTAGAGTTCACCATATTGAACCTCTCTAGAACACGTTCAATGTACCTTTCTTGTGATAGCCACAACTTTCTCGCACTTCTGTCGCGAGAGATCTTCATTCCCAATATATGTTGTGCTGCTCTTAAGTCCTTCATGTCAAAGGACTTGCTCAACTCTTTCTTCAACCTGTCAATCTTAGACATATCTTTTCCAACAACAAGCATATCATCAACATATAGAGAGAGAATAGTGAAATCATCATCAGAGAACCTCTGGATATAAACACAATGATCTGCAGATGTTCTTTTGTACCCATGATCAAGCATAAAAGAATCAAACCTTTTATACAACTGTCGCGGTGCCTGCTTGAGCCCGTACAAGCTTTTCTTCAATTTGCAAACCAGGTGTTCCTTGCCCTTTACCTTGAAGCCCTCTGGCTGCTCCATATAGATTTCTTCCGCCAAATCACCATGGAGGAATGCAGTCTTCACATCTAACTGCTCAACTTCAAGATCTTGGGAAGCAACAAGACCAAGAATAACCCGAATAGAAGACATTTTCACAACAGGAGAAAAAATTTCTTCATAGTCAATACCTTGCTTTTGACTGAAACCTTTCACCACGAGGCGAGCTTTGTACTTGACTTGGCCATTTCCTTCATTCTTGAGTTTGAACACCCATTTGTTCTTCAAGGCTTTTCTGTTCTTCGGTAGCTCCACCAAGTCATAAGTGTGGTTCTTATGCAAGGAGTCAATCTCCTCTTGCATAGCTTTCTTCCACTTGGCACGATCATCATGAACTTGTGCTTCATGGAAACTTTCTGGTTCACCTGCATCTGTCACCATAGTATACTCTGAAGCAGGATATCTAGTTGAGGGTTGTCGTTCTCTCTCTGACCGTCTCAACTGAGGTGCTGGTCGCTGATCCATATGCGGTGGCTCTGCATGTTCATGCTCCCCCTGATCAGAACCTGGAGAACCTATAATTTCTTCTTCTTCCTGCACATCTTGAAAATCATTATTTTCTGGCATAGGAGAAGGAATAGCAATAGGTGTGGACATAGGATCTGGGACGATGTGTGTGTTTTGTGGCTCTTCTTCTTTTTCAAAATCAGCAAATGTTTTATCTTCACAAAATACAACATCCCTGCTCCTCACAATTTTCTTGTTTATAGGATCCCACAACCTATATCCAAATTCATCATTTCCATATCCTAGAAAGATGCATGAAATGGCTTTGTCATCAAGTTTTGTTCTTTTCTCCTTAGGTACATGCACAAATGCCTTGCACCCGAATACACGCAAGTGGGAGTAGGAAACATCCTTTCCACTCCAAACCCTTTCTGGAATATCTCCATCCAAAGGAACTGAGGGAGACAAGTTTATCAAATAGCAGGCGGTTCGCACTGCTTCTCCCCAAAATATTTTTGGTAATTTGGCTAAGGATAGCATACTCCTTATCCTTTCTACAATTGTGCGGTTCATTCTTTTTGCAACCCCATTGTGTTGTGGTGTGTGTGGGACAGTCTTTTGGTGTCTAATGCCATAATTAGAGCAATAATCTTCAAACATCCTCGAAGTATACTCACCACCATTGTCCGTGTGAATACACTTCAAGAGCTTTCCGGTTTCTCTCTCAACTTTGGTATGAAAGTCTTTGAAAACTTCAAAGACTTGATCTTTGGCTTTTATGACATACACCCACACCTTTCTAGATGCATCATCTATGAAGGTTACGAAGTAAGAGGCACCACTAAAAGTTTTTATATTTATGGGTCCGCACACATCTGAATATACTAAGTCCAATATGCCGGTTTCCTTTTTGTTATAATTTTTAACAAAAGCTACCCGATGTTGTTTTCCAATCAAGCAATGATCACAGTGGGATAGTGTTGTACCTTGCATGGATGGAAGTAGTTGTCGCCTTGCGAGAGTTTGTAGCCCTTTCTCGCTCATGTGGCCAAGCCGCTTGTGCCACAAATCCATAGAGGTACCTTCCACTGTTCCAAGTTCACCGTTCTCTAAGTGAAACTGAGTCTTGTAGAGAATGCAACACTTCTTTCCTCTCGCCAGTACAAGGGATCCTTTGGTAAGCTTCCAGCATCCTTTACCAAAGCTATTTGTGTATCCTTCTTCATCAAGCTTGCCGGTGGAGAGAAGATTGAGACGAAGGTCGGGCACAAATCTAACATCTTTTAGAACCATCTTTGTTCCAAGGTTAGTGGTAACACAAATATTTCCAATGCCAAGAATTTGAGAAGAGTTTTTGTTACCCATTTTCACCGTTCCAAGGTTACCTTCACGAAGCGAAGTGAAGTAGTCCTTGAAGGGAGTAGCATGGTAGGAGGCACCAGAATCAATCAACCATTCTGAGTCTTGGCAAGTGAGATTTGCACAGTCTTCTTCACAAGCCGAGAAAAGTACGATTTCATTGTCAGTGGCAACTGCTGCACTTTCATTCTTTTCTTGCTTCTCATTGGTCCTTCCTTCCTTTTGTTCTTTCTTGAGCTTGCGACATTCTCATTTTATGTGTCCACTCTTCCCACAGTGATAGCAACTAACGTCCTTCCTAGCCTTTGATTTTCCTCTCGACTTGTCTCGGTTCTGAGGCTGTCGGCTTTTGCTTCTCCCCCTATTCTCGGTGATAAGGGCATGAGAATAGGAGGATCCGGATGACTTTCTTCGGATTTCTTCATTCAGAAGGCTGCTTGTAACTTGGTTCATGGATACAACTCCGTCAGGTGCGGAATTACTAAGAGACACCACCAGAGTCTCCCAGCTATCCGGTAACAAGCTAAGCAGAAGAAGGGCTTGAAGCTCGTCGTCCAACGCCATCTTCATAGCTGCGCTGATTAACAATACTTTGAATTTCATTCAGATGTTCAGATATGGAATCACCTTCCTTGAACTTGAGATTGACAAGCTTTCGAATCAAGAAAGCTTTGTTGCCGGCGGTCTTCCTCTCGTAGAGATCTTCAAGTTTCTTCCACAAGCTGTTCGCCGAAGTCTCATTCAACACATGGTGGAACACAGTGTCATCCACCCATTGCCGAATGGTGTCGATGGTCTTCCGGTCGAGCTTCTTCCACTCTTCGTCCGTCATAGTCTCCGGCTTGGAAAATTCGCCTTCAACCGGTGCGTAGAGGTCCTTGCAATAAAGAAGGTCCATCATCTTCGCCTTCCATATCATCCAGTTGCGGCCATTCAAGCTGATCATCCGAATGCCACCAATGGGAGTCTCCATCTCAACACAAGAATATTATCAACCTGGCTCTGATACCACTATTGGGAAAAACAAGACCTTTCCCGACTTTGTGATGAGATGAGAATTAAATAAAAATAAAAGAGGAGAGAAAATAAGAAAGAGATAGCACACACAAGATTTACCGAGGTTCGGCTCAATGTGAACCTACGTCCTCTGCCCGCCCCTACTCCGCCGTTTTCACTATAATCAAATGAAAGATTACAAGGGCCTTCTCAAGTTGGTACAACGTAACTTGAGGATCACTATCTCTCTCACAAACTCACTTGAAGTGGATTACAAGTGTGAGGAATACAAGTTGTGTGCTCTTCTCTTGCTACAAGTTGTTGTATGTAACAAACACCATCTCCCCTCTATTTATAGGGAGGATAAGCCTCTTAGGTACATCAGGTTCATTGCATGGAGAAGCCCAAAGAACATATTTGTTCCTTCTCCCAAGATTCGTCCATCCATCTCCCCCCAATGCATGGAGAAAGGCAGTACATCAATTCTGCATGCAGGCTGAAATTAATGCATGCAGAATATGAATATGGAGGCAACTTTAGAAACCCATAACTTCTTCAATACACCTCCAAATGACCTGGTTCAAAGCTTGAATGAAAGATAAAACCTTTCTCTTCAACTTCTGTATTGAAGACCGAGCCAAATAATGACTGCAACATATCCAAAACAGCCTCCCAAAACTGAATCTTGTCACAAAAAATTGCACCCAGAAAAAGTGGCTAAGTACTTGGCCGAACCCAACCATGGGTGACCGATTTCCATGGATCAAATCCATATATTTCATCATGGGGATGGACCCCGTTCCCACCACTTAGTTACCATACTCTGGTCGTATGATCTACACCTTCACCTCCATGTGTAGCTTCTTCTTCAAATCTGCTTGTCCTGCCCAAGATTAAATAAATGCGAAGATATTTTGCGTCAGACTAGGGAATCTACAGTTTTTATAACGAAAACACAAGTTCGATCTAGCCACATGCTCCAAATTGTAACTGCAAATGACATATTCCAAGCTAATCTATTTTCTTTAATGACTACTCTCTCACTTCATTGACCCCATGCCGTAGAAGTCGGAATTTCTAAATTTCCAAAACCTAGGCAGACAACCTCCCCAAGCTAATCTAGCTCTAGGACACGAAAATATGATATGATTTGGACGTTTTCCCCCTCAAAATATGCCATTTTTTCAAACTAATTCCCAAAACAGATCATTTTTGAAACTAATTCTCAAAATAAACCCTTGCAGTTCCCAACTGCATCCTATTCTTTTTTGTTGACGCAGTTGGCAAGTGCGGTCTAAGTATATGCCACAATAATCCAACTCCAACACTTTTGTCAAAACAGTGTTAAGAATATAACTATGTTCACCTTAGATCGCGGTTGCCAACTGCGTTCTTGATTGCACTAAGCTCGCAGCTCCAATTGCATTCCTAATTGGACCTTATGAAAATTTGAATTAGGAATGCATTTGGGAACTGCGAGCTCAGTGCAATCAAGAACACAGTTGGCAATTGTGTTCTTGATTGCACTAAGCTCGCAGTTTCCAACTGCATTCCTAATTGATCCTATGAAAGATTGAATTAGGAATGCAGTTGGGAACTGCGAGCTTAGTGCAATCAAGAACGCAGTTGCCAACTGCGGTCTAAGGTGAACATAGTTTTCTCCTTAACACTATTTTGACACAAGTGTTGGAATTGGATTATTGTGGCATATACTTAGACCGCAGTTGCCAACTGCGTCAACAAAAAAGAATAAGACGCAGTTGGGAACAGCGAGTGATCTATTTTGAAAATTAGTTTCGAAAGTGATCTATTTTGGGAATTAGTTTGAAAAATTGGCCTTTTTGGGGGGGGGCTTCATCCTGAATTTTTTGCCGTACTAGGCCACTTTTTGATAGTATTTGCGTTTTTAGGTCAGGTCCCAAACTATTAGCGTTCGTGGGCTATCCACTGCCACGTCAGCAGCGGTCGCTATTGGGAATAACGGCCGCTTCATACCCACCAAATTTGTACTCCCACACTTGGTAGAGTACGGGAGGGGATTGGGCTGAGTATGTGTAAAGGAGGTCGCTAATGCCACTAGCGACCTCCTCCAACTGAGGTCGCTATTCCCAATAGCGATCTCAGATGGGCCCTCTAATTGCTTTTAAGTCGTTACGATCCCATCTGAGGTCGTTATTCCCACTAACGACCTTAGCTTTAATGAGTTGTATTCTAGCACTTAGCAAAATCTAGAGAGCTTTTGCTCTCTGAAAAATGACAATCAATTTTTTTTTTAAACTAAGGTCGCTATTCGGAATAGAGGCCTTTATTAACTAAGGCCGCTATTCCCAGTAGAGGCCTTAGTTATAAAACTATTTTACAAATTTTACAAAGAATAAGTAGATTGTGTTTCCTACTGAGGTCGTTATTCCCAATAGCGACCTTAGTTTTAAATTTTTGGGGAAAACCTTTTAGGAATCGCTAAGTGTCTCGATACATTCATTCGAGCCGACTAATCTCATTATACTAAGGCCGCTAGTGGGAATAGCGACGGCAAACAAAAAATTCAAAAAAAATTAAAACATAGGTCGCTATTCCCATTAGCGACCTCGAAATGAAGAGGCCGTTATTCCCAATAGCGGCCGCTGCTGACGTGGCAGTGGCTAGCCCACGAACGCTAATAGTTTGGGACCTGGCCCAAAAACGCAAATACTATCAAAAAGTGGCCTATGACGGCAAAAAATTCATTCATCCTCTACCAAACATCTATCGCATTTCACATTAACCGGTATGTTTCTTTTGAATAGGTTAATCTTGAACAAAATTGCGCCATTCACTGCCAACCAAAAAATGCTTTACTTTCGTTGGTGCGTAGAGCTTCCAGATTTTGTTGGTTCTCCATGCCTTATCCATTTATACATAGAATTCACTGTGAAAATGTTTTTACTTTCAAGGTTCCAGATTTTGAACCAAGTTATTTGAAAGCACCTATTTGCAAAGGGGGGCTCTAAGCACTAAAGTTGAACAGGGTTGAAGTAGAGTGAAGTTTCTCAAACGAAAATCTCAGTTTTCACACAAACTATCACAAAGAAACTATTACAAAGAATTGTTGATCTTAGCATTAGATGTAGTGCACTGTAGGATAATGGCTCGATTCTGGTATTTGGTATCTGCAGTGTTCGAAAGATTCAGAGCTTCAGTCGACTGGATGGAGGAGCAGTCGACTGTCCAGAGAGGAGTTTTCGAAGACTGAGAATACAGCAGTAGCAGTCGACTGATCAGTCGACTGTCCCGAAGGAATTATCAGTCGACTGGTATGAAGACCAGTCGACTGTCGGCGGGTTTTGGATCCAGAATAGGCCCAATTTGAAAGGCCCAATAGTTTCCCTATAAATACACCCGTTAGGGTTTTGTAAATTGTAACACCTTATTCGGATTTTGCAGCCTTCGAAAGGCCCAATAGTTTCCCTATAAATACACCCGTTAGGGTTTTGTAAATTGTAACACCTTATTCGGATTTTGCAGCCGTCATCTCTTGTAAAGGCTTTGTTTGCCCATTGGAGAACATAGTAAAGAAACCCCAACCGCCCCTGTGGATGTAGGCATCGTTTTGCCGAACCACGTAAATCTTGTGTTCTTGTGTTGCTTGCTTTTCTGTGTTTTCTCGCTGTTTCTCTCGTTTGATTGTTGGTTTGATTTGTATTCCGCACAACAAGTGGTATCAGAGCTGTTGGTTCGACCTAGAGGGAGATGGCGGGTGATGCAGATGCAACCAAGGATGTTGTGGGATCAAGTTCGTCAAGAACAACGATTCACAACGCAAAATTTGAAGTTGAAAAATTTGATGGGACAAACAATTTCGGGATGTGGCAATGTGAGGTGTTGGATGTTCTTGTTCAACAAGAACAAGATGTTGCTTTGGAGAAAGAAAAACCTAAGGATATGTCCGAAGCAGATTGGAAGAAGTTGAATCGAGTTGCGTGTGGGACTATTCGGCTCTTTATTGAGAAGGCTCAGAAGTACGATTTGATGAGGGATACCATTGCAGCGGTGTTGTGGAAGAAGCTCGAAGACAAATACATGAGGAAAAGTTTGGAAAATCGGCTGTATTTGAAGAAGAGACTTTTTCGCTTCACCTATACGGAAGGTATGTCTATGAACGCTAATGTTGAGTCATTTAATAAATTATTGGCTGATTTGTTAAATTTGGATGAGCAAATTAAGGATGAAGATAAAGCCCTAATTCTGTTGAATTCATTACCTGAAAGTTATGATCATTTAGCAACTACTTTATTATATGGAAAAGATACTGTGAAATATGAAGATGTTGCAAATGCTTTGTTGAATAATGAAACTAGGAGAATGGATAAAATGGTTGATAGAGAAACTTCTGAAGCTTTGATTGTAAGGGGCAGGACTGAGACCAGATCTGAGTCCAAATCTGGGAAAAAGGGAAACAAATCTCGTTCCAAATCGAGAGGAGTTTCGAAGGACAGGAAAATACCAGCCAAAGATGAATGTGCTTTCTGTCATGAAAGGGGGCATTGGAAAAAGGATTGTCCAAAGCTACGAAATAAGGGAAATTCGACTGCAAATGTGACTGTTGATAATTTAGAAAGTGGCGAGGATTTTTCTTTTGCACTTGCTTCTAGTCCCTCACTTTATCAAGAAGTATGGTTTCTTGATACAGCGGCCTCCTATCATATGTCTTGGAAAAAGGAGTGGTTTACTTCTTTGGAGTATATGGATGGTGGTGTAGTTTTGATGGGAAATGATGCACCTTGTAAGAAGGTAGGAATCGGGAAGATTGAATTGCTAATGCACGATGGTCTTATTAGAGAGCTTTCAGATGTATGGTATGTTCCAGATTTGAAAAAGAATTTGATTTCACTTGGTGCTTTGGAGGCCAGTGGATTGAAGTTTGCTAGTGAAGGTGGCATTCTGAAGGTGACTAGCGGATCACTCGTGGTGATGAAAGGGCAAAGAAAAAGGAACTTGTTTTTCTTGCAGGGAAAAACATATTTGGGTAAGGCTGCCAGTGTAACTGAAAGGCCTAAACAGGTTGTTCCCGACTCTACTAGGTTGTGGCATATGCGACTCGGGCATGCAGGAGAAAAGGCCTTGCAGGGGCTTGTGAAGCAAGGGTTGCTTAAAGATGCTAAAGGGTGCAAGTTGGAATTTTGTGAACATTGTGTTTTGGGTAAGCAAACTAGGGTGAAATTTGGTACAGCTGTACATCAGACAAAGGGTATCCTCGATTATGTGCACACAGATGTTTGGGGCCCTACTCAGACACCTTCTATGAGTGGTAGACACTGGTTTGTTACTTTTGTTGATGATTACTCCAGACGAGTTTGGGTATATACCATGAAGCACAAAGATGAAGTTTTGACATTGTTCACAAGTTGGAAAAAGAAAGTTGAAAATCAGACTGGGAGGAAGATTAAGGTTCTGAGGTCAGATAATGAAGGGGAATACAAGAATGATCCGTTTCTGAAATTGTGTGAAGATGAAGGGATCCAGAGGCACTTCACAGTTAGGAAGACTCCACAGCAAAATGGGGTTGCAGAAAGGATGAACAGAACCTTACTTGAGAAGATAAGATGTATGCTAGCACAGTCTGGATTGAAGAAGACATTTTGGGCAGAAGCTGTTATATATGCAAGCCACATTGTCAACCGTTTACCATCAGCAGCACTTGAAGGCAAAACGCCTATTGAGGTATGGAGTGGTAAACCTGCATCTGATTATAGTTTTTTGCATATATTTGGTTGTCCTGCTTATTTTCATGTAACTGAAACTAAACTTGATGCAAGAGCCAAAAAGGCTATATTTGTTGGTTTTAGTACTGGTGTCAAAGGTTACAGGTTGTGGTGTCCAGAACAGAAGAAGTTAGTAATCAGCAGAGATGTGACTTTTGATGAGACCAGCATGATTAGCTCGGGACAGTCGACTGGCGGTATGGGACAGTCGACTGGTGAGCAGCAGAAGAGTGGGACAGTTCTCCAACAGGTGAGTAGCAGAATCTCGGGACAGTCGACTGATGAACATGAGCAGTCGACTGGTGGTCTAGAACAGCAGAAGAGAGGGAGCTCGGGACAGTCGACTGTTGGCAATAACCAGTCGACTGGTAGGAGAGTTCTCTAACAGGTGGAGTTAGAAAAGTTGTCAGTTGAAAATCTTGTTCCTGTCCAAGATGAAGATGATGTGGTTGATACTGAGAATGATGAAGAAGTTCCTATCCAGCAGGTAGAATCAATTGCAGTAAGAAGGCAAAGAAGAGATATCAAACGACAGTCTCGCTTTACAGATACAGTTGCATTTGCTCTTCCCATTGTGGATGATGAAGTTCCCTCCAACTTCAAAGAAGCTACTAGAAGTTCAGAAAATGCAGATTGGAAAGTTGCTATGGATGAAGAGATGAACTCTCTTCATAAGAATAAGACTTGGGATCTAGTGCAACTACCAAAGGGGAAGAAAGCAATTGGTTGCAAGTGGGTGTATACGAAGAAAGAAGGTCCAAAAGGCAGTGTTCGGTTCAAGGCTAGACTAGTTGCAAAGGGGTATGCTCAACAGGAAGGTATTGACTATAATGAAGTGTTCTCTCCAGTTGTGAAGCATCCTTCTATTCGGATTTTGTTAGCTTTGGTAGCACAGTTTGATCTTGAATTGACACAGATGGATGTGAAGACTGCATTCTTACATGGAGATCTAGATGAAGAAATTTATATGTTGCAGCCAGATGGGTTTAAGACAGCTGGGAAGGAAAGTTGTGTTTGCAGGTTGAAGAAGTCTCTCTATGGGTTGAAGCAATCTCCAAGGCAGTGGTATTTGAGGTTTGATCAGTTTATGAAAGTGCAGGGATATTCCAGAAGTGAGTATGATCATTGTGTCTACTTCAGGAAGTTGCAGAATGGTCATTTTATATATCTGTTATTATATGTGGATGATATGTTGATTGCCTCTAAAAATGCTAAGGAGATTCAAAATTTGAAGGATCAGCTGAGTTCTGAATTCGAGATGAAGGATCTTGGTGAAGCCAAGAAGATACTTGGGATGGAGATAGCTAGAGACAGGGCAAAGGGCATAGTAAGTTTGATACAGAAGCAATATCTTTTGAAGGTGCTGAAACGGTTTGGTATAGATGAGAAAATTAAACCAGTCAGTACACCCTTAGCTCCTCATTTCAGAATTAGTGCTTCTCAGTCTCCAAGTACAGATGAAGAGAGACAGTATATGGATAATGTACCTTACACTAGTGTGGTTGGCAGTTTGATGTATGCTATGGTTTGTACTCGACCAGACATCTCTCAGGCGGTGAGTATGGTTAGTCGATATATGCATGATCCAGGCAAAGAGCATTGGCAAGCAGCTAAATGGATTTTGAGGTACATAAGTGGCACCACAGATGTGGGTTTGAAATTTGAAAGGGATGACAATATTAGCAGGTTATTGGTTGGATATGTTGATTCGGACTATGCAGGTGATCTAGATAAGAGGCGGTCTACTACAGGCTATTTGTTTACTATGGCTAGAGCACCTATAAGTTGGAGGTCAAATTTGCAGTCCACTGTAGCGTTGTTTACTACTGAGGCTGAATACATGGCGGTTGCTGAGGCCATGAAGGAATCCATTTGGATACATGGACTTTTGAAGAGCTTGGGAATTCATCGGGAGAAGGTGGAGGTACACTGTGACAGTCAGAGTGCTATTCATTTAGCGAAGAACCAAGTTCATCATTCGAGGACCAAACATATTGATGTCCGTTATCATTTTGTGCGTGATTTGATAAAGGATGGTGATATTCATTTGGTGAAGATTGGAACAGCTGATAATCCTGCTGATATGTTGACCAAAGTTGTTGGGGCAGCCAAGTTCAAGCATTGCATGAACCTGGCTAATATTTTGCATGTTTGATAATTTGGCATGGGCGATTGGGATAGTACTTTGCTATTGGTTTGTTTAGTATGTGATATCATACTAAGGTGGAGTTTGGTTTTTTGTTACATTTGGTGATGAGCAGTTGTTTTGGAGTATTTGTGGAGATTGCTTGGGCTACTTGGAAGATTTCACCAAGGTGGAGATTGTTGGATACTTAGAAGATCTCGCCAAGGTGGAGATTGTAGGATAATGGCTCGATTCTGGTATTTGGTATCTGCAGTGTTCGAAAGATTCAGAGCTTCAGTCGACTGGATGGAGGAGCAGTCGACTGTCCAGAGAGGAGTTTTCGAAGACTGAGAATACAGCAGTAGCAGTCGACTGATCAGTCGACTGTCCCGAAGGAATTATCAGTCGACTGGTATGAAGACCAGTCGACTGTCGGCGGGTTTTGGATCCAGAATAGGCCCAATTCGAAAGGCCCAATAGTTTTCCTATAAATACACCCGTTAGGGTTTTGTAAATTGTAACACCTTATTCGGATTTTGCAGCCGTCATCTCTTGTAAAGGCTTTGTTTGCCCATTGGAAAACATAGTAAAGAAACCCCAACCGCCCCTGTGGATGTAGGCATCGTTTTGCCGAACCACGTAAATCTTGTGTTCTTGTGTTGCTTGCTTTTCTGTGTTTTCTCGCTGTTTCTCTCGTTTGATTGTTGGTTTGATTTGTATTCCGCACAACAGTGCACTACATCGATCTAAATCTCAGTACATATATTTGAATGCTTCCCAACAGTGTTGTTTTGCTAGGAACATTTGGAAAGAGAATGATACATCCGTACCCTGCCCAATTCTGCACATACTGTTGCCCCTTAATCATTTCGTACTGATTGCGCATTAATTGTTTTCACGTTTCCCACATGCCAGACACATCTGCAACTGCTGATATACGAAAGCTGTAACGAGAACATACTTGCAAAAACGTAGACACCATCTCAACGAGCGTGTTTGTATACTGTTAAGTAGGAAGTCTCAAATATGTCTCCATATCCTTAATTATGTCTCACGAACTATCGTCGGATTCAAACTCTTCATCCCCTCCTTATCAGAACGGCCTCACATAAGTATGCAGTTGGATTCTCAGACACAATGAGTAGTCGAATTCCACCATCGTATACATTTCCCCATACAGAAAAATTAGCAGGAGCAAAAACTCGAACCAAGTTATTCAAAAACATCTATTCGGAAAGGTTGCTTTAAGCACCACAGTTGAACAGGGTTGAAGTACAGTGAAGTTTCTAAAATGAAAATCTCAGTTTTCACACACAGACAAATATGAAGTTTACACATCCTGCGCACCTTGTATCAGAACCTCCACAACTACTGCTGCACTGAAGCAAAGAACACACCCTACACGCTGTGCCAAATAGACCGAAAAATTTTTAACTCCTAAAACCCAAAAACAAGAAAACAAAAATTATAAAAATCCATCGTCAGTTGACTTAAGAGGTGCTGGATTTTGATGGTAGCAGTATAATAACTTTACACTAGGAACAAGCATATATCAACTGCCACAAGATACCATATTATAATTGTGAACTGTTTTTTGGGGAAAAAAATCAGTTATGCAGGAGGGAGAAATTTTCGACAAGATATTATCTCACAAATGAAATCGGTTTCATGCATTGTTGTACAGGAAATACATGAAAATAAAGTATAAATTATTGGAATACTTATATACTTTGAAGATGGGCTTTTTAAGTATTTTTGGAACTTATTGGGTTTAGAATAAATGAGGGTCTAATATTGAAGAGTAATGTTACACTTACTACCAATTTTACTATCTTAGGTTGCAGGCCCGCTCTAATAAATGGGGAAAGTGCCAGTAGGTAGGGGATTTAAAGTTAAATTTAAGGGTTTTTGATGAACACTTGCATTTACATTATTTAAACCAAACAAAAGGTTATGTTCCTTGCAATATCAAAATAATACAGTTCACATGCAAAAGAATAAGAGTAATGCAAATGTTCATAAAAAAACCCTTAAAATTAACTTTAAAAGAATACATTTTTAATAAAGTCATGTCAAAGAATTACTCTTAAAATTAACTTAAAGTTATACATTTTACAAAAAGTCATTTAATA
The DNA here is from genome assembly GCA_017893485.1 of Hemerocallis citrina. NCBI lineage: Eukaryota > Viridiplantae > Streptophyta > Magnoliopsida > Asparagales > Asphodelaceae > Hemerocallis > Hemerocallis citrina. The sequence continues at coordinate 150,253,514 of CM030366.1, forward strand.
ACTTCATCAACTTCCGAGGCACCCGCTCGCCTTTTTCCTCTTTCATTTGGGGATCCTGCGCCCCTCTTAAGGTCAAAATCACCTCATGACATGCCTTTAACAACAAATTACTTACGGTCGAGATCCTGAACAAGAGGAATATTGCGTGGGGTCAACTTTGCCCCCTGTGCTCGGAGCACTCGGAAGATATTGATCATCTTTTTGTGGGATGCTCCTTCAGTCTCCCGCTTTGGAAGATATGCATCCTTGCTTGGGAAATCCCTTCTATCCCTCCTAAATTATCTTCGTGTTGGTCTAATCCTCCTTCGCATAATAAGTTTAGCAAGGCTTGGATACTCTCGGTGCAAATTATTATTTGGGTAACATGGAAGGAGAGAAATAAGAGGCTTTTCAAGCATTGCACGTCTCCTTTGTTTTCCTTGATAGAGGAGTTTTTGTTCCTTTGTAAGTTCTGGTCTTCGACTTTAAAAACCGAAGCCAGCTTTCTACTTTTCTGTCGTCGTTTAGACTAATCTTTGTTTTGCCTCAGCAGCCTTAATGCTTTATAATTTTCTTTGCTTCTTCTTTCGCAGGCTTGAAGGCTGTGTGGGCTGCTCCCTTTTTGAAGGCTTCGGCTTTGTGTTTTGTTGGGCTTTGCTAGACTTCAGCTGTCCTTGGGATCAGCTGCGCATGCATTGTATTTATTTTGCCTCATTGTAGTCTCCCCTGTTGCTTTTATTTATCTGTTTTCTGGGGTTGGTTTTGAGCTCTGGTTAGCTTTTACTGCTGTTTCTTTCCTTGCTGTTTATCCCCCTAGTTTTTTTTGGCGGGTTGGCTTATCAGGCTGCCTCCCTGGATGTGTGGGCCTTTTTGGCATGTGGCCTGTTTGTTTTATGTTCTGAAACTGGGGGTTATCTCCTTTCCACTTCAGTGTTGATGTGTTTTGATGTGTGATGTAAGTGTTCTGCTCTCTATATTTTCGCTGTTTGTTAGGTGGCATCTCCGGAGCCCCACCCGATGATGCTTGTTGGCTGTGTGTTTCTTTGTTTTTCTCTCCTCTTACCATTATTATGGTGTGATCGCTTTGGGCATTGGGATCGGTGGGAACTATTGACTGTTTATTTAGCTGGCTTTTTTGTTTGTCTGCGGGGCGGGCTTTACCCTGTTTTGAAGCTAAGTCGTTGGTGCTAGCTTTCAGTGTGTGGGACTTTTCTATTATTGCTCTCATATTGTGAGGGATGCCTCAAGTGCCCGTGTAGGGGGGGCGATTTGTTCCCAGGGTTTCTATCGCTACCAATCCCTTCTCCTTCGAGTGTGGTTTGCCCCCTACAGTGCACCTGGCTGGCTTCCTGTCGTTGCTGCTGCCCCTGGCAGGCGGGGGACCATCAGAATCTCTGTTCGGTCTCTGTTTTAGCCTTGGTGTTGTTCCGATGGGGGCACTAAGGATCGGAGGTTCCCACCGGGCCGGTTGTTTCATCTCCCCGCTGTTTTCATGCTCTCAAGCGTCGCCCTGGCGCGCGCCTGGTTCTAGCTTTTTCCAGCGCATCGCAGCTCTCATCGTGATCTTGTTTTTCTTCGGTGGTGTCGTTGTATTTATTTCTTTGTTTATCGTCCCTTAGCTATGTTCTTTGTTTTGCTGAGTTGCGTTTGTTTATTGTCGTTTTACGACTCGTAAAACCTTACTGTACAGTTTAGTCTTTAATATATTTTTTGGTATGGCTGGGGTCGTCAGACCCTATCCTATTCATCAAAAAAAAAAAAAAAAAAAAAGTCATTTAATAGGGTATCTTCCACACATGTACATTATTATAAGATTGCTTAATTGGACCAAATAGAATATAATACATCCATGGAAGAAAGAGGGGAAATTCAATTTTGTTGAGGAAAACTAGGGAAAAGTCAACTTTGTTACAACTATGTAATCTTCAGGTATTTAGCGTTACCTTCTCCACTATTTCTTCCCGGATTTCTTCTCATAAGAAAAAGGCTAACAAAGATGTTGCGGTGCTGCGACATGTTTTTCATGAAAGAGGATCACTTTTGTTAAAACAATATTATTTGAACAAAAATCCCTTGAAAATTAAAATAGTAAAAAACACTCCAAAAAAATATGTAAAACCTTTGCACCTACTTATCTTTGTGGATACGTACACATAGACATGTGTGGGCAAACAAAAACATCCGAAAACTTTAGAATCCCATCCTAGTGATTCAGAAGACGTCATCCTATACTTTTATGGAAACTCTATTTTATTTAAAACTTTCGTGATTTTTTCCCAACTATAATTCCAAGTCGTCACCTCCTCCTAGAGTTCGAAAGTATTATTTTGTCATTCCTCCAATATCTCAATTCCTATGTTTTTTCCTTAAATAAGAGTCCAATTAATAACAACAACAACAAAAATCTTTTTCCCAATTAGTGGGAGCGGCTACATAAATTCTAATTTTTCATTTTGCTCAGTTTAGCGCAATATATTCTGTAAGGAAGTAAGAGTCCAATTAGCTTTGATTAATTAGTTATTTTAATTTTAAATTTGAAACCGGCATGATCTGACATTATATAAATGGCACTTGGAGGTGTGATGTGTATGTGCATGCAAATAAGGTTTGTTTGTTTTTTTTGTTTTTACCAAAGAAAGATATGGGAAACCCTACCTCAAAATATATAATAGCATATAACAAAACATAATATGTACAATGCATAGGTTGGAGGCAGCAGAAAAGAACCGGAGGGTGGAAAAGCTAGAGAGAGTGGAGGGAATGTTACTCAAGCCTAGGGCGAAGAGAGGCTAGAGAACTATTAATTGTCGTATACTTCTACTTGCTCTAGTGTTGAGCTCATACCCCAACACCCCCAACGACAGCTTCCCCCGCAAACTAGGTTTCTCCGAGTGCCCAAAACCCAACATGAAAAAAAGCTAAGGAATATAAGTAGTAGGGTTATTACAGTACCAGAAAACAGAAAGTAGCAACAACCAACAGAAAAAAAACCAGCACTGAGTGCTTCAAAAAAATGCAACTAGAGCTGAAGTAGCACCTGGGGAGTGGAAGCCTGTCAGGTGTGGGAAGAATGAGGCTCATCATCACTGATATCAACCACTCTCACTGCATGTGAAGCTGCAGCAAAAGAAGCAAGGCTTGGAGTAGGCTTAGGACTCCCTAATCTCGAAGTGCATCAAAGATCTTGGTCCTCTTGCGGCTAGGCAGAGCTGCATGCAACTAAGAAGTAAAGCAAAAATTTACATCACTAATAAGCTTATCAACTGTAGAAGATGTAGCAGTTAAGATCTTATTGTTTCTCTCTAGCCAAAGCACCCAGCAGAGACTAGAAACCAATAGATATCACACTTTCCTAATTTGAGGCCTAGATGAAGCAAAACACCAAGAGGAGAAGCAAGGGTGTAGTAAAGTGGGGAGTTCAAAAATGTGTACGACGGTGCAGTAGTGTAGCCAAACATCTCTAGGCAGGGGGCAAAAAAAAAAGATATGGAAGCAGAATTCAGATAAGCATGCACAAGTTGTGCACGCCTCATCTCCAACCCAACATCTTTTCCTTTACTTTTGAGGCCAACTAATCCAAATGAGCATCCATAGGAAGATTTTGCAAATGAGGGGGGCATATGTCCTCCAGATAGTTGTAGCGTAGAGGGAAATCATTCCTCTATTGATGAAGAAGTTATACGCAGACTTGACAGTGAATGAGCCTGCAAGAGTATTTCTATTTAGGAATGTCTCTGACATCTGATGGAGAGAAATTTGCAAGGATAATGATTAGTCGATCTGCCTATTTCTTCAGCCATATCTCCAACCAAAACTCTTCTTAATCTATGTCTCCACACCCAATGACCATTAGCCAAGCTATGTTCAATGCAAAGGTCATCAAGCCAGTTAGATTTTCAGAATTGAATGAGACAGCCATTGCCAATTAAGAAATACATGAAAAGAATTGATGTTTAAGAGGGTATAGACCAAGCCCAAAAGTAGATGCTGAAGAGGGAAAATGGTAGGAATTGATGCTTGAGTTGAAGTACAAAGAATGAAAAGTCTTGCTAACAAGATTATGAGGTTCACCAATCAAATTCCACCACCATTTCAATAGTCATGCAAATAAGGTTTGGAAACATGGTTTGCATTATAGCTCATTTATTTATTGCAATGCACATGAGTTGATTTATTTTTTAATGTTTAATTTCAGTTGTATGGTTGATCCTTGATATAACTTTAAATTTTGCTAGCAAGTTTTCACCAATATGCAGATAACTCTATTGTGTTCTTTTTTTTAATTTTTAGATGACCCTACTATAAGTCTAAAGTCGTTGTGGATGACCATAATCATTGTTAATACTGTTAATTTTAGCATAAAATGATCATTTTATTATTGTAAAGTGTAATAGTTTTTTGCAAAAATATATATTTATAAACTCAACTTTTGAAAATTTTGCATTTCAAAATTAGTGGGCTTATTAAAGAAATTCTTTCTTTCTTCACCGATTTTTTTAAAAAATTATATATTTAAGTCATTCTAATACCTAACTAACCAATTAGGGGGTATTTTAGATAAAATAAAACCTAAAGCACCCCTAAAAGACTAACTTATAAAGCTTTTGGACAATGGAGAATCATCCACAATAACTTTAGGCTTATAGTAAGGTCATCTAAAAAAGAAATTTGATCGAGTTATCTGCAAATTGGTAAAAATTGGGTAAAGGATAAACAGTAATGCTACACTCACTACCAAATATAACTTGAAGTTTTAAATCTGTAGTTTAGATTTTAAATAAGATCTTTATCCACCCAGGTCCCCAAGAAATACCGGAATTCCATAATAGTCCTCTACAATTCACTATTTCCATATTACGTTCACGATTAACTCCAAAAGTGACAAGTCAGAGTATCAACCGCAACATCATAACAATTTTGATCAATTGAACTTACATTCGAGACAAAATCTTTCACTTTCAAAACATTTTTTTGTATTCTTGTGGTCTTTTTAGCTGATAGACAATTCTGTTTAAGATTTTTTTCTCAAAAAAATGTCCAGTGAATAATAATTTTTATAGAGTTTTTTTTCCTTCTAGAAATGGTACTCACGATTCTTTAAATTCTAAACAAGCCACTGACCATTCAGTATTTCCATATAAAACACCCATAATATTTCCATATGCAACACTCATAATATTTTCATATACACCACCAACAATATAGATTATACTCCAAAAAAGCACCTATGCGAGCTTTTAAAAATTTAATTCAGATTAACTTACTTACTAATCAGAATTGATTTAAACACCACCAATAAGATTTGTAATATCCCTAAATATACACAGTCTCATATTGGTTGTGAAGTGAGGTATGAGTTATTATATATTAGATTGCTAAGGATCCAAGAGCACCTACTAAGATATAGCACTTTTTGTGAGGTTGTGCCCTATGGTGAGGCCGTGGTTAGGCTGTGTAGGACGCATAGGCGTGCAGACTGCTGAGCGAACCCGGGGCGTTACAAATGGTATCAGAGCCGACTTTCGACACCGATGGCGGTACCACAGTGAATGTGTATACACTGATAAGGCTAGGGACAGTACGATGGTAGGTTCAGGGTAGTGGCAACCATGTGGATTACATCCACTAGAAGGGAGGTCATGGATTAGATGCACGTAGGTTCAGGGTAGTGGCATCCATGTGGATCACATCGACTACAAAGGATATCATGGCTTAGCGAGGACGCTAAGTCCAAAGGAGGGGTGAGGGTGACTTATTTGAAATTAACAAAATAATAGATGGCCTCTACGAAAAAAGTTCTTGAAATTTAACGAACATTGAACATTAAGTGCCTTTGGGACTCCCATATCAGCTAGGCCCCCGGTCGCCGCAATCCCTACGATGATCCCCTTGTCGAAACCTTGCAACAATAAAAAAAGTAGTCCCGCATTTCATCTATAAGTCCCAATTTCTTGAATTATTGAATTCATCTTATTTGTTAGCTTGGTATGGTGTGATTTGTGATGTTGCTTTTTTCAGTGTGGGAGCAACAAATGATTTGTTCTTGTATTAAGTATGGAAGCTAAGATCACAGCAGTCGATTTGGTATTGATGTGAAACTAGTATTTTATTGGATGTGTGGATCTGGTGGTGGTTGTGTTGGTTGCTGGTCGCTGTTCGCTGGCCGCTAGAAACCTTCAAAGACAGCCTGAAACACCGGGATGGATCACTCCGACAGACCCTCCGACGATCAAGTCAGTAACTAGAAATGAGAAACTGGCAAAATATTTATTACCTGATCATTGAGGGGGAGTGGCTATATTTATAGTCTGATGAGGAGCAGTTTTAGAGAGATTTCCTAACTGATTTGGAAGATTCTTTTAATCAAGGGATCCAATCCGTTAATATCTTCCTAGTTTGGGAGTTTGATTGCTATTCATAATTGGCTGGTCAATCTTCCCTAATTAGGCTGTGAATCAGCCTCACCCATGGACTGGACTGAGATGATGGGCCTATGGGCGACCCATGTTCTGGTTGTGGACATGTAGCTATTGTCAAATTACTATTTTGTCCTTAAAAATTGTATGACCGTGGTCAGTTGTAATTTCCACCCACATCAATTTGTGATGGTTAATTGTTTTGCACGTATAGTGAACGTAATGATAGTTATTAAGAGCCTCAATTTATTAAAAGAGTGTGTATGGAATGTACACGAGATGTTACATATTCTATGTTTGTAATGGTAATGATTTGATTGGGATACTGTGAGAGGAAGTTGACATTGTGTGTTTGATGATCTAGCTGGATAGGGAAACTTTTGTTTTTGGTGGAGGAGGAAGAGAAACAGTGATAATGGTTGTGAGTATTTTGGACGAGGTTTAATGTTGTTGTGTTACTTTGTGGTTCTCACATTGGGGAAATGCTAAAAGGCAGAGAAGAAATGATTTGAGGATGAAATGAGGGAAACAATTTGAAGTGATTTTCTTTCTTTGTGGATAGACAGGAGATGGTTTGGTTATGTTCAATGGTGATCACTAATGATCATTGCATAGGGAGAGTGTTTGAGTTGTGGTCATGGAGAAAATAACTGTGACGCTTAGTGGTCTTGAATAGGAAAAGTGACATGATAATTATTATATATCAAATTGGTTAATGATCTATTGGCACCCAAAGTTAGTCATAATTATCTACACATACCTAAAGTAAAAATAATACCCCAATAGTACCCAAACTTTTATCACCCGTTGTTTATTTCTCAGTTAACTTAGTGGAATATTTATGGAATATACCTCTTAACGAATTCATACCCATTAAGAAGCATGTGAAAAGACCAAAATGCCCTCTTCTTCACCTTCAGCAGGCCCCAATCCCTTTCTCCTCTTCTTTTTGTGTATTTCTTTTTCCGCTTTCTAAACCCTAACTATCATCTGATGAAATCTCTCTAACCCGCTCACTCAATCTCCATCTCCAATCAATTCCCAAACCCACCGCATCTCCACCGCATCTAATCTCAACAATTCCATCTTCCTTTCCACACCTCCATGTCTTCCACCAATTCATATTGGGAATCGGCAATGCAGAATCCATTGATGTGCCACTGCGAGCTTCCAAAGAGAGCCAAGATCATTGAGTGTGTGAGAGGTAATAATCAAGGTAGGTTTTTCTACGCTTGTTTCTTGTCCCAATTACAAAGGCAAAAAAGAGCCGGGGTGCAAGTTTTTTAGGTGAGTATCAACGGACTATGATAAAGATTAGAAAGATATGGGGGTGGTGGAGTTGAAATCCATTTTGTCTGAGCAAAAGGAGGTCATGAAATCAATGAAATTGTGCAGGGTGCAGGAGGAGGAGACGGGGCTGAATGCGAGGGCGGAGGCAGAAGGTGTTGCGCGGCGGTGGCTAGAAGAGGATGATGACGGTGCAGGCGGTGTTCAGGGAGGCATCGGGGTCTAGGCAGCAAGGGTAGAGGGTGGTCGGTGACGAGTGGCGATGAGGGGAGCTGCGGTGGAGGTGATGGGGTGCAGCAATGGCAGGGTGCTGCGGTGGAGTGAAGGTGAGGTGTGCAGTCGGAGTGCAGCAATGGGACTATAGTAGGAGTTTGGGTGGCGGTAGTGGTGGTTCGGTGCTGCGATGCTGTCAAGGAAGATGGTGCGGCAGAGAGGTGATGGCAAGGTGCAGGTGGCACTCAGGGAGGCACCAGGGTCGAGGCAACAAGGGTAGAGGGTGGTCAGCAATGAGTGGCAATGAGGGGAGCTGCGGTGGAGATGATGGGGTGCAGCAATGGTGGAGGTGGCCATCGTCGGTGGTCACGGCTGGCGAGGAGGAAGAAGGAGAGCGATGGTGGGAGAGGCGTTGGGTTCTCGAGGTGGTGAGGCGGGGTGGCGGTGCTGGAGGTTGGAGCGGTGGCGGTTCTGATGGCGGCAAGGAGCTTAGGGATGGGAGTCGGCTTAGGGATCGGAGTCGGTCGGTGGTTGTCGAGCGATTGCAAGGAAGTGTTGCAAGGGGGCAGGGTCGGGATGCAGGATGCGGTTAGGGGGTGGTGCTGACGGGCGGTGACTCGGGGCTTGGTGGTCGTTGTGGTGGATGATGGTGATCGCGAGGTGATGCAGTGGAGGGGGCCGCAAGGTGTAGGAGGCTCAAGTCACCGCCAGTCAAGTAGTTATTGTTCTTGTGCAAACATTTTTTTTAACAATCCGGCAAGTAGTTATTGAATTGATAATTGTTTTCTTTATCGTACCAAGTTATTGATTCATAGTCTTCTTATCGTGCGACGTTACTGCTCAAGTCTAGAACCGTTAAATCATCATGTTATTGAATACTTGAATATAGTGCCCTATCTCTTTCCTGAGCTTGTATTGAGGTTCTGACCCATTTCCCGACACTTAAATTTAGAACTTTGTACGTAAGAATTGTAGCACACTGAGTCTTGAATCCAAATCATCTTACGGATTCTCAATCCGATTTGTAGATTGTAAGTTATTGATTTTTTTAGTATTGACATGTTATAATTTTCAGAACCGAGGTTGTGCACAAAACCAGTAAAGAATGAATTTATATGCATAACTACTATAACTATAATGTATCGTATGAATATGCATTGGAACCGGCAGGGAGTCTAGTTTTTAGAATCTCTGACGGAACCTGATTTTCTTTATCGTAGCAGTGGGAAAGTGAGTTTACGTACAGTATCATATTGTTGTCCAGAGTTATATATATATATATATATATATATATATATATATATATATATATATATATATATATATATATATATATATTTGTTTATTAAAATATAAACATGTTACCTTCGTAGTTAATGAGTTATATTGATACAAAAGATAGGCCGAATGACTTGATATCTTGTACTACATGGCTGATAATACAACAGTTCTATTGATTATACCAACTGCATTTTAATGATCGGTCACAACCATTTCAGCTGATTATATCGACCGCATGTACATGACTGATCACAGTAAAAGAATAACAAGCTAGGATAATAAAGGGTACAACTTAGTAGTGTAGAGGTTAATTTAACTATGAAGCTTGTTCAGTTAGAAACTTGTATCAGTGGCTTCACATTGCTGTTTCGTAGTTGTTTTGTTCTTTTTGTTGTATATATTCTTTTTGTTAATGTAATGCATCTCATGTACGACATATGGTGAATTTATGTCCTGTAAGAAGTTTATTTGTTAATGGAATATGACTGAATGAATGAATGTATCTTTATGAATGTAGAATTATCATGAATGAATGTATCTTTTTGAATGAGTGAATGAATGTATCGTTAATGGAACACAATTTGAATGAATGAATGTATTTTTTTGCAATGAAAAGTAGCAGTTTTGTGATGTGCAATATTTGTTATTGGGTTTGTGATTTGTTTGTGTATAAACATACAGTCTTCATATACACAATGTTTGGGTAGAAACCTACCTTATACGCAAGTTTTGTGCAGAGAATGCATTCAGATTGTATGTAAACTTGGAAGCTTGAAGAATGCATTTAGATGTGTATATACAGCATTGAGAATGCATTCAGATTGAGACAATATGCAGCAATTAACCCTTCTTATCAATATGCAGCAATTAACCCTTCTTATCAATATGCAGCAATTGTAATGGAGGGTGCAGAACAAGCAATTAGAACAACCTTGATGAACAAAACATACTGCAATTCTTGGTTCCTGACATGATCCATATAGATGCAGCTTAGACTGCAGCATTGATTCATTAGTTTCATAATACTAATGAATATAAAAACTTGATTCATACTATTGCAATTCATAAGTTTTAAAAAAATGAAACTTAGATAAAAATTGAAACATACATTCTTCATGTATAATCCTCACACTATGTACCAGGTATGCAAGTCTTCATATGCAACATTCTCAAAAGTATGGGTTGCAGTAATTGATAACTCATTCATATATAACATGCATACATATAACCTGATGGAAAAAACATCATACATCAAGTGGTCGCATAAATTACTGATACATAAATTCCTCATACATAAACCTGATTATAGTTTAGACTGATACATGAACCTGATAAGCATACATAAACAAATACTCAGTACAACAGTTTTTTGCAGCATAAATTCTTGGTCATAAAGGCAATTATTACAAGTCAATTTGTTCTATTACATCCCACCCCTGCCCCTTCCACCCCTGACCTTTCCACCACTGCCTCTGAGAGGTACAGTTCTCCCCCTCCCTCTCAATGAAATTGTTGGTTGTGTTCGGTTGAGGTGTTTGTGAAAGTGGAGATATTTGATTTCTTGGCCAGTGAATTTCTATTTCTTGTGATTGGAATTCTGCAACACTTCCTTGAGATTGAATTAAATTACTATCATCGGCAATTCAAAATAGATACATTAGTTAGTTGATGTAAGCACAAACTATGAAAAAATATCATATGAGACTAATGTGTAGTGTTAAGATGTTAGTAAGTACCTCTTACACTGTATCTGCCTCTCCCTCTCCCTCTCCCTACACCAGCCCCCCTTCTTGTTGAATGCAAACCCGGCTTGGAACCTCTCCTACCAATATAAATGCAAAATAATACTTAGTTTAACAAAAACAATTTGAGTCTATCAAAATAGTTTCTTTTACCTATGCAATGTGTCTGTGGATGATTGACTAGGTTGGCCAACATTAGATGAACTTCCCTCCAATCCTCCAACAACTTGGTTAATTGGTGCTTTACAAGTGGACTTGTTGTGATTGCTTCCATGACATCTACTACATGTCATTTTCCTCTTTGACAACTTCAGGATTCCAACATCATTTCATCTCTTGCTCTAATTCTCTTAGTCTTTGATCTTCCACTTGGTCTCCTAGCATGTGGTGGGCCGACTGTATACCCAATTTCTTGATGCTACCATTGAGATTTACAAGGAAGAGGTGCTATAGAGTATTGATAAGATAGCTTGTACCGGAAATTGTTATACAGTGTCACTATAGTGCAATAAGGAAGAGGTGTTATACAGTGCACAGTAAAAAGGAATCAAGTTACAATGTATACCGGTCAATATAGTAGTATGGATCCACAAATATGGACCAATCTACTCTACTCATTGTGCGTATGGACCAATCTACTCTACTCAATATGGACCTCAGCTGCATGTATGCAATGCATACCAGTTATCAGCCAATGTCTGCATGTGCATATTCTTTCAACCATGTGAAGCACCTCTCTTCTGTCTACATTCGCAACCTCTGCATTCCTTTCATCTGATTTTCTAAAAAACCACCCACCAACCTTCTTACTAATATCTCTGATGTATCTGCCAGCCATTGGTACCAGCACCCCCTTCCATATTCTAGCAATCTGTCTTCTCAATATCATCTTCTCCATTATTTTGATCCTCACACTGTCTATAAGATCGACAACTGAAAGATATCTTGTTTCCAAAATCCATGTATTAAAACTCTCTGCCAGGTTCATTGTGATATAGTGTTGCCTTGATCTTGGAGTGAATTGGCTTCTACTCCAAATATGGGTATGTTTCTCTAATGCAAAAGCAGCTTCTGGAGAAATTGCTTTCAATTCTCCCATAGCATGATCATATTGCATCACCGAATAGGCTTTAGCAGCTCTCCGAACCAACATTTCATATATTTCACTTGAGAAATTCTTCTTAAAAAAATTTCATAGATGTCGAACACAACATCTATGTTCTACATCAGGCAACAACATTGATATTGCTTCTAGTAGACCCTTCTCCAGATCACTCATAATGGAAATATGTCACATATCATTTCCAAGAGCTTTTTTTAAATTTTGAATAAACCCATGCCAAGAGTGGAGATTTTCTGATTCTACTACTGCAAAATCTACTAGGTACAACCCATTATTTCCATCAAGTGCATTGGCAGTAAGCAAAGTCCCCAAATACTTACCCCTCAGATGGTACCCATCAAGTGTAATATATGGTCTACATCCTAACTTAAACTCATCTACACATTGTTTAAAAAACACAAACATCGTATGAAAAGATTTATCATTCTCTAATTCAATTTCTATGTGACTACATGGGTTTCTTAACTTCAGTTTTGCTCTCCAAGAGTACACAAGGTTGTAGCTCTTCTCAATGTTTTCAAAAAGTTACTGTCTTGCTTCTTCCCTTCCCCTCCAAGCTTGTTTATATACAATCTTCAAACCATATTTGTTGTCAATCCATTTACTAATATCTTGAGGCCTCATATTAGGATTGGCTTTTACATCACCCTTAATTACCTTTGCAATCTAGAACTTTGTTGCAACTTTATTCCCACATTTATTTATTCCAGTGCATGTATGGGTTGCATTGTACCTCCTCACTTCATATGTTTTCTTGTCTTGCATCTTAGATGCTCTTATTCTCCATGGACATTCCTACATCCCACATAATGCAACAATTGCAGTGTTGTCATCTTCTTCAACCAATATCCAAAATTATTTAGTATATTGAATTGTCTCAATGTCATCCTAAAGCTGTAACTGTCAGAAAACTTCCTGCCAATTTCAAAGTGAGGACATTGGACACCAACATTTTCACCCCACACTGGACCTACGTGCTTTTGTACAGATCCTATACTCACCTCTGCTTCTCTGCTCACATCCTCATCACCCTTAAATACTTCATTGTCTTCTTCTTCTTCTTCTTCTTCTTCTTCTTCTGCTGCTTCTTCAAACTCACTATCATAAGAATGGTATGAATCTTTAGAGTAGCAATCATCTACTTCATCATTTGCAGCTTCCAAATTTTCTGTATGTATTTCTTCTTCCTCACCATCTGCAAAATGATCTCTTCATTTTCAACATAATCTGGGTCATCACCATCATTACCTTCATAATCAACCTCATAAAACTGTTGTAGTGATGTCTTTTCCTCTGGAATATGGACTCTTTCAATTGGTTGATCTTCATTGCCTTGACCCAAGTCAATCTGTTCATCTCTGCTCTGCATTTCTTCAGCTTGTTCATTTGGTTGATCTGCATTGCCTTCTGCCAATTCAATCTCTTCATCTCTACCCTGCATTCCTTCGTCTTGTTCATTTTCCTTATCTGCATTCATTTTGCACATGCCATCTCTTGCATTATCATTTGCTGCATTAGACTTTGTTTTAACACCTGATATGTCATTATGGAATCCAATCTGCCTCACATAAGAATCTTCATCATCACTCGATACAACCAACTGCTTAGAGGGAATGAGCCCACAATCTATATGATATCTAGTCCTCCTTTCACCAATAATTTCACTTGCATGAACACCAAATCTTCTGCAATTCTTGGGTGGTCTAAATGACAAATATAGCTCTAGTGTTTTCTTCTTCTCTAAATGCAATTTCCATAGATCTGCAAACTCTACATCATGTCTAATAACTCCATATTCTTTAGGTGATGTCCCAACCTTTGCATATGCTACTTTCATCATATAACCCTCATTATATGGTAGTAAAGTATGAAGCCTCTCACTCAAATAGTCTATGTTACACTCCCCTGAGTCAATCAAAATACTTTTCATCGGTATCATTCATATTTCTTTCTATTTGTTCTGGGTATTACTCTCCAATGCCCATGGTAGAACACTAACACCGTCACTTTATCTATCACACAGTCACCCAATAATCACCAAAACAATTACATAAGTGCTTCTCTATAACTCCAATAATTAACGTAACATAACCACAACATAATACAACATAACAAACAACAGAATACAATACCAAAATAAGCCCTATGTTGATGACAACACAATACAACACCAAAGTCAACCCTAACTTAGATCAAATCTCAATTATGCAACCCTCACTTAATTCAAATAAAAAATTAGCCCTAAATTGATGAGCAAATACTCAACATTCAACATTCAACATTCAAGATAAACCCTAACAATCAACAATCAACAATCAACCACTATCTAATCACAATTCAACCCTAACTCAATTCAAATCTGAAATAAACCCTAAATTCAATCTCAATTCAATTTTGCAACCCATCAACAATCAAGAGTCAATAAAAGCAAAATAACCCTAATTCAGATTAATCTATATAATAAAACACAAGGCAATTCAAAAAAAAGCTATCAAGTGGCTCTTCTTCAATTGGAATGAAATCAACGGTCCAAATTGAAGCTCACAAGACATTTTCCCACCTGTTACTGTAGCTACAGTAGCCACATTCAGATTTATACTTTATGTTGTGTGAAGTAGTTGATATTTGTTTGGGTTTTGAAACTAAATAAACTTTAATCCCTACTTTTAATTAATTAAGAAAAGACTAATTAAAATCACACTAATCTTAATTAAGAAAAGTTTTAATTTTTGTGGTTTAATTAGTATTTTCTTAATTAATTAAAATTTAGGGATTAAAAGTTAATTAGTTTCAATCTAATTAAGCTTAATTGACTCATCCAAAACATTAGGGATTAAGCTTAAATAAAATTAATTAATCCCTAATTTTGGATTTATTTCATGTAAAACAAAAAATAAAATAGTGTTTTAAATTACTTTCGCTACAATATTACTACAACCAAAACAAAGCTAACATTTAATTATTACTACAGTAAATCTATATTCAATCAAATCTACTTTTAAGAAATCAAATCCAAGGAATTGCTTTCACTACAGTGCTTTTCCCTCTCTTCATTTATTTACAACTAACCAAACCACCCCTAATTGTTTTAGTATGCAATTATCTTACGACATTCTAATTATGTTTTATAACTTATCGTATAGTCACTAACCAGATGGTATTGCATATAAATGTTAACCTGTGATTGTTTAGTCAAATAGGACTGCACATATTTTTACTGTTTACATTGTTTTTCATATATTGCATTGTTCTGAAGATGTGCCGTAGGTACATGTCCACGGGTAAACCTAGTGCATTTATAAAATGGGAAGCTCATATCGATCGCCATTGAGATATGTTCATGAGGTTTCGTCGCCCGCCATCAACTTCCTCAGTTTTCGCTAGATCTCCCCGCCCTCTCGATTTCACCTTCTACTGTAAGGAAAAACATGTGGTCGGAAGAGGACACTGGCTTGTAAGAAGAAAAAAAGTTGGGTTTGAAGAAAGAAAAAGTGAGAAGAGGTTTTAAAGAACCATGGGGGTAAAAAAGTAATTTTATCTGCTATCTGTTATAAAATTAATAGAAGTAGACAGCAGGTGCCTTTGGGTCCAATTTTAAAAAGTTTGGGTGCTATTGAAGTATTAGTGTAACTTCAGGTGTGTATAGGGTATTACTATAAACTTTAGGTGCCAATAAGTTATTAACCCTTTTCAATTTTATGGGGGAGATGGACTAAAAGTTGAATTGTGAGAGAAGACTCATGTGGCAAATCCCAGAGAATTTGGATAAAGCCTCAATTTTTGTTTGTTTCTGCATTCACAACAACAAATACTCTTCCCATAACTGCAATCACATGAAAAGTTCGGTACATTTGTTATAACCAATTATTTCCATGAATGTCGCCGAACCTCTGTGGCAAAAAGAGAAGGATAGAATAAGTGATCTGAGGACCAGATAACCGATACAAGCTTTGCATCTTGATTAAAATTCGCACTGAAAATCGGACGATTGCCTTGATCACAAAATTACTCATCATGAACTCTGCAATTGACTTGAATTGGGTTTGGAAGGTAGAACGAGTGAAGCTTATGGTTTATTGCAAAACCGAGGCTAGGGTAAGAGAGATACTATCGTTGGGAGGACTAGAAGGAGATGACTACTATACAACGTTTAGTCGATGGTCGAGAAGCTTCGGGGCGATGAAGACGAAGCAACTATCGACGGTTTGGATTTGGGTATACAATTTACCATTCCATTGCTGGGTAAGCTTAGGTTTTCGAAACCTAGTGAGTAGATTTGGGATCGTGGTGGCCATAGATAAAAAAACACCTTCAAACTCGTTGTGAATTCGTTCGTATCCAAATTAAAGTCGAAATCTTGCACTTATCCCGCCGTTGATACAAGTACAATTTGAGGAGGAATGTCGTGAGGTGATGGTGATAGTAGAAAGGAAGAAGAGAGCTTCATTTCGAATGTCGCCGGAGATATTACGATCACCGTCGGATTCAAGGTTCAAAGGAGAATTGGAGGTTGAAGAAAGCCTCACACCGTTCAATGAATCTAGAGTTAATCTTAGCCGTCCAATAGAAAATTAAAATTTTAAACTGTCAGTGTCACGCCCGCTTCCAAAAAATACAAAATACGAACACGTAACATTGGCCCAACGAATGACTAACGTCATCCATAAGCTGTTTATCCGATCAACTCAACAATATAATCAATATAGAATAATTGCGCAAGCAATAATGATAATCTCATGAACAATAATACTTGGAATGAAACAATAAAAATATTCAAATACAATATTAATCCAACATCTGGAAACAAATAACAGTATTCAGGACATAAGCCCAATACAATGAAATAACAATAGTTCAATAATTAAGTCTTCATGTCAAAAACAATAATTTATCAAGCGGTGATGCTATCAATTCTTTCACCAATGTTGTTCTCCCAATCCATCGAGCAATTCTCCATCAACATCTGTAAACACTTCATCTAAAAAGAGAAAAAAAAATTATCCTTAGAGCAAGTCATGAACACCAAGTAGAGAAAGCAGTGAACAATGGAATAACGGTATAACAATGAAGTCAATGGATTAATAGGAATCAATAACATGGGACAATCATGATAATCGATGCAATTGACTATAAACAATGGTTCAAAATAATCGGTAACAATAATCAGTAATCAATATCAATAACACATAGCCAATATTCGATATCAATAGGAACAATGATATGCAATGTCGATGTTATGTCAATCCTTAAGTCTATTATTCATTTTAATCTTAACTAATGCATATACTACTGCATCCCATACTACAGGTTCGATGCATACAATCAATGTCGCTTTAGACTTAAGTGGAAGATTCTATAGATCATGTACACAGCACGATAACAGTATTTGCAGCATTGGTACACACTAGTTGCCTCAATAAAAACAATACACGGTCAATTGGGGATACTGGCAGTAGTCCAACAATAAATCGATAACAATAACATTTGCCAACACGCAATATTTTGGGAAACAAGGCCCACATTTCGGTGTACAGTCACTATGTTATCAACTACTCCAGTCAATCCCTTAAACCCTGGCTTATTAATTATTTTATTAATGCAACAATACAATATGCAATCTAGAGACATGAGATGAACAATAGTATCAATAGGGGACAATTAGATGGTAACATGAAATAGGACAATTAGAAGGGTGACAATAACTCATTGGGATCATGCAATGCAACATATATACATTAATTCATGCAATAGTACGATACATGAATAATTAATCTATTAAAAACTGAAAAGTATAATTCTGGACATAAAAACACAGCAGTAGTAAAATGGGCATAACTTTTGTTACAAAACTCGGAATTCAGAAATTCAAGATGTTCTAGAAACTAGAAAGATAAGGCTACAGTTCTCATTCAGAAAGTAATTTATTTTAAGATCATTTACTGATTCAAAAATAGCAGTCAATATACACGTCAACAAGCAATAAACAGGTTTTGTATAGTTTTCTTGAAAATAAATTAATTAATATGATGGGTGTCGATTCTTTAGTCAATAAATTGTATAATCAGTATAATGGGTGTCAAAACAAGATAAATAAATTAGAACACGCTCATACATCAATTCATTATCAATTCATCATCAATCAATCATCAATCGATCAAACAACATACAACCTAGCAATTGTCTCCACAGTAATTCATTTGTGCGGCGATTATATGAACAACCCTGTTATCAATTCTATATGCACTCATGAAGAATCCAAACTTTAGAGTCAAAAGTTGCACGATGTCAAGAATATTGGGGTTAGCTCGTGTAAACCCTCAATAAATCCAACGAAGAGATGAACAATGGATAATACGATAACAAAGAGATCTACTTGCAAGAGTTTCAACAAAACTTAAATTTGATACAATTAACAATTCAAGAGGACAATGACTTGCCTTATAAACGGTGAAAACGAATACCAAGAATAACGGGATAAGAATCCTGAAGCAACGAACTCACGAACTAGCACAATCCCCAATAGCACGTGCAATATACGTGCAATCAAGAGACAAAGCAATCACAGCCACAGAGACATAGTAATGGTGGTAGCAAGCACTGTCAGCAACGGCAACAGCAAGAGGCCGGCTAAGGGGCGGTGGCATCGCTGGCGGCCGGGGGGGTCGTCGACGTGAACGGCGAGGCATCGACGTCGACATGCCGACACCGAGGAGGGAGGAACAGAGACAGCAGCACTGGGGTTTTGGGGTTCTGGCCGCTGGCGTCTATAGGAGCGGAAAAGTAGGAGGTGTTGTGGCAGCGAGTGGCGACGAGGGTGGGTGTCGCCGGAGAAGACGAACAGAAATGGGGGCGACAGAATTTTAGAGTGAGCGCCGGGGAAGAAGATGTACAGTAGGGTTGGAATTTTGGGCAGAAACTCAGCGGAAGAGAGAGAACAGGAGGAGAGAGGATAGAGAAAAATCGGCTAGGGTTTCAAAATTGTGCAATTTTTAGGGTTTGCATTAGGTTTGTATTTATATGGTATAATTAGGGTACTAGGTTAGTGAATTAAGGTCTAATAATATCGGATTTAGGTTAAGAACAAATGAAATTGGGTTTTAGGGTTCAAATAAGTGATAGAATCTAAATCAATAAGGTTCAAATAAAATGCCCACAATAAATAGATGAACAATAAGATCAACAAGAATAACTCAATCAAGAAGAACGAAGAATTTCATGAACAAAAATTTAATCAAAAAGAAAATAATCAAGAAAGAAAAATAGGGTATTTAAAATATTCGTATATATGTATACATTGAATCACATAGTGAATTGCATATAAAATGGAGCATGTTCGGGCTCAAAACAAAATAATAATAAATAAATAATAATAATGATAAAAATAATAATACCAATAAGAATAAGAATAAAAATAATAATAACAATAAAAATAATAACGATAGCAATAATAATAATAATAATAATAATAATAATAATAATAATTATTATTATTATAAAAGTAATAATAAGAATACTGATAATAATAATAACAATAATACTACTAATAACACTAACTAATAATGATAAGCATCAAAATAGGATCCGAGTTTAACAATTTTATTAAAATCCGAAAATTAATAATATGAATAGTCGATCAATTTGGGATAGAAAACAAGTTCGAATATACCGTTATTCAAAATAAATAAATAAAATTATTAGAAAATATTTAAATAAAAGATCCAGGTCGAATTTAACACAAAGTAAATTTACAAAAAATCAAATTGTAGAAAATACACGGAAAATACTAATTATCGAGAATGGGGGTTACAATCCTACCCACCTTATAACAAAATTTCATCCTCAAAATTTGCTTAAGCGGTATATAGGACAAAACAAAAGCAAACTGGTGAAATAACAAAACAGGAAATCACAGGGAAAGAAATAAAATGGTGGCAACACCAGAATAAAAAAGAACATGGGTAAGAATGAAGTGATCAAGAATGATGTTAAATAAAGATTCAATGAAAAATGACAAATGCAACTGAATGAACAAATAAACAATGCAAAAAAAGGAGAAGCAACAAGAGAATTCTGGGACCTGTGGGTTATGGGCCCACCACGCTTCCACTGCGCTACTCTGATGGTGAAGCTCCAAGCTGTTGACATGTCGTTGTAGATCAAACGATGCCGAACGACGGACCAAGCAGAATGAAAAAGAATGGATGACACCGGAATCAAAAGAATATGGGTATGAAAAGAATGAAATTATACCCAAAGGAAAATCAATGAATGGAAAGGACAAAGGAAAATCAATGAATGGAAATCATACCTATTAAAATATTCCTACCCGTACGGGTAGGAGCGGGAGTGTGAGCAGTGAGCGAAGGCGGCGAGTGAAGCATTTAGAATAGAGAAGAGAAGTAAAAAACATGAGTTTTAGGTTTGGAAGAGGAAGATTTAGAATTGAGGAGGAATGAGGGAATGGATGATTAAAGAATATTTATTTTTATGTTGATTTTTTGAGTTTTTTTAACGGGTCCGGGTCCGGGTCCGGGTCGAGTCTCTTTTGAGCGGACCCAGACCTGAACCCGAAAGTACAACGGGTCCCATTTTAGGACCCGGACCCGGATAGGCCGAGTCGGTTCCGGTCCAATGCCGGGTCTGGGTCGGGTCCGAGTCAGATCCGGGTTTCAGGTATTTATACCAATGCTAAACAATGGAATAACGGTATAACAATAAAGTCAATGAATCAATAGAAATCAATAACATGAGACAATCATGATAATCGATGCAATTGGCTATAAACAATGGTTCAATAATCGGTAACAATAATCAGTGATCAATATCAATGACATGTAACCAATATTCGATATTAACAGGAACAATGATAAACAATATGTAGTGTCGATGTTGTGTCAATCCTTAAATATTATTCATTTTAATTCTAACTAATGCATGTACTACTGCATCTCATACTACAAGTTCGATGCATACAATCAATGCCGCTTTAGACTCAAGTGGAAGATTCTATAGACCATGTACACGGCACGATAACAGTATTTGCTACACACTGGTTAGCTCAATAAAAACAATTCAGGGTCAACTGGGGATACTGTGTCAATAGTCCAACAATAAACCGATAACAATAACATTTGCCAATACACAATATTTTGAAAAACAAGGCCCACACTTCGGTGTACAGTCACTATGTCATCAACTACTTCAGTCAATTCCTTAAACCCCGACTTATCAATTATTTTATTAATGCAACAATACAAGTGAATTACACAGTTGATGCTCTCCAACAAACAAGCAAAACAAACACATTCGAAAGGACCGAGAAAAAAATTACTACTACTTGGAATTTGCAAACAAACACGATAAAACCAAACTTCAACACTGTAAACAAACTTTCGATTTGAAATCTTCAACGCCCAATAAGTGTAACTCCAACCAAAGATGGATAAACCCAAGGAAGGAGGGGCACAGTACAGTGACACACAAAGCAACATGGATAAACTGAGGTGTGATGAGGCACTTAAGGGTTTTTAAGTTCAGCATAATTCGAATTATAATGCAATGTTTGATCTTTCATAGTTAGTGGAGGACAAGTGCTAGTATGTTGTAGCCTGGCAATTTCTTACGGCCAATCATCTAGATGCACATGATTTATAGCCAACATTAAATATATTGAAAACATTGCTAACAAAGAAACAAACCAGATAAATTGCCAGAGAAAGATATATATACAGTAAACATCTTACATTTTCTTTTTCCCAAAAAAAAGAGAGATGAATTCCTAGAAAACCACACAATATGGAGAAAATGCATGCCAGTGCAAAAGAAATGTAGTATGGAATACTAGCGTTCTATATTACTTAAGCTATGAGGAAGTAATCAACCAATTAACAAATTGCTACCACTCTAATTGAATGTGCTGCAAATTCTGAAATGGCGATTACAGATTTATGCACAAACAGTAGATGTTCCTGCATACAAACAAAGCATACACATTTTAAAGGCCCAAAAGAAAATAATATATACTACAACATGCGAACAAGTGCAAGAAAACCAATCTTCAATGCTTCTTAACAAACTTATGAATGAACTTAACTGATCTTCAATGTGCACTAGAAATGTAAATTGGAACAACCGAAGGAAAGAGAACATCATAAAGCAACATGAACAAAATTAATGTGTGCAAATAACACTCTTAAATCCACGGGTTTTTATATCAACATAGAATTATGATGCAATGTTTATTGAGCAGGAAGTGAACTAATATGTTGCAGCCTAGCAATTTCTTATACATGATATGGCCTCTCATCTAAGAATACTAACCCGAAGGGTATGCCACATGACAGAAGTACACAGAAGCACAAGCACATACATAACTGATAATTCACTCGCATGCTTATAATACTTTGCTTATTTGGAATCCAATTTGGAGATCGCTGATTAATGCAGGTCAACATTTTAAGTAACACTGAATCCCGGGACAGTTCAATACTCTCAGTTCAACATCAAAGTGTGAGACAACAGATACTATCACTCACTCAATTTCAATACACTTATTTTAACTACAATCATTATATCTTTAGTACACTTTAACAACACAATCTCGGCTCATTTCAAACAATTTAGTGTTACATGAATTATTGCATTGATATTGTTTTCAAGTAAAAAATAATCATTCATATTGTTTTCATGTAAAACATAATCAGATTTATTAGACTAACAGTTTAACAAAAACAATACAAGTGATCTAAGTTTCAATAAAGGAAAATGATATACTTTAAGATACAAAACCTTAAATAGGAAAAATAAATACAAGACAAAATTGAGTGTCCATATAAAGTGTTGAGATATAATCATATAACCATGGTTTTAAAGATCGGTCAATCCCGATCTGATCCGGATTGTTTTTCAAGGGGCCGCTCGGACATAACCCCTAAATCTCGGGATCAGCGATTAGCCGAGTTAACAATTGGATCTAATGGATCTGCCCGATCTCAATATGCAACCACTGATCATGTGATTAAAAAATTTCAATATTTGAATTTTCTATTCATGTGGATTATCTTATTCAAGTAATGAATATGTAATTGGGTTATGAAATATGAACAATTTTTCATGTCATTTCATGTCCAGCCTATATTTTATTTTTTCCTTGTATGTAATTAAAATTTATATTGTTTGATCTACCTATTTCTATTGTTCTACTTTTATTCTACATTAATAAATCATCAAGTCTGTAACTGAAAATATTAAAATTTGGGAAATAATTATTTAAATTCATCAATTCAATTTTAAAATTATTTAATTATAAAAACATATTAGATATTTTTGTTATTTTTAAAAAATGCCTGATCAAAAAAATCCAAAAAAAAAAATCCAATACACGACCAATACCAAACCCGATCCAAATACTTGCCCACCCCCCAATCCTGAGGTTTAAAACCTATACTTGCCCACCCCCCAATCCTGAGGTTTAAAACCTTGCATATTAACGCAATGTTAATGATTTAATGCTTTCGTCATACTTTTAATTATGTTGAAATTTTTTTCAACAGTTCTGGAAAAAACATATGTATACAGTTGGTAAAATCCAAGTCATCGTGTCCTAGTGTCATGCCTTTAAAAAAAAGAGCCTGATGAATTACTATACTGATAATCACGCCTCGCCTACATGCATGCATGGACACTTGAGAGCGCGCACACAGAACATCCCCAAGTGTATGCCCCAGCAGTCATCATATCCAGGATTTCTATGATATGTCATGTCCTTGTATCCGAGTCATGTTGATTTTACATCCCACATTTATCTTCACAGGCTTTCCTTCGCCTTTCATAATTCAACTTACAGTACCTGTTTGAATCCAATAACCTTCAAGTTCAAACAGAAATACTTAATCAATCTAACATTACCATGGTTGAATTCTACATGTTTTCCCAGCTTTAAAAATTAACTAGAGTGCAACAAACATCGGTAATATGAGAACTCTGAACAGATCACATAAGAGTTAATGGATGTAGCGGTAATGGAAAAACTTCCCCATGTAGACTACAAATGAAACATTAGATGCTTCAGAGTCTTCCATCAGAAATCAATATCAACTAGGTGAACACAGTAGGTATCGTGAAGTTATAACTACAAGGCAGTTACAGTTATCATATAATTGATAACTACTACGGTTAGTAGCAAGTGCATGAAAAATGTTTTTGTGTTTGATAGGTGCAGTCGAGTTGAAAAGAGAAGATAATGTACTTCCATCCCCCCACGGCCCCACCCCAATGGGGGGAAAATGTGAATATTTTTTGAATTTGTTTTACATTGTACTCGAAATTAGTTTCACCTTAGAAAAGAAAATCTTCAGAAAGTACACATCCATAAGATGATCAAATGACACAAAACATGATCCACTTTGTAGTAGACTAGAAATGCTAATGCCCTTGATTGCTTCCTTTGATGTGGTGAAGATCAAGCCATTATGAGTTAAACACAGTTCATCTCGAGTCTCCTATCCAACCCCTCAAAAGTTAACAGGATAGTCAATATAGTTGTTACTGCTAAATAAGTTCCAAACTCCCGTAAAGAGGAACAACTGCCAGGCAATCAAGCACAATGTTCGTTATCCTCTAGACTGACACCTTGTTTTTCAATTCAAAAATCCAGTAACTGGTCTAGGAAGGAAATTTAAACCAAAGGATTTATTGTCAAACTCGTAGGAGAAGAGTTATGAGCAAGCCAGCTATGACAATTATATGAAGTTGTAAGCAAGCTTACACTTGATTTTGTGTTTTGGAATGTTGATTTCTGCATTTGGAACAAATTTTGAACAAAATGGTCCACAGATGCAGCTAGAGTTCACCTTCAGCAGGCAAACAACAATTTTCAGAAAGGGCCAAGAGCAGACTAGCAAAAAATTGAACATAAATTTACATGATTTGGAAGTATAATAAAATATGTAATCAAACTTACATGATTTGGAAGTATAATAAAATATGTAATCAAACTTACTGTGATTTATAACCATTTAAACCGTAAAATAATTTTATAAGGTAGAGCATTATCGAGCATATATAAAATATATATTATTGACATCTATAGAACTCTTCTTTTAGAAAAGGATATATCTAGAATACGCCTTTCTCATAAATGTTCAAAAATTTCAACATCCATGCAATCCTTAGTGTAATATGTATGTGTTCCATTTCTTCCATAGTTCACCTAGAATATATATATATATATATATATATATATATATATATATATATATATATATATATATAACAAGTATCTCCAACTCCAGGGTAATCAAAGGTAACAAATGACAAAGTCAAATGAACACAAGGGTATGTAATCAGCATAAGTTAGCAGCACTATATGACAAATAAATTGCATTTACTCCATGAGTCCATGTGTATCAGATATTAGATTATAAGTGCAGTTACTAACAATCATCAAAATAACCCTAATTAACAGATGCTATAAATAAGCAAGGGTAGAGTTAGGGATAGAAGAAGACCTAAACTAACTTGGGTGGAAACGGTGGGAAAAAAATGACAGCTTGTGACCTTAAGAGAAGATATTGCGCAAAACTAAGCAGAATGGAAAACCAGGATTCATGTAGCCAACCCAACTAGTTGGGAAAAAGGCTTTGTTCTTGTTGTTGTATAAATAAGGGGAAATATACAATGCACAGTGACACAAGGAAACTCGCAGTTTAGCAACATAACAAACTTTTCGAAATAATCATTATATATCTAGCATAACGATCCGCTAAAACTACAATTCAAGTGGCAAATAACCATGCCACAATATAAATAATGTCACCGTCACTGTTGCCTAAACCCAATGTACATAGCAAGAAACTGACATCTAAAAAACCCCCAACAAAACCAAAGACCAACAACATGTAACCCGCCAAGTTTAGCAATTACCAAGAGATTGTGCAAGCACCAACCTCAACCGCCGCGCAAACACCTCCAGCTCGGCCACCCTCTGTTCCCGCCACCTCCTCTCAATCTCCCCGGCCCCAGCCCCCTTCACCCTCATCCCCACCTCCCTCACTGCCTCCTCAAAGACATCCAACACAACTCTCTCCACCCTAAAACCCTCCTCCACCTTCCTAGCTCCAAAACCCTCGTCCTCCACCTTCCTAGCTTCGCCATTATGAACCTTCTCCTCGGCAACAACGACATTCTCCTCACCAACAACAGGCGGCACCTTGGGGTTCGGCCGCCTCCGCTTATTGCCCGTGGCAGTGCCAGTGCCAGCCGCAGCAGCAGCAGAGGAATCGGAAAAGGGCGAAGTAGAAGCATGGGAAGGGTCCCAGAGGCGGGTACACAAATGGAGAAGGTCGCGGTCGTGAGGGGCGAGGCGGTCGGGGTCCTGGCCACGGGCGATGCGCGTGGACATGACGCGGAACTTGTTGCGCAAACGGCGGAGCTTTTCGGAGAGCTGGGAGCGGGTGTAGGGGGTGGGCATGGAGTCGGAGAAGCGGTCGTAGAAGATGTTGAGGTCGCGGGGGAAGACGAGGTGCTGGGAGAAGCAGGCGAGGAGGCCCTGGAGGAAGCGGATCTCGTCAGATTCCGACCAGATGCGGTGGAACTTGAAGGGAGGGGGGGTTAGGGTTTCAGTTCGGGTGGGGATGGCGAGTGGGAGTGTGGATTCGGGTATGGGGGTTGGGAATTCGGATTCGTCGGAATCGAGGTCTTCGTCGTCTCCGTCGTCGTCGTCGTCGTCGTCGAATTCGTCATCGTAGGGGTTAGGGTTGGGGATTGGATTTGGGGGTGGATGTGGGGTCTTGCGTTTGATGGGGAGTTTGGTTTTGGGGTTTGACTGGATTGGGTTTGGGTTTGGGCTTGGGGTTGGGGTTGGGGTCTCCATCGGTGCGTGAGATTTGAGATTCAAGAACGAGGAAGGAGGTGAGGTGAGACCGAGATAAAAACAAAAGGGGGATGAGTCATGGATGGATTAGGGCTCGGATTTGATCGGATATAAAGTGGGGATTTGATTTTGATTTTGATTTGGTTAGGCGTTTTCATTTTGGAAAGTGGTGGAACCAAGAAACTCGTGACGTTTTTTGCGAGTGTTTTTTTTTGTGTGGTTTGGTTTGGTTTGGTTTGGTTGGGGTGGGTGGGTGGATGGGGTGCGGAGAAGTGGTCAAGGGAAGGGAGCAGGAGGTTTAGGATGAATAAGAATAAAAGTACCAACAGAATATTGCCAAAGGGCCAAAAAGTTACGGGGACTAAAAACAGAATATTGCCAAAGGGCCAAAAAGTTACGGGGACTAAAAGCCAAGCATCTGTAGTCATTTTGCTAAAAAATAGGTATATAGAAAATATAAAAATAGCTTTTTAAATAGCATTGCATCGTCAATATTGAAAAAATGACTTTTTTTAAATCAAACGGAAGATGGTATACCGTCTGAATAATCTTCGTAGAAAGTGGATAAAAAAAAATTGTAGACGGCAGAACATCTGCCGTCTGATAGAAAGAAAAAAAAATTTGTCAAGGACAGGAGATCATCTCTCGTCCGACACATTAATTTTAAAAAAAAAATTCTCAAACGGCATATCATTTGTCGTCTAATTTTTTTCTATTTCTCAAACGCTCCAGAGTGTGAAGAATAATATATATATATATATATATATATATGAAGGACTTGATCTCCCGTCCAACACCTTTGAAGGTTGATTTTTTTTTTCTTCAAATGTCGGCATCTTTAAGTTGACATTGTCTTTTTTTTAAAAAAATCCAAACGGCATATCATATTCCGTCCCAAGCTTTTACAATTAAAAAATTTTCTCAGACGCAATATCATATACCGTCCGACACTAAGACGGTAAATAATATTCCAATTTCTAAAATATGCATAATGCCATTTCGTCTGCCAAATATAGATGTCTACTGTTCATTTATACCCAAAAAATAGGTATATAGACGACGACTACAGAGCTTTGTTTTCCAAAATATCCATAAAATGGATATATAGCCAACGACTACAGAAGCTCTAATCTTTAATCTCTAATCTCTAATATTATAATGGGAGAAGGCCTTAGTGTCATTTGTAAATCTACCACTTTACGTGTATTACACGTGCAACTCCAACTCTCTCATTATACACTTTATTTAAATCTACCAATTTACGTGCATTACACGTATAACTCAAACTATCTCATTATACTCTTTATATTACTTTAAAATGTATTTATTAACACGTGCTATATTATATTACTTTCAAAACTATATATTGATTAATACATTGATCGCACGTGTTAAATACTAGTATTATAATAAGAGAGTTAAAGATGTCATTTATAAATATACCAACTTACGTATATTATATGTACATAACTAATATAAAGGATGCAGACTACGTCAAAATTTCTATTTTAAACTTTTTTATTAAAACGTCCATTACATGTGTGATGCGGTTCTTTTTTGGGGTATGGCTGCAACAGGTGTGAGTTCTTGTAATTTGTATAGTGAGAGTTGCGATACTGGCTCAAGTCCGATCCTCGGCAGGGGAGTCGGCTCGGGGGTAGTAGGAGTGAGTTGGGGACCGGATGCTCGCCTCGGATCCAGCAGCTCGGTTTGGATTTGTGGGCTCGGCTCGGTCATGGGTACCTGCACACTGCCTCGAAACACCAGGAGAAGTCCCGACGACAGGCCATCCGACGATCTATTCAATTACATGGAAAAGCAGCAGTAACTAAGGTTAAGGGGAAAAAGTTTTGATCACCTTTGAATGAAGGAGGGGGTCTGGTATTTATAGGCAGAGGAAAACGGGTCTGGAACCTGAGCGGGCCGGGTCGGACCCGTTTGCCTGTGGGCCTGAGGTGGTAACGACCCGTTGGACTTCTATTGACTTTGATGATCAGGGAAGAGCAAGTTTTGAGGAGATATGATGGCCCAAGAGGGGCCACGTCATCTAACCCATATCAGGAGCCCCCCACACCTGGAGGACTGGGTAATCCAGTCGTGGAAAAGTGATTAGTCTCTGTAGGAAGACCGGAGTGGTGTGTACGGCAAAAATGTGGTTCGTAACTTCCTGGAGAGGCCAGCGAGGTAGGATGAAGAGGATCTCTTTGAAGGTATGAGGGGCATTTGAGAGCCAAAAACTGGGGGTCACGAGTCGAGCATCGAGCGTCGAGCCCCTATGTAATCGGACGCCGGGGTCTGCTACCGAGCATCTAGCACCGGGGGCCGATCCCTCATGAGCTCGGGTATCGAGGCTTGATGTCGGACGCCGAGCCTAGAAGCTCGTCTGTGGGAGCCAAGCGTGGCTCAGGGTTGCCACCGAACGTCGAGCACTAGTGCTTGTTGGAAAAGCAATGGGGGGCTTCGAGGTTACTACCGAGCGCCGAGCCCTAGAGCTTGTTGGAAAAGCTATGGGGGGCATCGAAGGCTTAGGGTAGGGGGTCGATTAGCCGAGCGTAGAGGGTCGGAAGACGAGCCCCCCTGCTTGTGGTGAAAGCTAGGGGTGGCTCGAGGTTAGCACCGAGTGCCGAGCCCCCATGCTTGTTGGAAAAGCTATGGGTGCATCGAAAGCCGAAAAGTAGGGGGGTGCTTCACCGAGCGTCAAGGGTCAGGAGACGAGCCCCCTGCTTTCGGTGAAAGCTAAGGGTGGCTCGAGGTTACCACCGAGCGCCGAGCCCCCATGCTTGTTAGAAAAGCTTTGGGGGCGTCGAGAGCCGAAAAGTAGGGGGGTCGCTTTGCCGAGCGTCAAGGGTCGGGAGACGAGCCCCCCTGCTTGCGGTGAAAGCTAGGGGTGGCTCGAGGTTACCACCGAGCGCCGAGCCCCCATGCTTGTTGGAAAAGCTATGGGGGCGTCGAGAGCCAAAAATTAGGGGGGTCGCTTCGCCGAGCGTCGAGGGTCGGGAGACGAGCCCCCTTACTTGCGGTGAAAGATAGGGGTGGCTCGAGGTTACCACTAAGCGCCGAGCCCCCATGCTTGTTGGAAAGCCATGGGGGCGTCGAGAGCCGAAAAGTGGGGGGGTCGCTTCGCCGAGCGTCGAGGGTCGGGAGACGAGCCCCCCTGTTTACGGTGAAAGCTAGGGGTGGCTCGAGGTTATCGCCGAGTGCCGAGCCCTCATGCTTGTTGGAAAAGCTATGAGGCGTCGAGAGCCGAAAAATAGGGGGGTCTCTTCGCCGAGTGTCGAGCCCCCTACTGAGCGCCGAACATCCTTACTGCCTTGAGAAGCTAGGCGATGGCTGGAGGTTACAATCGAGCTCCAAGCCCCTGAAGGTTTGTTGGAAAAGCTCTGGTATGGCTCGAGGTTACTACCGAGCTCCGAGCCCCAAAACTTGTTGGAAAAGTTCTGGTATGGCTCGAGGTTACAACCGAGCTCCGAGCCCCAAAACTTGTTAGAAAAGCTTTGGTGTGGCTCGGATTCACCACTGAGCACTGAGCGTCCTCATTGCCTATGGGAAGCTAGGCAATGGCTCGAGATTATAACCGAGCTCCAAGCCCCAAAACTTGTTGGAAAAGTTCTGGTGTGGCTCGAGGTTACAACCGAGCTCCCACCCCCAAAACTTGTTGGAAAATCTCTGGTCTGGCTCGAGGTTACAACCGAGCTCCGACTCCCAAAACTTGTTGGAAAAGCTTTGGTGTGGCTCGGATTCACTACCAAGGGCTGAGCGTCCTCATTGCCTGTGGAAAGCTAGGCGATGGCTCGAGATTACAACCGAGCTCTGAGCCCCAAAACTTGTTGGAAAAATTTTGGTATGGCTCGAGGTTACAACCGAGCTCTGAGCCCCAAAACTTGTTGGAAAAGTTTTGGTGTGGCTCGAGGTTACAACCGAGCTCCGATCCCCAAAACTTGTTGGAAAAGCTTTGGTGTGGCTCGAGGTTACAACCGAGCTCCGAGCCCCAAAACTTGTTGGAAAAGCTTTGGTATGGCTCGAGATTACAACCGAGCTCCGAGCCCCAAAACTTGTTGGAAAAGATTTGGTGTGGCTCGGATTCACTACCGAGCGCCGAGCGTCCTCATTGCCTATGGGCAGCAAGGCGATGGCTCGAGACTATAACCGAGCTCCGAGCCCCAAAACTTGTTGGAAAAGCTTTGGTATGGCTAGAGGTTACAACCGAGCTTCGAGCCCCAAAACTTGTTAGAAAAGCTTTGGTATGGCTCGAGATTACAACCGAGCTCCGAGCCCCAAAACTTGTTGAAAAAGTTCTGGTGTGGCTCAAGATTACAACCGAGCTCCGAGCCCCAAACTTGTTGAAAAAGCTTTGTTATGGCTCGAATTCACTACCAAGCGTCGAGCGTCCTCATTGCCTGTAGGAAGCTAGGCAATGGCTCGAGATTATAACCGAGCTTCGAGCCCCAAAACTTGTTGGAAAAGCTTTGGTATGGCTCGAGGTTACAACCAAGCTCCGAGCCCTTAAACTTTTTGGAAAAGCTCTGGTGTGGCTCAAGGTTACAACCGAGCTCCGAGCCCCAAAACTTGTTAGAAAATTTCTGGTGTGGCTCGAGGTTATAACCGAGCTCCGAGCCCCAAAAACTTGTTGGAAAAGCTTTGATGTGGCTCAGATTCACTACCGAGCGCTGAGCGTCCTCATTGCCTGTTGGAAGCTAGGTGATGGCTCGAGATTATAACCGAGCTCCGAGCCCCAAAACTTGTTGGAAAATCTTTGGTATGGCTCGAGGTTACAACCAAGCTCCGAGCCCCAAAACTTGTTTGAAAAATTTTGGTAACGGACAGGCTGAACTTGCTCCTTTGTCGTGGAAGGAAGGGGGAGTAGTGGTAACGAAGAAAGTGTAGTACTTGAGCCGTTGCTACGGGACGCCAAGCAACTATACCAGTTGACAAGGTCGAGGGTAAAACCAGAATTTTAGGTGTTAGGCTGACGCCATAGGAGTAGAAATCGAGCTTTTTGAGATCCAAGTGGCCGTCAGATCTTGATGATCAAGATTGGACGGTGAGGATCCTTTTGCGGAATTCGAGAAGTCCTTTCCCCCCTATAATTCCCCCACCCCTCCCCTCATTTCTCCACTTCGCACTCTCTCTCTTCATAACAGGAATTTTCTCTCTTTGCTGTCGGCGATAACTTTTGCGGTGATACTCCTGTTTCTCGGTCAATCAGGTTAGTATTTTGTTTCCTTATGTCGCGCTCTCAATTCGGTTCTGAGGTGAGCTCTTCAGGTCGTGATGTGGTGGTGGTCGAGACACAGTCGTCGTCTTGGTCCCTAGATGACCCTACTTCGGAAAAGGAAGAACAGTTGGATTCAGTATCCGGGAACGCGAGTGATGTGGTTCTTGACGTGGCCTCTTTGCGAAGTCGTATGCCGGAAGAGGGGTCCTCGGGGGAGGAGACTGAGGAGGGGTTCGAGGAGGACCTTGTCGAAGAGGAGGACGATCAGGAGGGCGGCGAAGAAGTAATCGAGGGAGAGGGCGACCAGGAGAGTGGTGAAGGATGAGCCGAGGGAGTGGTAAGGGAGGAACAAACGGGTCTCCCCCTCTGCCCCCGTTGTCGACTCCGTCTTCGAAGAGGAAGCCTCGCCCCCGTAGGAGAAAAAGAAAGTGGATTCGGCCGGACAGTCCGAGCATGCCGGATGAGCTTGGGGAAGGGCTTGCGGATCCTCCTCCGCCTAATAGGAACCCAGGGTCAATCAGGATGTATCCTGACGACGTTGAGGAACTTGTCCAAATTACTGTGGGGAAGCGTGCATCTGATCGGACCATGATAAAGATGGATAGCGTCCAGTGTGCTCTGAAAGCGGACTACCTGCCGTTATTAAGGGCAGCTTACTTCATTCCTCGGGAGTTTGATCTGCTAATTCCGAGCCCCGGTCTTCGTCCAACTACTGAGTTGGAGAAGAGTTTCTGTGTAACACCCCAAATTCCAAATAAGACCGAATTCGAAGTTCCACAAGATCTTTACACTTCTCTTCATACAATTTTACAAGGAATTTAAAACTTTTATGACATCAAAGTTAGGGGTGTTCATCGGTTCAAAACCGAACCGAACCGAAAAAAACCGAACCAAACAGAACTTTTCGGTTTGGTAAAATTGAAACCGAACTCCGAACCGAACATCTACATTTCGGTTTTAACCGAACCGAAATATATCGGTTCGGTTCGGTTAATAACCGTACTAACCGAACTTAAAGAAAGTATTTCAGTTTTGAATGTTTATATTAGATTCTGAGTTAAAGACTCATTATTCAATATTCATTAAGCAAACAACAGCCAATTAGCATTGTACTCATAATTTTTACACTAAAAAATTACAGTAATAACTAGCAAAAAAGCTTACAATTTACAAGTTACAAATGATTACAATTTACAACTATAGAAGCTTATATTTTACAATTTGAAATTACAAGTTTCTGACTTTCTGTAACACTTTTTTAGTTTGCAGGCCTCATCTCAAGCACTTAAGCATTTACCAGACACTGCAAAGTGAAGCAAAATATGAAAATATAGCAAAGTGAAGCAACAATCAGTGGGAAAGACGAGGGACCCTGAGAAGATATGCTACTCCAATGAAGTATTCACCTGGAAGATATAGCAATCATAGTATCTCAAATTCTCAATGCATATAATGAAGCTCTAAGTTTGATTGATATTATAATAACAGAGACAGTAGATAGAATTCTACATTGAGCATTTACTTACCAGCAGTCAAAAACATATGGGATGGAAATGGAGCTAATGAATTGTACCTGATTCGAATCCAGCAATCAGCAAGATGCCACCTATAACATTTAAATTTTCAAGAAACAGTGACAGATGTCAAGCTATTATGACAAAAAAGAAGGGCAAAAGAGATGCATAAACAAAGAAATTTTATAGAAGGAAAACAACCAACATGTGGCTTAAGGTCCAGCATATACAGAATCTTCAAATTATCAATCACTCTCATGCAGGCCTCTAGAGCTCTTCTCAGTAAAAAAAGGGCCAATAATTACCAAACACTATCAACTAAGCAAGCAGTTCTCTATGC
This sequence comes from Hemerocallis citrina, assembly GCA_017893485.1. Classification (NCBI taxonomy): domain Eukaryota; kingdom Viridiplantae; phylum Streptophyta; class Magnoliopsida; order Asparagales; family Asphodelaceae; genus Hemerocallis; species Hemerocallis citrina. The sequence continues at coordinate 150,287,496 of CM030366.1, forward strand.
ACAACTGCAAAAAATACTCATATCCATACAGCCAAGATAAATGGCACAATCATCATATATTATGGGTTTCTCTCTTTATCCTCGAACTAGTATTAATAGCTCCTAACCATTTATCATAATTCCAGGATTTAAGAGCAGCAAATCTATAAAAGTGAACTTCCTGACAAACCGGGAGAAAAAGTATAACAACAGTGACAAAGTCTTTATCTAACTATTTGCGTTGGATGCATTAACTATAAAGGATCATCTCCTTTGTCAAATTAGAAACTGTTATATTCTTATTAATCACATAAATTCAAGTGAATAAACATCGAATCCTATCAATCTTTTTAGCTGATCCAATTAATGGTGTCTTCTTTGCACATGAGCAAACTATCTTAATCAGTACTTCATATTACCCTTCAAGCTATCTTCATTTGGTGGCTCCAATTTCCCACCTTAAAAACAATGTTTTTTCATCCATTCAGTTCACATCTTCATTTTAGCTACTCTCATTTTCTAGACATCTCTTATAGAAGTCTTAAAAACATTCTCTCAATCTTCATGGATAATCTGTGATCATACGGTGCTCTAAAGGTCACTTTGCCACCTCAGTCATCCTACTTCAATTTTATGGACAATATTCAGCTTAACTTCATGAGTAGGAAAGATAAGATTTGCATACCAATCCTCATTGCAATCCTGTGAAAATAGTAATGTTCGTCTAACACTGATTTTTTGAACATTACTTATCCCATCACTGAAAATTACTCAGGAAGTAATAGAAGATTTAAAGATCATGTAAAATTTTGAGATAACTTCACAATAAAATTCTAAAATCACAAGCCAATAGACCATATATACCTTTCCATCTGGAAGCTGAGCCAAAAATACTTTGCCTAGCTTAGCTTTGCTGATTAAATTTTTCTATGCAAAACTATTAGTATATTGCTGAAGGGATGCAACAGTAAAGAATACTCAAACCGACGATATTCAGTTCTAAGCTGTTGTCCCATGTGATTTTTCAAAGTGGTTGTCCCATTTTTTTTAGTATTGGCATTAAACTGTTTTGCACAATAATTGCACTTTGCTTTCACACTTCCATCCAAGTCATTGATATTAGTAAAATGAAGCCAAACTTCGGATCTAGATTTAATTGTTTTTCTAGTACTTTGTGAGGGTTGGGTTTGCATACTTGCTTCTACTTGGCTTAAATTATCAACGGTAATAGAATTTGAATCCTCACGACCCCAACTATCATGTCTATCCATATCAAAATCCATACTAATAGTAGAAAAGTTCACAGGTGACAGTACAACAACTAGCAAGTCTTCGAATCAAATCTACCAATTTAAACCAAACAAAAGTATAAACCAAAACTTATTATTTTCTAGTTACAAATTTAAAATTTTAACACTTAGAAATATCAAAATTAATTTATACCTTAGCACTTAGCAGCTTAGTTTGAGATGGAGAGGTACTGCGAGTAGCCGAGGACTGAGGAGAGAGGCACTGCGAATCGCGATGCGAGAACCAGGGGACAAGAAGAGGCCGGTCGGGGGAACAGCACCAGAGGAGGCCAGTATGGATGGAGATCGAGAGTCGAGACTCGATACTCGAGAGTGTGACTGTGCGAGGAGTCAGACCAGGGTCCAAAAGGGATGGAGATCGGGAGTCTAGAGCCGAGGATGGAGATCGACTGATCGAGAGTCAAACCGTCTAGGGTTAAAGGAATTGAGAATTGAGAGAGAGGAATCGATCTGTGAAATAGAGAGAATCTTATTTTGAGATGAGCCTTGAGAGTTAGAGAGGCCGAATTAATAGACTGAGAAGGAGAAGTGGAGAACTCTGGAGAAGTCATTAATAGATAGGATTGAGAAGTGAGAACATCGTCGTCTACTCTAGGTCGCCGAGTCGCTCAGATTCTCAGAACTCAGTAGAGAAGTTGAGAAGTCCTGAGAAGGGGTAGAATTTATTTTGGTCCAAAAAGAGTTTGGTTGTTTTTTCGGTTCGGTTTATTTAGAAGCCAACCAAAAACCGACCTGGACTCTCTAACAATACTACGGTTTGGATCAAAACCGAACCGAAAAACCCGAAAAACCGAACCAAATTGGTAAATTTCAGTTCGGTTTGGTTCGGTAATCAGTTTTAACCAAAGTATGAACAACCCTAATCAGAGTTACATCTTAAATTACACTTAAACAGCGGAAGAAATTTACAATAATTACATGAATAAAATGTACAACACTTGAAACATTCTTTAAGCAGTATGCATACTTTAATCTTGTCAATCACTTTATCCTGCATAGAAACTGTGGGCTCGTCAGTTCATGCAACTGACGCAAGGATATAATACATCAATTTTCCCTTACTTAGAAAGCACACACTTGTCACAGATAAAACTACGTGGACTATCCTATAGATGTCGTGTTGTGCTGTGCACTTAGTCCTTAATGCAGTTGTTTATATTATATGACACTAATGCGCACTTGTTCGGATTCTATGCATCCCATACTACATAGGTCCGGGGGACAGCCCTTAATCGTTCTTCATCTTGTAGGGTGCAATCCCTCGTCATGACTTAAGCTACTACGGTAACTACGATAAGTATCCTAGATGTTCTATGAGTTACGAGCCCATGTCCAACCAATTTAGAAGGGAATCCCACGCACTGACATGACGCATCATGCAGGCAGTATGTGGACAATTTAGCCTCCATCATGGAATGATGGCACCACCCATAGTCACCAAATACCCCACAAGCGTCGCCACCGGGACGATAATTCTAGAGTAGTGCTCACGCCATGACATGACGCATCAAGCAGGTAGTCTGTGAATCACTCTCACACCGCCAATCCGATGGCCCTCATACTCGTATTTTTCTCTTACTTTCATCACATCTCCACTATGTATCTAGTCCTTAATTTTATTTGAATCATGAATAAAATCAATCCTCTAGAGTTAACACTTCCTCTATATCGATCTTAACCATTAATTCCACAATACGATCCAAACTTGGTCTTTTCTTTTCAATATTTCATCTCAAAAACATTCTCTCAATGCCGGTATAAGGCTTAGCTACCCTCTAGCTTTCAATTCCATTTCATGTTCATAGCATTTGAGTATTCATATTCATAAGATCTTTCATAATTCATCATGATATTTGATTCCAATTTCATGTACAATTTCATGCATAGAATAAATTCATTTGTCACATTCATAATTCATTTTCTTTTTTCACATAATTCACTTATTCCCATTTCATCACTACTAAATCTAAAATTCACACTTCCAAGTTTTCCATTATCAAATCTCTTTTCAAAACTCTTTTAAACAATACATTTATTTTTATTTATCTAAAGACATGTAAAATTTGAAAACCAATAGTCATGGCAGTCGACTGTAAGAACATGATCGGTCGACTGTTCTGCATCGATTTGAAACTCGAAAACCAATGATCAGGGCAGTCGACTGTCAAAATACAGTCGGTCGACTGTTCCGCGAGGATTTAAAACTCGAAAAACCATAGTCAGGGCAGCCGACTGTTAAAATACAGTCAGTGACTATTCTGCGAGAATTTAAAACTCGAAAAAACCATAGTCAGGGTAGTCGACTGTTAAAATACAGTCGGTCGACTGTTCTGCGACTAGAATTTGAAATTTATTACCTGACAGTCGACTGTCGAATCTAGTTCGGTCGACTGTTGATTGCACCAGGTTGCAATTTAAAATAGATCATGGATATATATTTTTTGACATTTGAGAACAAAATCACAATTTTCGCTTTATTCATAATCGAAGTTTCCACCAAATTACTTTTTCTCTTTATTAATAAAAAAAAATCTATTCTTTTAAATAAATTAGTCCTAATTCACAAATGTTCGTTTCTCTCTTTCCAACAAAACAAACATGCAAATTTGGGATTTTTAGTACTAATCGCATTAGCAATAAACATGTATAATTTATTAATGGTGCTACTTTCATAGCATGAAGGTTTCCCATAATTCACATTTATCCATAAACACATTTCTTCACATTGCATTTTCCTCACAAACATGAACATTTCAACATAGAGATTCATACTTTCTTAATTAACATACTAATGCACTATCAAGTTATCACACAACAATTCTATTCACATCATTCAATCAATTTTTCTAATGATTTCATGCAATTCCACAGGGGTTCACTTTCTCCTTAATCATGGTAACTAATCATAAAGCAATATTCTAACATGATCACAATACAAACCTAGCATGGTAACTAATTAGAAGTTTGAGAAAATTGCCCACCTTATTTGAAGAGAAAATCAATGAGAACTCCTAAAGACTCTTAGAATGAACAAATGAAGCCTTCTCCTCCTAGATTGTGCCACCAAGAATGCGCCTTCTCCTCCTAGACTTGATGAACCTGAGCCTCCCTTGTTCTTGATGAATTGCCGGCTTCAAATGGGGATGGACACACACACAAAAGCACACAACTCAATCTTTTTCTCATTCTCTCTCAATCTTTTAATTTACTAATTTGTCTCTCTTTTTTTTTCTTTTTTTTTTTCAACCTTTTAGGTGTAAGCATGAATATGGCAGGGAGGGGGGGGGGGGGGATTTACACAAATTTTGGGTGTAAATGGAAGGCTAGGATTAGTCCAAATTGTTAGGGATCAAGGGCTATGATGAAATAGGGAGTTGTAGTAACTACCCATGATGAGATAACCAACTCACCACTACACCCATCTCTCCCTTTCTCTTGGTACAATCCGGCCTACTATAGGGGGCAACATGCATGTGCTAGTGCAATGCACATGCAATACTAGTACCCCCCACTAAAGTTTGTTCATGTGAATTAATTAATTGTCTATTAAACTTGTCTACACTACAAGTTAAGTTAATTAAAAGGAGAATTTAGTTAATGGGCTCACTAATGGGCCAAAAAACCAAGGGCTCTAATAAATTATTAATTTAATTAATTAAAGTGGGCTAGAAAGAGACAATTAGGCCTATGATTTTAATTAGGCTTTCTAAATTAAAAGGGAAGAAATAGGATCAAATGTTCATGAGAATATTTTCGAGAAATAAGTGCATAAATTTCCACGTGCATAACACTTGAAAATAAACAAGCTCTTATTTAATTAATATTTGAAAATCCAGGATGTTACATTCTGTATGTTTCCCGAGGACGCTTTCATCTCGGGTTGAGGTTGCCGCTGCACCCGTTTATCAAGAGGGTGCTGAGGTGGGGGGAGCTGAGTCCGATGCAGTACGGTCCCAACTCGTGAAAGCATCTGGTCTGCTTCATCCTAAAGTGCCAGGAGAAGGGGGTCAAGCTGAGGCATAAGTATTTTTGCGTCGTCTAGGGGGTGAGCTCGCTCGGGGATAGGGATGGCAACTGGGCCGGGTCAACCGGCGACCCACCAGCGACCCGGCCTATTTAGCTGCTTGGCGGGTTCGGGTCGAAACCGGTGAACAGTACCGGGTCGACCCGGGTCGCAATTTACGTGAATTGAACTCGCGAAACCCGGCCCACGAACCCGGCCCAACTCGCGAATTCAACCCGCCAACCTGCAGGTCGACCCGCGGGTTCCGACCCGTGACGGGTCGACCGTTGACCCGCGGGTTGAACGGTCGAAATTTCCGCTGCTTGCGCTCTGTCTGGGACAGAGCCATTTGGAACGACTCTTTAAGCCGTTGGTTTGTTTTTTTTTTTTTTTTTTTTTTTTTTGTTTTTTCCCTCATATTTAGCCTATAAATATCCCCAAAAATCTCATAAAAAATCACACCTCACTCTCTTACTCTCTCTACTATTATACATCATTTGTAAAGAATTTTTGAACAATTGTAGTATTCATCAAACAAGTGTACAATGAGGCATATACACGATCAAATTTCGGTCGTATCGGAATCAAAATTCAACGTCTTCAACTCTCTTCAACCCTCGTCAAATCTACTTTAAGCTCTTCTCAACTCTTCAATTGCGGAATCGGCAAAGCGCTCCTCCATCTTTTCTATTCTATTCTTATTTTCACGGTTTTTTTTACATACGCGTATTCCACGGTGAACGGTATCAAAATATCTCTATCTCTCTTGTTAATTTTTTTTTTTGCGTTGTAGTTAAAATTATTGTTCGTTTTTTGAACTTCTCTATCTCAACCCTCTTGTTTTTTAATTTTTTTTTGTATAATTCACCGCTCCTACATTGTATATTTTTTTTACATACTTTAGCACATTACTACATTATGTCTAGATCACGCGGTAGCGGTCGTAGCGGACAAGATTCCTCCTCCTTTTCACGTAGGCCACCAATTGTCCCAACTAGTGAGTCCGCCCAAGATTACATTGATCCTACTATGGAACAATGGGGTACACACGACGATGTTGTAGGTGACATACAATTAGAAGAAGAACAACAACAACAACAAACCGAAATCACACAACCCCGTAGTAGTAGGAAAAGTAGAGGAAAAACTAGCGATTGGCATAAGTTTTATGATTATATCCCAGACGAACATACTCCGGGTATAGGTTTGAAAGTGTGTAAAACATGTAGTAAAACAAACAAATTCAAGAGGGATGACGGTACCGGTATAATTAGTAGGCACATCCAACATAATCATAAAGAACTTCTTGATCAAATACAAGGCCAACAAAAAATCAACCCTAGGACCGGTCAAGTTGATAGCCACCCTTATGATCCCGAACTTGTTCGTCGGGAAATGGCCCGATTAGTCATTAAGGAAGAGTTACCATTTTCCTATCCCGAGAGTAGGAACTTGGAAAATTTTAATCAAACGGCCTTAAACCCTCATTTTAAAAGAATTCCGAGAAAAACTTGCAAATCGGATTGTTTTAAAGTGTACATGAAAATGAAGGACGCTTTGATTACAATTTTATGGAGTTTAACTTGTAGGGTTAGTTTAACTTCGGATTGTTGGACGGGTGTCAATAATATTCCAACGATGGGAATAACCTGTCATTGGATCGACAATGATTGGATTCTTCAAAAAAGAATCATATCACTTGTGGCGTTGCCGTATCCCCATAGTGGCGCTAAAATAGCAAACCGTGTTATAGAAATTTGTGATGTTTTTCATATTTGCGATAAAATTATGGCTATTAGTTTTGATAATGCATCTAACAACAATGTAGCAATTACTACTTTAAAATCTGTATTAAACCCTCCATCTGACAATATTTTTCATATTAGATGTGCATGTCAAGTTATAAATTTATGTGTTCAAGATACATTAAGAATAGCTGATCCATATATAGTTAAAATTAGAAATTGTGTACATTTCATTGCATTAAATCCAAGCATTTTACAAGAATGGAAAGCTTGGTGTAGGGTTAGAAATGTTCCTTTTAGAAAATTTCCAAAGGATGTTAGGGAATTCTACTTTTGATTTACTAAATGTTGTCACCGATTATAAAGTAGTTGTAAATGATTTTTGTATCGCAAAAAATATGCACAATTTTGAAATGACTCCCCCCGATTGGTTTTTTGCCGAATCTTTGTTGAAATTTTTAGAACCTTTTAAAACCGCAACTTTAAAATTTTCAAAAACATATGAATCTACTTCTAGTAGCATTTTTATTGAATTAGTTAGCATGATGCAAATATTTAACGAAATGTTAAATGATCCCTATATTAGTGACATTGTAAAACCTGCATTTCAAAAATTTTTGAAGTATTATTTTCCTCCTCCTATGTTGATTTGTGTTGCTACTGTTATGGATCCTCGTATCAAATTAGAAGGTACGAAGAATTTGATAGAAATGTTTTTTGGATATTTAGAGGTAAATGTAGAATTAACAATTGATTGCGCTACTTTTTTAGTTCAGTTTGAATCTACGTTAAATAACTTGTATAATTATTATGATAGACGTTTTGCTTCTAGTAGTACAACTTATGTAGTTAGTTCTTCTTCTGGTAGTTCTAAAGGTAAGGGTAAAAGTAGAATTGGTGATAGAACATTTAGTTTACTTGAACAAATTCAATCTAAAAAACCTAGGACTAATCAACCAAATGAATTAAATTGGTATAACCAACAGGATACTGAGCCTACTCTTTCTGCACTAGATATTTTACAATGGTGGAAAAAACATGAACACACTTTTAGTATTCTGTCAATTATGGCTAAAGATTTACTAACTCCTCCTGTCTCTACAGTTGCTTCTGAGAGTGCATTTTCTACAAGTGGCAGGGTTCTATCTGATTACAGGAATCGCTTGAAGCCCGAGACGTTAGAGATGCTCGTTTGCATAGAAGACTGGCTGAAGGCTGAAGATAGGACACAAGGGAAAGCACTATCAAGTTCCACAAGTGGGAGCAACTCGCCCGAAGAACAACAACAACAACAACAACAACAATAGCTTTGCTTGTTATGTCGAATTAGAAAACTTGTACTCAATTAAAATTGTATATAAGAAATATGTTATTGTATAAAACTTATTTGTGAAAACTTGTACTCATTTCATTTAAATTGTTAAAATTGTATAACTTAAATTCATATGAATAATATTTCAAAATTTGTTGTCAATTTCACTCTTTCAATCTTATTATTATTATTTAGATTTTTATTGTTTATTAGTATTATTACTTACTTAGTATTATAATTATAATTATTATTGTTTTAAGGCTTTAAGTTACCAATATATATATATATATATATATATATATATATATATATATATATATATATATATATATATATATATATATATATATATTAAACGGGCCAACCCGCGGGTCGACCTGGCCCAACCCGGGTTGAACCCTAAAGGGTTCACGGGTTGGGCGGGCCACCCAAACGAAATCTCAGCCCGGCCCGGCCCGGCCCGGATAAGAGCCCAACCCGGCCCAAGCCCGCGAAGTATACGTGCCAACCCGTTCGGGTTGGGCCCGGCCCAGCCCACTCGACCCGTTCGCCATCCCTACTCGGGGATATGGAGGGGATCTTCGACATGTCGCTACGCCCCCATAAGAGAGTGATGCACGGTCACCCGGACTCGATAAAAGTATGGAAGGAGAAGTACCTCGTTGTCCGGAGCGAGACGCCTTGGGAAATCTCCACAGTCTAGAATTTTTACAAGCCGAACCATAAACCCCCGAGGCGGAGGGACTTGACGGAAAAAGAATGGGATGAAGTGGATAAGATTGTAGAGGGGCACAACATCCGTTGGCCGCGCGTCACAGAGTTACATCTGGCCCGAGCCGGACAGAGCCCAGCGCCTCCTTGTATGTTTTTGTTTCTTCTTTGCTTAATTTTCTACCTTCGTATTAACATTTTTCTTTTCCTTTAGCGATGGATGCGAAGAGCCTCGATAAGAGGAATGCCCTCCTGGCCTTGGCCGCGAAGCGAAGAGCTGAACGGGAGAAGGCTGCCAAGGAGAAGGCTGCCCCGGCAGCAGGGTCTACCCCGGGGGCGGCCGAAGGACCTTCGGAGCAGCCTCCGAAGAAGTCGAAGAGAAGCCACCCGTCTAGGGAGCCGAAGGAGTCGGAGCCGAGCTCCACTAGTAAGAAGATGGCGGAGGTTCTGTAGAACCCCGTATTTTCAAATATTATTTTAATTATTTGAAAATGAACTTTAAATGATTTTGAGTATTTGAAAAATATTTTCTAAAAGATTTATCTTGTGTACACGTGCAAAACACGTGCAAATGACTTTTGAGAAGTTTGAAAAATTTAGTTTTCCTTATGAAAAATCATTATTTATTATTTGAAAATTATTTAATATTTTTCCAGATTTTTCTGAAATTAATTATGCCTATTTGCAATTTTTGAGAAAAGAAGGACTTATTTGCAAAATTGTCATTTTGAGGGTTTAAAGCGCAAAAATGCATTTGTTGGACATTCCGATCAGTATTTGTTGAAGTTTAAAAAAATATATTTTTCTATTAGATCCTAACTTAAATGATATTTGATTTAAATTTCAAGAATAGAATTATATATGCAAGATGTATTTTGGAAAGGAGTATTTTGCAAAAGAGGGAATATAACCCTAATATTCTATCCGGCATATATAAGGGAAATCCTTTTCCCAGCCGTCATTGAGAACTCACAGAATTTTGAGATTATTTTGAGGAGCAAAAAGGAGGATTCTTGGATCTAGCAAGGAGAAAGCTTTTGGCGGATTTTCATCAAATCAAAGGTGAGTGGTTTGTTTTGTTGTTTTGTTTTGCTTTGCTTGTTTTGTTTGTCTTGATTGATGAATGACGTAAGATCTTGTTATGCTTGTTTGTGATCATTATGCCATTATTTTGTTAGTCCCATTGAATGTATGGTATGGATCTTTTATTTGTTATGGAGGATGAGAACTCTTGTTGATATTTGAACCATGTATGAGAAAATATTAAGATTTGTTGAGGAAATGTTGATCTATGAGATCGTATTGTTGGGAGACATATTAAGAATTGATTTTGTTGTGATTAGATAGTAAACACCTGGACCTTATGGTTGTAGATCAGATTTGGATTAAGTTATGGAAGACATTTTGTTGAGAAAAACCCTAATGGGAGAATTAAGAATTGAGATCATGAGAATATGAGATTGGAGAAATTGATTGATTGAGTAATGTAACCATGATGGAGATTATTGAGAATTGTTTATTTGCCTGGATATAAATTAATTTTATGATCGATGAATCTTTAGAATACTCCCGTTTGATTTGTGTTCAGACCTATACTTTTTTGTAAATCTGTAGCCGACAGTCGACTGGACTGCGAAGCAGTCGACTGGTACGAGCCTACTGTGTATTTTTGAGTCTTGAGATTTGTTCGGGACAGTCGACCTAGACTGAGGTCAGTCGACTGATCCTCTGTTTGTGATTTTGTTCCGTCCTTTCGGGACAGTCGACCTATGACCTTTCAGTCGACTCAAATACTTAGATTATTTTGATGAGGACTATTTGAATTTGTCTCGGGGCAGTCGACTGATGACTTGTCAAGTCGACTGGTCATGCCTTAGATTATTTTTTTGTAAAATGTTGGGATATGTCCTCAGGACAGTCGACTGGTCCTTTATGCAGTCGACTGGTCCTGAAGGATCTTTGTATTTGATTGTGAGATATTTTGTTTAGTGTTTGATTTTAAGATGTTCAGTTAAGTATTTTTTTTTGAGATGTTCAGTTAAGAACATGATTTTGAGATATTTTGTTGAGCCACTTGTTAAGTGGAATTTGTTCAGATATTTGTTTTTGAGTCTCTAGAGGTAGGTGACCCTAGTATACCGGTGCTTGTTCAGTTATTTGTTGAGGCCCATCGAGGCAAATTTTCAGTTATTCAGATTTTTAGTCCGGTAGGGTACACTACTCTAGGAGATTTGTTCAGTAACCCAAACTAATAAGGACAGGCATTAGTAGTGTCATGACGAATGGGAACTTGAGTTATGCACCTCAGTATGGCTTTTGATGTAGGATTTAATCTCCTGAATTATCCAAGTAGTTAACTTGTGATGTGTGATTTATCTCCGGAATTATCCAGGTAGTTAACCTGTGATGCGAGGTATTTCTCCTGAATTATCCAAGTAATTATCTTGTGATGTGGGATTGAACTACGGAATGATCGGAGTCGAGGCGACGCTTTTGGGGTATTATTGTGATAAGGAATCTATGTTTAGATGTGGGATGATCTCCTGAATTATCCAGGGAAAATACCTGTGATGTGGGATCAATCTCCGGAATGATCAAGCATGGGCAAATTATCATAGTCTATCTTCATCTCTTAGTAGTCATCGTTGTCAGCATGTAGTCATGATGTTTTCTTGAATCACTTTTATGCATTCGGATTTCCTGTTTTTACACACTTGGCTTTTGGTTTTGGTATCACCCATTATTCTTTTGTCGTACTTCATACTTTAGTGTTTGATTATTATTTGTTGGATATTATGTTTTAAGTTCATTTATGCTATTGGTTTGATTTGTTACCACTCACACCATTTATGGCTGACCCCGTAGTTTTGGGGTTAGGGTTCAACTCTAGCCTCACATGTTGCAGGTTATTGCTTAGATTGGAGGTTGGATGCTTGAGTGGGCAGTTTGAGATAATTGGATTATTTAGTGATTGGTGTAAAACTGTAAAGGATATTTGAGATCATTATTGAGTTGTAAATAAAATATTAATGTGTGTTGAGATATTTAGACTTCCGCTGTAATTGTAATAATTGTTGTAATAAAGAAGAAAAATTTTAGTGGTGTTGTTGGTGTTTATTGTTGTATTGAAGTGGATTGCTGGGATTTCGCCACTTATTTTCTAAGCTCTCATATTAGAAATTTGGGGCGCTACAGGTTCTGAGGTTAGGGACCCTAGCACTTCGCCCCGATGCCCAGGAGATGGTGGGCAGAAAGGGTCTAAGGTTGTTCGCCCCAGATTGGGTGGTGAAGGAGGGCGACACCATGACGGAGGGCCCGATCACGATGGAGGTGGCGGAGAAGCTCGTCACGGAGCGTGACCGAATGACCCTGGCGACGGAGATGTCTGAGATGGCCTACATGAAGTGGGCTCAGGCGTAGGTCGCGGTAAGTATTTGTCAATTATCCGCTTAGTGTTTAGTATATGTAAATTTTGCGTCTAACTCAATTATCCTCGGCCAGGCACTGCTGCAGAGGGCACATCTAAAGAAGTACCTAAAGAAGGAGGTTCAGCTCGAGAAGAGGAATGTCGAGCGGTACATTTGAGAGGGGAAGAAGCTGAAGGACGAGCTGACGGTGGCTCAGGGAGCTCATTCGCTCCTCCTAGCAGAGATGGCTACTCTGCAAGATCAGCATGCGTGCAAGATCGTGGTGGTTCGCTCAGTGGCGAAGTTGGCGTATGACGAGCTGGAAATGTCCTCCGCGGACGAGCTGATCCAAGCTCAAGACGACGCCTACATCCGGGCTAAGGAGCACTACCTGCACCTCTACTCGGAGGCCAAGATCGACCACCTAAACTACGGGTGGGCGCCTCCCTTGCTTCCACCGACCCCCGGGGGCGAAGAAGACGAGGCTCCGAAGGACCCTCGTCTGGAGGAGGAGGTAGGGAGTGAACCGGCTGCCGAAGAGGTGCCAAAGTTGTGTAGGATTTTTGCTTTCTTTTCGATTTGTACTTGCCTAGTGCGGACTGGCCACCACTTTTTGTAACAGAATTTTTGAATTTATAAAAACAAAATTTTGGCCGACCCTCTATACCTTGTTATTTTTTTACAAGCTCGCTTAGTGAATTATTGCCTTTTCCCTGTTTTTGCTAGATGAACGAGACTGCCGGGGCCAACCTCAGTTTTGCCGAGGTCCGACGACTTCGAAATAAGATGGAGTCCAAGGAAAGCGTGCTGATTTGCTATCATAAGCCGGCTCGCGACCGAGAAGCTGCGGTGGACTATTTTATGAACAAGTCTAAGGAGCTTAGCCTAGAAGCAACTCGTCTGAAGAAGGCCCCAGCCGACCACGATTGGGGGAGTGCCGAGACGAAATGGGCTCTATCTGATGCCTCCACCCAGTGCCAGACCTCCGAATCCGTTCTTCGCGAGGTCATTGTTGAGAAGGAGCTAGAGATTCAGAGACTGAGGGTGCTGCTAGGCGTCGGATGACCTCGGCTCGGCCGTTCGGAGCCGGGAGGCCCCTTTGTCTTAGGCTCCTTGGCAACCCTGTATTTGGAGATGGTGAGGCCTACTGACGCGCAGAGCTCGGTTGCAGGGACGTCGACAATGGCTATGCCCAAGGTGGAGGATGAGATTGCTGGAGGGCAGAGCCGTTTTGCCGGGCTCGAGGCGGCTCTTGTGAGCCCGGAGGGTTTGGGGAGAGACCCTTAAGTAGAAGTTTAGAAAGAATGTCGTAACGTTTTTTAATTGTACAGTAGCCTTTGAGGGTGTTTGTGAATAAGACTTGATTTGTCCGACCCTTGTTGACTTGGAAAAAATTAGGATGTTGACTGCCACTCAAACCGGACCCCAAACCCCCTACTTTGCTCGGGAGACGAGCCGTGTCGTCCTCCGACAACACTTAATGGGAGACGTTTCATCTTTCAATAACACTTAATAGGGGACGTTTCATCTTCCATCGTTTGGACTCCCCAATGTCATAAATGGCCTCACCAGAGGGCTATATAACCCGCACCCCTTCACCAGAAGTTCTCAAAAATTGCCTCACTTCGCCGTCAAATCCCGTCGCCGGTGACTTTCCTGCCACCCTCTGACAATTCGGGGTTGCGGCTCCGATGACCGTTTAACCCAAGTTATCAGTGGGTGAGAGGTGGGTCGACCCCGGGGGCGGGACTCGGGGTGCTCGACGAAGGCGGGCGCCCTAAAATAGAATTTTTGGCTGAGAGCACCGGATCGGTGGCTCCCCTGCCACTCTCTGACAATTCGGGGTTTCGGCTCCAAGCGTCGTTTACCCTGGGTTGTCAGCAGGTGAGAGGTGGGTCGACCCAAGGTTCAGGACTTGGGGCGTTTGTCGAAGGCGATCGCCCTAAATCTTAATGAAAACTTTTGGGTAGGGAGGAGAGCTGGAATCCCGAAGGCTGAGCCCCCATATCTTGGGAGAGTTATTGGGTCATGGCTCGGAGGCACCGCCAAGCGCAAAGCCCTGTTAGCTTGAGAAAGCTAGGGCATGGCTCAAGATGAGTGCTGAGGGTAGAGCCCCCTTAACTTGGGAGAAAAGTTATCGGGTTGTGGCTCGGAGGCACTGCCGAGGGCGAAGCCTTGTTAGCTTGAGAAAGCTAGGGCGTGGCGCGAGGAGAGTGCCGAGGGTCGAGCCCCCTTATTGTAAGAGAAGAGTTGTCGGGTTGTGGCTCGGAGGCACTGCCGAGCGCGAAGCCCTGTTAGCTTGAGAAAGCTAGGGCATGACTCAAGGTGAGTGTTGTAGGTCGAGCCCCCTTAACGTAAGAGAAGAGTTTTCGGGGTGTGGATCGGAGGCACTGCCGAGTGCGAGGCCCTGTTAGCTTGAGAAATCTAGGACGTGGCTCGAGGTGAGTGCCGAGGGTCGAGCCCCCTTAACTTGTTGGAAAAGCTTTGGTATGGTTCGAGGTTACAACCGAGTGCCGAGCCCCCAGGGTTTGTTGGAAAAAGCTTGGGTATGGCTCTAGGTTACTGCCAAGCACCGAGCCCCAATGCTTGTTGGGAAAGCTTGGGTATGGCTCGAGGTTACAACCGATTGCCGAGCCCCTAGAGCTTGTTGGACAAGCTTTGGTATGGCTCGAGGTTACAACCGAGTGCCGATCCCCCAGAGCTTGTTGGAAAAGCCTGGGTATGGCTCGAGGTTACTGCCGAGCGCCAAGCCCCAATGCTTGTTGGAAAAGCTTGGGTATGGCTCGAGGTTACAACTGAGTACCGAGCCCCAGAGCTTGTTGGAAAAGCTTGGGTATGGCTCGAGGTTACAATCGAGCTCCGAGCCCCCAGAGCTTGTTGGAAAAGATTTGGTATGGCTCGAGGTTACAATCGAAGGCCGATTCCCCAGAGTTTGTTGGAAAAGCCTGGGTATGGCTCGAGGTTACAACCGAGCGACGAGCCCCAAAACTTGTTGGTAAAGCTTTGGTATGGCTCGAGGTTACAACCGAGGGTCGAGCCCCCTTAACTTGGGAGAAAAATTAACGGAAAAATTAAAAAAGTGTAGAGAAAACATAAAGTTTACACTTTGTTATTTACAAAAGGAATTAGCACGCAAGTGCTGATTACAATAGATCGGTTACATAAGTCTAGCCCTCTCCTTCGAGGAACTTAATGAGGTGCTTTGCATTCCAGGGCCTCTTAACTATCCTGTCCCAGGTCTGTGAGTCGATACGTGCCAGGACGGACCATTTCGGAGACCTTGTAAGGGCCCTCCCAATTAGGCGAGAGTTTCCACTTTCCTCTGGGGTCAGAGACCGCAAGATTTCTGAGCACGAGATCGCCCTACTTGATGTCTGCCAGGAGGACCTTCTTATTGTAAAATTTCTCGACCCTTTGTTGGTATATACTTCTGCGAATGGCGGATCTTTCCCTGACCTCGTCGATGAGGTCCAGATGGCTCTGAGGTCCAAAGAGTTGTCGTCCTGGCTGAAGGCCATGATCTTGGGTGAGGGGAGGCCGATATCGAGAGGGATAACAGCCTCAGCGCCGTAGGTGAGGTTGAAGGGGGATTCGCTCGTAGGGATCCTCTTAGTTGTTCGGTGCGCCAGAGTATGCTAGGTAGCTCGTCGACCTATAGCCCCTTGGGAAAATTATCCAGTCGCTTCTTGAGGCCGACTAGGATCTGCCGGTTTGCATTTTTGGCTTGGCCGTTTGACTGAGGGTGGCACACCGATGAGAAGCATTGGCAAATGCCGATGTCTTCACAGAACTTTTGAAAGTTTTCACCCGCGAACTGGGTCCCGTTGTCGGTAATGAGTACCTGTGAGATCCCGAATCAGCAGATGATGTTCCTCCAGAAGAATTATTGAGTCTGATGCTCGATAATCATGGCCAGGGGTTCGGCCTCGATCCACTTTGTGAAGTAGTCGATGGCTACCACTAGAAATTTCCTTTGACCTGTTGCTTATGGGAAGGGGCCGACTAGGTCCATCCCCCACATAGCGAAAGGGGTCGGGCTGGATAGGAATCGGAGGTTGGCCTGGGAAAGTCTCTTCACCGACGAAAATCTTTGGCACGGGCCACATAGCTTGACGAGGTCTTGGAAGTCTTGCAGCATGGTAGGCCAGTAGTACCCGTGATTTAAGGCCTTTCGGGTGAGTGATCTACTCCCCATGTGGCATCCGCCAATCCCCTCACGCAGTTCCTTCAGAGCGTACTTCGCCTCGTCTGGAGTTAGGCAACGGAGGGAGGGCCTACCATCGGCCGATGTGTATAAGCACTTGAAGAGCATTCCTTCAATCAGGGTGAATCTTTCGGAGCAGACCCTGATCCTTCTTACTTCGGCCTAGTCTTGAGGGAGCTCGCCGTTCGAAAGGAATTTTCGAATGGGCATCGTCCAGTTGTCTGGTGGGAGATCAGTGTTAAGGCAGGAGGCATCGGGGAGGTCGATGTTGGGCTTGAGGAGGACCTCGATCAAGACGGTACGATCGAGCCCCTCGAAGGATGGCGAGGAGAGCTTCGACAATGAATCTTCCTGGGTGTTCTGCTCCCTGAGAATTCGTTCTACCGAGTGGTATTCGAAAGATGACAAGAGATGATGGACCACTGCCAGGTATCATACCATCCGGGTGTCACGAGCTTCATACTCCCTAGTCATCTTGTTGACCACAAGCTGGGAGTCGCTAAAGGCCTTGATGTGTCTAGATTCGGTCTTGTATGCTGGGGTGAGCCTAGCGATCATGGCTTCATATTTTGCTTCGTTGTTCGAGGCCGGAAAATTCAGACGGAGAGAATACTGGAGGACGAAATTATCGGGACCCTTCAGAATGATGCCTGCTCCGCTCCCCCCTCGCAGGACGAGCCGTCGACATAAACCTCCCACATCGGGTCAGCTTCTTGGATGTCGGATGGCTCGGAAATAGTGCATTCTGTGATGAATTTGGCGAGGGCCTGTCCCTTGATGGATGTCCTGGGTTGATAGCTGATGTCGTACTGACTCAGCTCGATCGACCACTTGACCAAGCGGCCAGAAGTCTCGGGCTTGTGACAGACGGCCTTGAGGGGCTGGTCCGTGAGGTCCTGAATGGAGTGTACTTGGAAGTAAGGGCGAAGCTTTCACGCGGCCATCACAAGTGCGTAGGCGACCTTCTCCATTTTAGCGTACCTTGTCTCTGCCGAGAGCAAGACTTTGCTCACGTAGTACTGAGGCTTTTGGACGCCGTCATCTTCCCGATCGAGGACGACACTGAGGGCACTCTCCGAGGCTGAGATATATAGTTGTAGTGGTTCGCCCGATTCAGGTTTACTCAGGAGTGGAGGGTTGGCGAGATGGGACTTCAGTTGTTTGAATGCCTGCTGCTGGGTGTCCCCCCACTCGAAGCCTTTGGCTCCCCGGAGATCCTTGAAGAATGAGAGTGAATTCTCCCCTAATTTCGAGAGGAAGCAGTCGATGGCCGCCAGCCTCCCCGTTAGGCACTGAGCTTCTTTAATTTTTCGGGGAGGGGCCATGTCTATAATGGCCTGTATCTTCTCGGGGTTCGCCTTAATACTGCGCTGGCTGACAATGAACCCGAGGAATTTCCCGGAGGAGATGCCGAAGGCGCACTTGGCGGGATTGAGCCTCATGTTATGTACTCGAAGGACGCCAAATGCTTCTTCAAGATCGTTCACATGGCTTTTGACGAGCATGTCGTCAACGTATACCTCCATGTTGCAACCGATCTGATCTTTGAATACCCGATTGACGAGCCTCTGGTAGGTGGCTCCGGCATTTTTAAGCCCGAAGGGCATGAACCGGTAGCAATATAGACCTTGGTCGGTCACGAAAGATGTCTTGGCGATGTCGGGAGGGAACATGCAGATTTGGTTATAGCCTGAAAAGGCATCCATGAACGTCAGCAGCTCGTAACCCGATGTCGCATCGATTAGGGCATCAATGCTTGGGAGAGGAAAGGGGCCTTTCGGGCATGCCTTGTTGAGGTTTGAGAAGTCTATGCAGATCCTCCATCTTCCACTGGCCTTTTTCACCATAACGACGTGGGCCAGCCACTCCGGGTAGCTGACCTCCTGAACGAATCGAGCGAACAACAGTTTGTCTACCTCAATCTTTAGGGCTTGTTGCCTATCTAGAGTGAACTTGCGCCGCTTCTAATGAATGAGATTGGAGCCCGAGGCGATGCTCAGTCGGTGCATGATCAGGTCCTCTGAAATCCCAGGCATGTCGGATGGGGTCCAGGCAAAGAGGTCGATGTTGCGGCGGACGCAATCAATCAGGCTTTGCTTCAAGTCCGGGGACAGGGTGCAGCTCACACGGAAATGTTTAGATTTGTCATCTACCCCGAACGAGATTTCCTCCAGCTCATCCGCCGGTTCTGGCTCTGGGTGGTCTAGAGGGAGTTCGACCGCGTCGAGGGGAAATACCCCGCCCCCGACCGCTGTCATGTAGCACGAACGTGCTGACTCCTGGTTGCCTCGAACGACCCCAACCCCGAGGTCGGTGGGGAACTTTAGTTTCAGATGGTGGGCTGATGGGACAACCTAGAACGAACAGACCCCGGGTCGGTCGAGGATGGCGTTGTATGCTGCTTTGATGTTGACCACCATGAAATCCATCGACTTGGTTCGGAGGATGGGGGTCGTGCCTGCAGTTACATCTAGCGTGACAATCCCTTCAATTTGTACGAGGATGCCTGAAAACCCATGAAGGGTGTAACCGGCAGGCTTGGGCTTTTCTCGGGGGAGCTTGAGGTTCTCAAATGCTTCTAAGAACAGGATGTTAACCGAGCTGCCGTTGTCCACCAGGATACGGCGGACCTCAAAGTTGGCATGACGAGGCTGATGACGAGGGAGTCGCAGTGCGGAAGCCGGACACCTTCGAGGTCTTCTCGTGAGAGGAGACAGCCAGCTGCTGGACGGGGGGGAGGGATGGTCCCGAACAGAATTGACCTCTCGGACGAAGGCCTTGCGGGAGGTATTGGAGTCCCCTCCCATGGGTCCGCCGGGGATGTAGTGGAGGATAGCCGGTCCCCCTGCTTCCCCGGATTCGGGGTCCCGCTAAGGGCGGCGACTGTTTGCTCGAGGAGGAGGCGAAGGCCTCGGGCTCCTTGGTTCTCTTCGGTCTTTGGGATTGGTTTGGGCGAACTCCCTCAGATACATTAGTTGGATGAGGGCTTCGATCTCGTCTTTGAGGGCTCGGCAATGATCAATATCATGTTCGGTGTCTCAGTGGAAGCGGTAGTAGAACCTTTGGTCTCGCTTCTTGTCGTTGTTCATCTGTCGGGGTGGGAAGCGGATGATCCCTTTGTCCTCAATCTCTATCAAGATTGCCGAGACATTCTATGTCAGGGCCATATATTTCTCGAATCGGGGGACCGGGGGGACCCTTTTGAGACCAGTTGCTTCTTTCACGGGTCTCTTGAAAGGCTCAGCATAATCGAACTTACGCTTCCTCTTAGCAGTGGCTTCCTTGGTGCCCTCGGGATTGAGGGCCTCTTCGGCCCGGATATACTTCTCGACCTTACTGAGTAGGCCGGGAAAGTCCACAAGTGGCTTCTTGATTAAAGAAGCCTGAGGTGGCCGTGGCAGAAATTGTGTCGAAAGACTGCGGAGGCGACCCCTGCGTCGAGGGAGGAAACTGACCTCGCCTCGGTGGTGAACCTTCGAACTAACTCCCGGAGGGATTCCCCATTCTTCTGTTTGAGGTCCAGAAGGCTGCTCGAAAGAGAAGACCGAGCCGGGGGTAAGTTTGGAGAACCATTCTCTAACCGGTCCACGGAGGGTAGCAGGGAAGGTGCGGAAGAGGAGGGGATCCACAGCACTGTGAATCATCATGAGGGTCTTAAATTCCTCCATGTGATCAGCAGGATCGCCCTCTCTATTGTAGGTCTCGAATTGGGGAGGCTTGAAATTCCGAGGGATCTCGGCCTCAAGGATTTGGGGGGGAAAAGGGGGTCCGGTCTGTCGATGACCGCGATCCAGTACTGGTCCGCCCTCGCCAAGATGGGCGAGGCGGTTCTCCATTTCCTCCAAACGACAAAGGACAGCGTCCGCCTGTTCCTAGGGACGAGCCGATCCGCGGGAATCGCCGGCTCCTGTTCCTGACCGGGGGTCAGAACTGTTGCGGACCTCGGTGGTCTGGCCGCCTCGGATGGCTTGGAGAATCTCGTCCCGGAAATTCTGGAATTCGACCCTTATGACGGGGGCTTGCCCAACCGGGTCCTGCGGGGGATTGCGCATCTTGGAAGGCTGTCGACTATGGTTCGAGACCGAGTTGGAAGCGGCCTCTCCCATCGTCCGGCTGGCCTGCCTGTCCGAGATGACGCGGCGCAAGTCAGACGCACTTGAAGGTCAGGCCGCGCGGTTGACCCGAGGTTGGTTGGAACCCTGGTCATTCGCGCGGCTATGATGTAGAGGGTCCGGATGTCGTGCTGAGGTGATAGCCCTCCGGGCTTTGGGAGCCATGGAAGGGCTCGGAAGGATGACAGTACTTAGAAGGAAGTTTCCTACAGACGGTGCCAACCTAATGCGGTTCTTTTTTGGGGTGTGGCTGCAACAAGTGTGAGTTCTTGTAATTTGTATAATAGGAGTTGCAGTACTGGCTCCGGTCCGACCCTCAGCGGGGGAGTCGGCTCGGGGGTAGCAGGATTGAGTTGGGGACCGGACGCTCTGCTCGGATCCAGCAGCTCGGCTCGAATTTGTGGGCTCGGCTCGGTCCTGGGTACCTGCACACTGCCTCGAAACACCGGGAGAAGTTCTGGCGACAGGCCCTCCGACGATTTAGTCAGTTACTTGGAAAAGCAACAGTAGCTAGGGTTTAGGGGGGAAAGTTTTGATTCCCTTTGAATGAAGGAGGGGGTCTGGTATTTATAAGCAGAGGCAAACGGGTCTGGGACCTGAGCGGGCCGGGTCGGATCCATTTGCCTATGGGCCTGAGGTGGTAATGGCCCGTTGGACTTCTGTTGATTTTGATGATTAGGGAAGAACGAATTTTGAGAAGATCTGATTGCCCAGGAGGGGTCACGACATCTAACCCATATCAATGTGTAAATTACTAGTAGTTACTTAAGCCAAGAGAATATATTGCAAAATGAAGAATAAAATAGTTATTTTTTTATAACATTGGGGGCATTTGGTTGGTAATGCTGAGGAAAATTAAATATGGAAGATTTATAATTTCTTTTATTCCAGAATCTTCAGTGAACCATACATATGGTATGGCGTCTTGTAACGTAAGTTAAGATAATTAAAGTTGTTTGTGTGTATTTATGGTGCACATCTAATATGTTTTATTTATAGGCTAAATTTCAGAAAACGTCCCTAGATTTGGTTCAAAATCAATAAAGTCACATATACTCTAATAGGCATCATTAGAGCATCTGTAGTCGTTATACTCAGAATTTTCATATTTGAATTTTAGAAATTGAAATTTTGAGTTGGGCTTGTAGTTGTTGAAATTTAAAATTTGATCGAACGGTGGATGATATTTTGTTTCTTAAATCTCAGTCATTGATAAAAAAAAATTAAAAAATTGAGTCCAACATATTTGTTAAAAAAAATGTACGTAAAGATACACATAACAATTCCTTTAGGCTCATTCTATCTCAGCCCTTGATAAAAAAATCGACCAATTCCAAGTCTGGGGGCATCGCTCTAGGATTTAGCCCCAATATCTTCAGCTGTGTCGACGAACTGCACGGGCAGTCTCCCTATCGGTACTTCTGCAGAGAAAGTCCGACCTATGGCTACAGTCGGTCACTGTTGTGTATGGACCCCACACTTCCACAGCCAGAACAACTTTCTGGGCAGAATTGAGGTCTATCAAATCACACTGGGCCCACCCGTGGGTTGTGGGGGGTGATTTCAATATCACTAGATTTGCATCAGAACACAGGGGCAGAGGCGCTAGTTTACTTGATAGAGAAGCATTTAACGAGGTCATCACGGACTTGGAATTGGTCGACATCCCCATTCCGGATAGACTTTTCACCTGGTCGAATATGCAGGCACAGCCCATCCTAGCCAAGTTGGATAGGGTCATGGTGTCCACAGATTGGGAAACGAAATTCCCGTTGGCTTCAGCCAAGTCCCTTCCTAAGCCAACTTCGGATCACGTCCCAATTTTCCTTTCTGCAGGGGAAGTTCAAAGCAGAAAACCGGCTAAATTCCGTTTTGAGAAGGCCTGGTTAGATATCCAGGGGTTCCACCACATGGTTAATGAGTGTTGGTCCCGCCCAACCAGGGGTATTGACGCGACTGCAATCTGGTGTGAAAAAATCTGCAGGCTTAGGGGCAAGCTGCGGAAGTGGAACCGGACCAGATTCGCTTTAATTTGGAGATCAAAGGAGTCCCTTCTTGAGGATATCGAGGACCTCGAAAAATTAGAAGAATCCAGGGACCTTGTACAGGAAGAGCGGATGAAATTGCTACAACTAAGGCAGGATATTGATCAGCTCTACAGGTTAGAGGAAATCAGATGGCAGCAACGGTCGAGAGTTACATGGCTCAAAGAGGGGGACGCGAATACCGCCTTTTTCCACCGCGTTGCCAGTGCTCGTCGTAGAGCCAACATCATCCACTCTGTCAACTCAGACACCGGCTTAATCCAAGGCGAGGAAGCGATTAAGTCGGCCTTCCAAGCTCATTACAGGGGGCTCTTTGGACGCAAAGCAGAGTTCAGATCCACCCTACGACACGACTTCTGGCAAGACCAAGCAAGCGATCCAGGGTCTGAAATGCAAACCATTGAAGCACCCTTCACTGAACAGGAGGTATGGAAGGTAGTCCAACTGTTGGGCAGTGATAAAGCCCCGGGACCAGACGGATTCCCGATCATGTTCTATCAGATCTTTTGGGAGGAAATCAAAGGAGACCTGCTAAAACTTTTCGATGACTTCTATGAGCACAAGCTCAAAATGGGGAGGATCAACTACGTAGTGACTTCCGCCCCATAGGTGACTTCCGCCCCATTAGCCTGCTTAACTGCTCGGTGACGATCATCACGAAGACCCTTGCTAATAGATTGGGTAAGGTGATGGAAGGCCTCATCAGCCAGGACCAGACATGCTTTATTAAGGGACGATGCATTCAGGACAATATTGCCACTGCTAAAGAAACTATCCACCATTGCCACGCCTCCAATGCGAAGAGCTACCTCCTCAAGCTAGACTTTGAGAAAGCTTATGATTCAGTAGAATGAGATTGTCTGTTGGAAGCAATGGCGGGGCGGGGGTTCGGGGAGAAATGGATCAGATGGATCCATACATGTCTCACAACTAGTAAAACAGCCATCTTGATCAATGGTTCGGCGGGTCACCCATTCCCCTGCAAGCGAGGTCTGAGACGAGGAGACCCCCTGTCCCCCCTCCTCTTCACCATTGTGGCAGACGTTCTCAGGGCAATGATGAACAGATGCTGTAGAGCAGGCTGGACTGTGCCTGTGGCTAAAGGCGTACAGCGGCAAGGGTGCTCCATACTGCAGTATGCTGACGACACTCTGTTTTTTGGCAATGGAAACCTAGGGGAAACCATTATCTTCAAGGGGATATTATACTGCTTTGAGGCGTGGTCCGGACTCAAAGTTAACTTCCACAAGAGCACTATAACGCCGATTGCCCTGCCTCCTGAAGAGACGATGGAGCACGCCTCCATTCTCAACTGCTCCGTCAAGAGGTTCCCAATTCAGTACCTGGAATTACCACTGAGACTTGGGAAACTCAAAAAGGCGGACTGGCTCCCCATCATTGACAAGGTTGATAAACGTCTTACTGATGGAAAGGGAAAGCCCTCTCCCTGGGAGGGAGGGTTACTCTCATTAATGCAGTCCTGTCTAACTTACCTACCTATTATTTTTCCTTCTTCGAGAAGCCTCGATGGGTGATTCAAAGAATTGACCGGACTAGGAAACGTTTCTTGTGGAAAGGGGCAGACCCAGACCGGGGAGGTTACCATCTAATCAGATGGGAGAAAGCTTGCATGAAAAAGATCCACGGAGGCCTGGGCATTATTGATCTCCGGGACATGAATCTGGCTCTTCTGGGTAAATGGTGGTGGAAGGTTTTTCACCCCAATAGAGAAGGGTGACAACAATTCGTCCAGGGTTACTTGCGCGGGAACGGTACTAGAAGTCTAGGCTTCAGGGTAGGCCCT
Organism: Hemerocallis citrina; assembly: GCA_017893485.1. NCBI lineage: Eukaryota > Viridiplantae > Streptophyta > Magnoliopsida > Asparagales > Asphodelaceae > Hemerocallis > Hemerocallis citrina. The sequence goes on from CM030366.1 coordinate 150,312,128, forward strand.
AGAGTGTCTCACTTCTGAAAAGGAGTCGCTAAGACGTACGAACCATTCAATAGCTGTGTTCAATCAGTCATAGGCAATGGCAGACTCACCAAGTTCTGGTGGGACAAGTGGTGCGCAGATCATTCTCTCAAATCCATGTTCCCGGATCTATATGAGCAAGCATCCCTACCACACTGTACGGTGGCAGCAGCCTGGAAAAGAGGCGTTTGGAATCCAACCTTCAAACAGCCGCTCGACACGGAGTCCCTGCGCAGACTGACGGTACTTAAGACTTATATCACTAGCACCGGAATTAGATGCTCTCAGGGTCCCGACAAGATGACCTGGGATCTGGAGAAGAACGACAAGTTCTCGGTTCGCTCACTGTACAACCGTGTCCACTTTAGGGGTTGCACACCAAAATGGTCAAACATCGTGTGGAAAACAAAGGCGCCCCTCAAGATTAAAGTGTTCATCTGGTTAGTATTGAACGATGCAATCTTAACCAGGGAGAACCTGAGTAAGCGACAACCAAATTTGGACGCACAGTGTGGGTTCTGCCAGATCAACTTGGAAACCAGAGAACGCCTGTTCCTACACTGTCCTAGGAGCAAAGCGGTGATGGTCGAGGTCCTCAGTGCACTAGGGACGAGTCTTTACCCTAACTCATACGAAGACCTATGGGTAGGGTCCCTATTTGCGACGGAACGAAGGGAGATGAGAAAGGCGTGGTTTCTCGTGATCGCCGTTATGACTTGGGTGCTTTGGCTAGATAGAAACAATTTTTATTTCCGTAGAACCTGCAATTCCATTTCTGGTAATTTAAGTCATATTATGCATCTAATCTCATTTTGGGCCAATGTGGCAGCAGCAGGTCCCAGGGGCAGAATTGCTACAGTGTTTCAAGTACAGGACTTTGACGATGAGGAGATCGAGATTGGCCCGACGATTGATTGAGCCATGAGGCACGAGCTGTGTTACCCACCACCCCAGGGCTTGTTGGGGGGAAAGATGTTTTTGTACGTTGCGTTGTTTGTTTTATCCCGCCCACCATGTTCCGGGGGGAGAATGGTTTTGCTGTTTTCTTTTTAGGAATTTTGATGTATGCTCAGTACTCTGAGTTTTTTTTATTAATTGCTGATTAATGAAACAGGGTGGCCAGATTCCACCTTCTCCTTCAACAACAAAAAAAAAAAAAAAAAAAAATTTGACACTAATCTCAAATTTCAATAATATGCATAATAATCCTATAGGTCTTATTCCATAAAAAATATATATTGGATTTTGGGGGAAATGTTGAAGGACAGAAGAACTTTCGTTCGTTCCCCCTTTTCTTTCCTTTTTCTTCTTTTAATTTTGGTTAGACGAAAGAAGGTTTTTCGTCCGATCACCGTTTGGGTTTTTTTTTAAATTTGGTCAGACGCAAGATGATCTTGCGTCCAACACTTTTTTAAAAATGTAACGCCCCAAAATTTTTTTTTTTGACTGCAAACTCAAATCTTTCAATTTCTATATCACTTTAATCATAAACTAAGAAAGTTATATTTCAGGAAAAATTTTGACAGAGTCTCCCCTGTAAATTTTGCCCCGAAACACAAAAAGCTTACGGAATTCTGCTCAAAATTCCGTAGCTCACAATCAACATAATATTTTCATGGGCTCCCCAGGCCAAAATGAGCAGATACACACATGCAATATAATATAATGCTCTGGGGGCCAAACACATAACAGATTATCAAATATCAATTAAAAACTAAAAATTTCTTTGAAAAACGAGGTAAAATTTTAGAAAAAACCCTTGTAAAACCTACCACAAAGTCCAGTACTCCACAACGAGGTGGGTACGGGTCACAAACATACCACATCACCCCGCACTATACTCATCGTCATCTTATACATGCTTATACACCCATAATACAATTTAAATCATAAATTTCACTATTCCTATAACTAAATAATACAAATTTTTAAAATAAAAAGTTATACTACCATTCCACGCCTCACCTCTGCACTGATGAGAACCTGCAACAGTGAGGGATCTAGGGTAGTCCTCAGACTCCCCTAACCCCCCAAACATTAAGGGGTTAGCCATTTCTGGTGTGAGTATAGTTATTAATCAAATAACAAATTAAAATAGTATAAAGAAAATAAATTAAACTTACGAATGCCAAATAAGGCAACCTGAATCTTGAATACAACAACATCGTCAATACAATGACATATCAACTACTCTGCCAAACCTGCATTCAACTATTTAATTATCCATACTTCCCACATTTCATAATACACTTCACATCAACCTCGTATATATATACATACTTATCTTACATTCACCTAATACGAATATTCATCTTTCCACACTTATCGTTATATCAGCATTTCACTATTTATATTAATATAACTACATGATGTTATTACATCATTTCTCCAACTCTATTTAGCCATGCGTTTCATTTGCTTATATTATGTCCTCAACACACACATTCATCCTGGAAGTTGTGCCGAGGCAGGTAGTTCCCACCATTTCCCCAGAAATAGCAGGCGAGTAGTTCCCCGACACACTTCCAAGGTACACAAACTCATATCACAACATACTTTCTTTAATTACCATTTTCATACCCAATCTCATAATACAGGTATTTATTTTATTGTTATAAAAAGTATCACATCATAAACATATGCATCTATTCTCATAATATCACCTTCCTTCATGTCTTATGACATAATTACCACATCTCATTGCACATGCGATTTACTCACATTTCAACACATCATTAACACCTCATTAATTAGAATACTTATACTTATTACATCAAACCATGTTTTATAGCTCATTCCCATCTTATTATATCACTCTAGTAATTTCTCATTCTTATAAACAATAAATCTTATTATCATTTTCACTTAATCCCCAAACACAATCTGGGGTCACAACATATCACACCCCATAGCCGATAGCTTGGATAATAATCACCGCACCTCAAACACACAGTTTGTGTAATATCACATCACATCTCAAGCCGATAGCTTGGTTATTAATTCACTTCAATCACTCATCATCTTCACTTTATTTAACTCTTCATTTCGACTAATCATTACCACTATCATACCAACTCACCCTGCGAATTATGCCAAGGCAAGTAGTTCCCACCATTTCCACAGAAATAGCGGGCAGGTAGTTCCTTGACACAATTCCAAGGTACAACTCACATCAACTGTATTTTACTTTAATGATCACACACATAATACAATTACTTCGTATTATTCATGATAACACATCTCATTTATTATTATTATTTTCATCTTAAATTAACCACGTACTGCATTTATCACTTCTTTTCATACACTAACTCATAACTCATTTTCTTTCACATTTACTTCATTCACAACTACTTTCTTTCTCATCCAAAATTCACTATTCACTATCTACTTTCTTTACTATCCCATTTATTATTAATACTTATTTATTCTTTATTCTCAACTCATAATATACTTACTTCACTATTTCATTTCAGCTTATACCAAACACTTCTCTTTCTCATTCACATTTCATATCATATTCATTTTACCCTAGGTCTATTCTAGAGTTTCAATTCTCTCTCAGGTCTACCCTGAGGTATCATATCTCTCTCCGGTCCCACCGGAGGTATCTACTCTCCCAGGTCTACCCTGGGGTATCATCTCTCTCTCCGGTCCCACCGGAGGTATCTACTCTCTCCGGTCTATCCGGAGGTATCTGCACTCCCAGGTCTACCCTGGGGTATTATCTCTCTCTCCGGTCCCACCGGAGGTATCTACTCTCTCCGGTCTATCCGGAGGTATCTGCACTCCCAGGTCTATCCTGGGGTATCATATCTCTCTCCGGTCCCACCGGAGGTATCTACTCTCTCCGGTCTATCCGGAGGTATCTGCACTCCCAGGTCTATCCTGGGGTATCATATCTCTCTCCGGTCCCACCGGAGGTATCTACTCTCTCCGGTCTATCCGGAGGTATCTGCACTCCCAGGTCTATCATGGGGTATCATATCTCTCTCCGGTCCCACCGGAGGTATCTACTCTCCCAGGTCTACCCTGGGGTATCATCTCTCTCTCCGGTCCCACCGGAGGTATCTACTTTCCCAGGTCTACCCTGGGGTATCATATCTCTCTCCGGTCTATCCGGAGGTATCTACACTCCCAGGTCCATCCTGGGGTATCAACTCAAGTCAACCGAACTTATTGCCATTAACATTTTCTTTTCATATTATCACCACCTTTTCAATGCATCACACAAAAAAAAATATCACTGTAATTAATATATAAAATCATCACATCATAATATTACACATCACATCTGTACTGTATTATTTATTTGATCATTACCTCACACATCATGAATATATCATACTATTTATTATCTCATTCCCACACGTTTGCATAAGCCCAGTAGGTTAACACATCACAACACCATATACACATAGATATATATACACAATACATTACCATCACCCTTAATATTTAAAACCACATCAATCCACCATATACCGACATCCTTATATACATATAACTCACCCCCATATATATAACTAATTTATCGTCTGTAAATTTATATCAATACACGAGACGAATATTTCATCGTCATATCGCATACCAACACCGAACACTAATTTCCCTTTACACATACACCTTATTCTGGGATTCATATTCATCATTTAAATTATACTAAAATTTTCTTAAAATAACAAATACATAAACACATTAATACTCACATAGCATCCCGTGAAGACTCGAAGCGCCAGCACATCGTTCCACATCCAAATCTGCTAACATATCCTATTATCAAATTTCAACACAATTAAGGCTCAAATTATCCAAATCAATCACAGAAAATAATAATACTACTTCTAATATCACTCAGGCATTTTATTGGACGTCTGGGATACACACGTGCTATGCACGTAATAGACAAATTTCTACAGGGGTTTTTATCCTCTAAACAATTACTCGAACCACTCCCAAATTATTCTAATGGCTAAACTACAATTTCTACTACCATGCGGAAGATAATTCATATATATAAAATTCTCATTTCCAAACCCAAAACCCTAATTTATTAGCAACTTGCAACTTCTCCATCAACTTACTAATTCCTTAACCCTAACATCAAAATGAACTACTCACCAACTTCATATTCCATTACTAAGCAAAATAAATTAAAAGCACATAAAAATACACAAATAAATTCAAAGGGATATACCTCCACTAATTCCTTTCTCCAAATCGACTCCGCCATGAGCTAGAGCACCCTTCAATTAGCCTACCCTCCGAATTAATTTGAAGAAGACGAAGAAAAAGGGGGGGATTTGGCCGGGCCCATCGGCCGAATGGGTTCGGCGTGGGTATTGGGGTCGGGATCAGAAAAAGAAAAGAAGGAAGAAGAAGAAGAATGGGAAAAGGGGGGGGTTTATTATTATTAAAATAAATAAATAGATAAATGATTAGGAATATTACACATAAGTCCCCTAATCTCAAAAATATTTCAAATAAGCCCCCAACCCTTACACTTTTTTAAAAATACTAACAATGTAAAATATATAAAATCGTCTCATAATAATCCTCCAACAATTGAAAATAAGGTAAACAATATTCCTTCACACAAAACTCAATTCATAACCCCCAATATATCAATAACGCCAATCCACCACAAATATCCATACCGATATCAATATTTAAATAAAATATACAAAAATAATTTTCACCACTCAAAATATATAAAAACAGACATTTTTGATATTTTAAAAATTCAAGGTGTTACAAAAAAAAAATTAGGATCGGACGCAAGATCATTTTGCGTTCGACACCCTTTTTTTCACATCAAACGCAAGATCATCTTTCGTCCGAGAAAAAAAATTAAAATGTACGCAAGATGATCTTTCGATTTCTATATTTGGAAAATTTATATATTGTCTCTAAAATATAAACGTGTACTGTTTCTATATTTCCAAAATTTGGAAATATAGAAAATGACTATAGTACCTCCTTTCCTATAATTTTCAAATTATGAAAATATAGGGACGATTGTTGATGCTCTTACTGCCTTTAAGAGCATCCACAGTCGTGATTGTTAGAAAATGCATAAATGCATATTTTACATATAACATTTTGACAGTTTGGCGCAGTCGTCGAATGGTAGTTTATAGCAATTTAATAATATAAATAAATAAAAATCAGACAGAACTTGACTTCGCGTCCCACGATGTTAAAGAATTTTTTATGATTTTTATTAATTAAAAACATTTTGGTGGGCCCCTCCTTGGACGCAACTCCTCTTTGCGTCCAAGAAGTTGTCAGCTTGCTATATGTTTTCAAATTCCATTTTTTAAAACAAAATACGTCGGACGGAACTTCACTTTCCGTCTGACGAATTAAAAAAATATTTATTTTCGTCGGACGCAAATTGAAGTTGCGTCTCTTATAGTATGCATTTTGCTATATCTTGTGCCATTTATTGCAATCTACTATTGCTTTTTATGCCAAAAATACATAAATAGCAAACGGCTGTAACTCGCCGTTTGCTGTAAAATACATTTTTTGCATAAATAGCACATGTCGTTTGCTATAAAATGTATTTTTCGCATTTAGCACATGACTCTGAATGCTCTAACATGGAACCTACAAAAAAGCTTCGATGTTAGGATTTGAATTTCTACTGTACTTTTTAGTACTAAAAAAGTACTAGGTAAGTGGTAAATACCAGTCGTTCATCAGGTAATGTTCGATGGACAGCTAATAATTGATCATGTAAAAAAACCATCACTATCTTATTGAAGCAACTTAGATCACCCACAGTGGGGGTTATCTTCACTTTTCAAGATACCCCTGAGCATTAAAAAATAATAATAATAATAATAAATCATCTTTGCCACATCACTCGGGTCTCGATCAAGACTGATACAAACAAATTCCAGCTCAAGCTCTATAACCATCAAATAGCAGAAAAACTCCTTTATTGATTTGAATACAAACCAGTTTACAAGATTTTAGGGTTGAGAAGAAGATAATTTGGAAAAAACAAGGGAAGATTCTTGAGGAAGAAGACAAAGAAGTTTGTTACAATTTTCTATATCCTCATTCTTTTGTTTCTACCTATTTATACAATCAAATCTCCTCGCTCAATTGCTAATGTTCATTTGGCGTCTCACTCATCTTTAAATCCTATCTGTCCATTTTAGCCCGTGCGTGACCCGTGCTTCCTTTTCCCAGTACAAAGTCTTTCAAGTGTGCAGGTTGAGCTCTGTTCCTCCTCACCATCTGTGCACAGTAGCGCCAGCTTCATCATACTCTGCTTCATCTTCTGCCATCACCGACTGTGTATTCGCATCAATACCATCCCCTAATGAAAGAACCTTGCCCTTAAGGTTCAATTGGGGAAAAGAGTTCTTGATCGCTGCTGCATTTTCCCAACTATCTTTCCCTGCATCAAAAATTGCTCTTCACTTACAGGTTCCTTTTTAATTGTTCTCCTTCCAAGAACTGCAGTTGGCTGAAAAATACACACAATTGTCTCCTTGGACTGCAGGTATATCTGAGGGCAATCCTTCAGGAACTTCACCATAAAATTTCTTCAACAGGGATATATGAAACACAGGGTGGACCTTTGCATCTGCAGGTAATTGCAGCTCATAATCTACCTTTCCTATTCTCTTTATAACTTGGTAAGGTCCATAATACCTTTTCGCTAGCTTCTGACAATTCCTCTGCTCCATAGACTGTTGGCGATAGGCTTGAAGCTTGACATACACCAATTCACCTTCTTTGAACTCGTTTTCACTTCTGTGTGCATCTGTTTTATTCTTCATCCTTACTTGGGCTTGAAGTAGATTTTGTTTCAACTTGCACAGTATGTCATGTCGTAAACTCGGATCCAAGTCCACTACAGCATTGGATGCACAACCAGGTACATAATCAGGTAGCTTTGGAGCCTTTCTTCCATACATAACTTCAAAGGGACTCATGCCTGCCGAAGAATGCCAAGAAGTATTGTACCAATACTCCGCTAGTGGTAAAAACTTCACCCATCTCCTGGGTTCCTCATGTACAAATGCCCTTAGATACTGCTCAATGCATTTGTTCACTACCTCAGATTGGCCATGTGTTTGTGGATGGTAGGATGTGCTTGTCTTCAAACTTGTGGCTTGCATTTTGAACATCTCCCTCCAAAAATTGCTCAAAAATATAGGGTTTCTATCTGAGACTATGGACTTCGGTATCCCATGAAGTTTTACTATATGTGTTGCAAAAGCCTCTGCTACCTTAACTGCAGTGAAGTTATGAACAAGTGGAACAAAATGACTTCCCTTTGACAACCTATCCACAACCACTATAATAGCTGTCTTCCCTTGAGAATTTAGCAACCCAATTACGAAATCCATTGTCAAGTCTTCCCATATTTGATCAGGTATAGGAGTGGCTGTAGTAGACCCCCTGGCTTAGTAGACTCATACTTGGTCTCTTGACAAACCCTGCACTGCCTGATAAAATCATTTATATCTTTGTGCATATTCTTCCAATAAAAGGACTCTTTCACCCTTCTGATGGTCTTTGCAACTGACCCCCAATTCGAGCAAAGTGCCACTCAAATAAAATTTCTGCCAACAGTGCCTTAGGCACCCAAATTCTTCCTTTATACCACAATAAGCCCTCCCTCCACAACATGAAGGGTCTGGCAACTGGATTGAATCTGAGTTCCTCAATAATTGCACTGCATTCATCATCCCTCAAGAGCTCCTCTCTGAGTCTATCTAATATCATAAGCCTTGGCTTGGATACTGCTGACTCCATATACTGATACTCAAGTTTATGCACCCTTGACAAGCCATCTACAGCTGAATTAAGTTTCCCTGCCTTGTACAAGATTTTAAAATCATACCCCGCCAACTTAGAAATCCATTTTTTTTGTTCAGGTGTTTTGTCACCATATTATGAAGACTTTGTTGATCATTGTGAATGATGAACTCTCTCCCCAACGAATACTGCCTCCACTTCTTAATGGCCTCTATTATTGCATACATCTCTCGCACATAAGTGGATGCAACTTGCATTCTTGGACTCATCATCTTACTAAAGAATGCTAAGGGATGCCCATCTAGCTGCAAAACTGCTCCAATTCCTTTACCCGAAGCATCAGTTCCCACAATGAACTGTTTTGAGAAATCAGGCAAGGCCAACACATGAGTATGTTGCATTGCATGTTTGAGACTTTGGAAGGCCTTCTCTGCCTCTTCTGACCAAGCAAAGGCATCCTTTTGCAGTAAACCAGTAAGTGCAATTGCGATAGAGGCATACCCCTTTACAAATCTTCTATAATAGCCAGTTAAGCCCAAAAATGCTCTCAAATGCTTTACATTATGTGGTCGATGCCACTCCTGCACAGCCTTAACCTTTGTATCAGATGCCTTAATGAAATATCATGTACCAAATACTCCATAGACTGCCTTCCAAATGCACATTTACTTTTCTTCACATAAAATAGAATTTGCTCCAATAATTTCGAAACCACTGACAAATGGTGCAGATGAGAATCCCAATCCCTACTATATACCAATATATCATCGAAGAAAACTAGCACAAACTTTCTCAGATAGGGCTTGAATTCATTGCAGCTTGGAACGTAGAGGGTGCGTTTGTAAGGCCGAAAGGCATAACTAAAAACTCATAATGCCCCTCACGAGTTTTAAATGCAGTCTTCTCCACAACAACAGCTTGGACTCTGATTTGGTGGTAACTAGCTCTTAGATCAAGCTTGGTAAAGTATTGGCACTATACAGTTCATCAAACAACTCTTCTGCAGTGGGTATCGGAAATTTATCTTTTATAGTTATAGTGTTCAAAGCTCTATAATATACACAAAATCTCCATGTGCCATCCTTCTTTCTGACCAATAGAACTGGGGAAGAAAAGGGGCTCTTACTATGCCTTATAATGCCCTGCTCCAACATTTTTTCCACTTGTTTCTCTATTTCTTCCTTTTGAAAATGGGGATATTTATATGGTCTGACATTTGTAAGAGCAACTCCAGGTAGCAAATGAATTGGATTATCACAACTTTGATTGGAGGAAGGTCTATAACTTCATCAAATAGAGATGCATGTTGTTAAATTATCTTTTCACCATCACTATGAATGGACTGATCTTTTTCTTCTTCTTGCTGTATCAAGTGGTAATATTGGCCTATAGAGTTAGTGTTTACTTCCCTTCGTAATGTTGTCAGTTGCATTTGTTGTGGACTCAACTCATCCCCTCTGTGCAGCTTCACCCTTTGCTGGTTATAAGTAAACTCCATAGTCATGTCAGTGTAATCAAACAGCAATTTACCCAGCAATTTCAACCATTGCACTCCTAAGACAATATCAGATCCATATATGGGCAGTACATACAAATCAATCGTGAATGTGTAGCCTTGTATTGTAACAGGTAACCATATACACTTCCCTTCGCAATGCAGGAGCTGACCATTCCCTACTCTCACACTGAAATTAGTAGATGGCTGCATAGGTATGTTCAAAAATTTAACCAATCTTGCTTGAATGAAATTGTTGGTGCTACCAGAATCTATAAAGACTTGCACAGGAGTTGAGGCAACAAGACCTGGGACTCGTAAGGTTCTCAAAGAGTCTTGACCTGCAAAAGCTTGGAATGAGATTTCGGGTGCACATGTATCATTCCCAACACCATCATTTTGAATATAATCATCTACTTGGCAATCCTGCTATGGCCTCTGATCGATCTGCTCATCTTCATCGAATAACAGCATGAGAAATTGCTTTTTGCACCGATGACCTGGTATATATGTTTCATTGCAATTGAAACACAACCCTTTCTCCTTTCTCATAGCCCATTCAGCTGGGGGAATTCTTCTAACAGCTAGCTTCGAAGATGGTGAAGTCTGTGATGGAACAGAAGATGTTGTGATTGAAGGTGTGGGTAATAAGGGTGGAAGATTACTAGGTGGGGGTTGCCATGGAGGTCTATAATTGCTACTCTTATTCCACATTAATCTCTTATCAATAAACTTCTCTTCTTGCAATCTAGCCAGACCAATTGCATCTGACAACGACGCTGGCTTGTGAGCTAACACTTCATGCCTAATATCAGGTTTCAACCCTGAGATATAGTTACTCATAATGTGTGCCTGTGATAAGCTACTTATTTTGTTCATCAACATGTAAAACTGGTCTTGATACTCTGCTAACGACGCAGTTTGTGTCAATTTAAACAACTGAACAGTGTGATCGACGTAGGGAAATCTCACATCTAACTCCTTCACAAACACCTCCCAATTAGGAAATTCACCATTACTGAACTTGTACTGAAACCAAGCTAAAGCTTTTCCTTCCATATAGAAGGAAACTAGATTCAACTTCTGCTCATTAGGTGTTTGATGATAAGGAAAAAATTGATTGGCCTTAAAAAGCCATCCCATCAGGTTGGTGCCATCAAACCTAGGAAAATCCAACCTAGGATTCTTGAAAGAGCTTGTGTGATTATGAGCAGCGTTAGAATTCCTTACAGTGATCAAATTCTCTATCCAGTTACTTTCTGGTGATGCTGCTTTGTTCAAAGCTTGATCGAGTCGATATTCTACTGACTGAAATCGATGACTGATGTCCACCATTAGCGTCTTCAGCGCTTCGACATCATTAGTAAGTGTCCGCAACTGGTCACCATGGAATCAAATGGCCTCCTTCATGTCATCAAGTGATCGTCTCCCATCCACCATTGACGTTGCTCACTTCGATGATATACTAATCAGATTTCTGAATCCAAACGATGAAAGCACCAAATTTATACAAACAAATTCCAGCTCAAGCTCTATAACAATCAAATAGCATAAAAACTCCTTTATTGATTTGAAAACAAACCAGTCCACAAGATTTAGGGTTGAGAAGATGAGAATTAGGGAATAACGAGAGAAGATTCCTGAAGAAGAAGACAAAGAAGTTTGTTACAATTTTATATATCCTCATTCTCTCATTTCTACCTATTTATACAATCAAATCTCCTCACTCAATCGCTATTGTTCATTTGGCGCCTTACTCATCTTTAAATCCTATTTTTCCATTTCTTAGCCCGTGCGTGACCCGTGCTTCCTTTCCCCAGTACAAAGTCTTTCAAGTGTGCAGGTTGAGCTCTGTTCCTCCTCACCTTCGATGTATCAGTCTGTGCACATTTTGCAGCGCCAGCTTCTTCATGCTCTGCTTCATCTTCAGCCATCACCGACTGTGTTTTCGCATCAAAGACCCAGTATTTTCCTCATTCTCCCGAACTTTTTTCCAAAACGATCCACTTTTTTAAAGTATTTACTAAACTGACCCACTTTCGAAACTATTTACCAAATTGACCTACTTGCTATCTCAGATAGCGGGTTCTCATTTTTCAGAGAAATTTTGAACATACAATTTTTATATGAAATATACATAACTACACTCGCTATCTCAGATAGCGAGTGTAGTTATATATATTTCATGTTCAAAATTGCTCTGAAAAATGAGTACAACAACACTCGCAATCTGAGATAGCGAGTTTATTTGAACTAGACTCACTATCTTAGATAGCGAGTGTAGTTGTATACATTTCATCTTCAAAAAATTTCTGAAAATTGAGTACAACTACACTGGCTATCTGAGATAGCGAGTCTAGTTCAAATGAACCCGCTATCTCAGATAGCGAGTGTTGTTGTATGCATTTCAGGTAGAGTTAATATAGAATGGATTTATAGTGTGTTTTAGTTGAGTATATTTTTTGTTAGTTCTTACTTACCTCATCCTATCATTTTCAACTGCAACTATTAATGCTAATTATACAACAAATTAAGCGCGTATCACTATTGCAATTAACAAATATGTAGTCAATTGAAGAGTGCAAAGCTTTGCAGCTACTACCAAACAACAGCTATAGTTATTATTATTGCATGTCATAACAGTTGAACGGCAATATTACATGCAATAGTGTTTGCCAACTCAAAACCCTAAACCCATCATCCAAGATCCCGAATTGTGCATTTTAGTTAATTGTGCATATTTAGTTTAGTTTGAGATATAGTCACTTTATTTTTATCTGAGATATTATATGGCATAATGGATGTGTGTTTAAAGCCAAGTCATTATGCATACAGGAAAATTTTGAGATCGTCAATTTTTGTGGAAAATAAAATAACTAGGCTCGCTATCCTAAATAGCGATCCTGGTTCGAAGAGGCTCGCTATCTGAGATAGCGACTGTGAGAATTGCGAGTTTCCAAAGACTTTGAAGTCTCTAAAAAATTACAAATTCTCACTTGGATGATTGGTTTAGGGTTTTGAGTGTGGGAGTAGAGAGCGTTGTGAGTGATGAAGTGGATCTCAATAGATTTTGAAATGATTTTGTTGATGAAATAACAAATTTGGGAGGCTACGATTTTGGGTTTATTTCGGAGTTGGAAATGACACTCGCTATCTCAGTTAGCGAGTGTGGTATAAACGCACTCGCTATCTGAGATAGCGAGTCTAAACTTGGTATTTTTCTTGAAGTTTTTCTCCAAGTGGAGGAGAAACACCTCAACATACACTCGCTATCTCAGTTAGCGATGTTGTTTTCACCAAACTCGCTATATAAGATAGCGAGTCTAAACTTGGAAATTTTTTTCACGTTTTGTAACACCCCGAATTCCAAAACAGACTGAATTCGAAGTTCCACAGGATCTTTACACTTCTCTTCGTATAATTTTACAAGAAAATAAAAACTTTTGTTATATCAGAGTTACATTTACATTTACATTTATATAGCGGAAGAAATTTACAATAATTACATGAATAAAAATATACAACATTTGAATCAATCTTCAAGCATCATGCATACTTTAATCTTGCCAATCTTTTTAACCTGCATAGAAAACTGTGGGCGCGTCAGTTGCTTACAACCGACGAAATATTATACACGGCCATCCTCACTATGCCGAATAGTATAACGATTTTCCATACTTAAACAAACCACAAACTTGGTCACAGACAAAGCTACAGAGGGACTATCCTATTGATGTCGTGTTGTGCTGTGTTCTTAGTCCATAATGCAGTTGTTTACATTATATGGCACTAATGCGCACTTGTTCAGAGTCTATGCAGCCCATACTACATAGGTCCGAGAGCAAGCCCTTAATCATTCTTCATCTTGTAGGGTTCAATCCCTCGCCATGACTTAATCTACTACAGTAACTACAGTAAGTATCCTAGGCGTTTTATGAGTTACGAGCCCACGTCTAGGCGCCCTAGAGTGAACCCCACGCACTGACACATGACTCATCAGGTAGGCATCCTGTGGTCAATTCCCCTCCTACCATAGACATGGCACTACCCGTAGTCATTAGATCACCCCATAAGCGTCGCCACCGGGACGGTACTCTGGAGTAGTATTCATGCCCTAATCATGATGCATCATGGGACATCCTGTGAATACTCTCACGCCGCCAATCCAATGGCCCTCATACTCATATTTTTTTCTTACGTTCATCACATCTTCAATATGTATCTAATCCTTATGTATAATTGAAGGGCAAAATTCTAGAATCTAGCATTACTCCTTCATCGGTCTTTTCACATCAATCATTATTAACGACCCAAACTTGGTCAAAATATCAAAATCCTCTTTTCCATATTTTTCATTCTTGCCGACGTAGAGTTATAGCTAAAGATTCTAGTCTAAGTCCCCCTTTCACTTTTATAGATGAAAAACATATTTGTTCACACAATTGCACATTTCGATAAGTTCTCTTTTTCTCATACTTCCATGCACAACTTGCATACTCAATTTCTCATTTAATTTTACTCGACACTTATGAGTGAAAAATCTCAATTTATCTCTTTGCAATTCTTTCTATAATCAAAAAAAAAATTTCATTTCTTTGTTTTGTAGTTTCAAAAGATCAAAACTAAGATTAATACTTCACTCTTGATTTTGTACTCTTATTTCACATTTTTGAGGTCCACATGAAAAATATAATTTTATTAAGTCCATATATTTTCTAAAATTTTCTAATATTTTTCTCAGTATTTATTTTATTTTTAAAACCAAAAAATGGTCAAGTGTAAAGAAAAGAAAAAAAATGATTTTCTCCCATAAATTTTGGCCTTAACCAGTTTCGAACCCGCACACACGCAGCCAAGGTGCACAGTCACCGAAAATCAACCCCACGCGCTAGCCAAAAGGGACAAGTGCCCAAACTGTTATAAAGGGAGAGTGAATGGGGTTTGAGTTCAGTTCTCGGCATTTGGGAAAATCAAAAATTTTTAAAGTAAAAAAGCCTCTGCCGAGACTCGAACCCACACAAACAGGGTACCACACCGCTACAGTAACGCAACTAGCGCCCCCTCTATAACCAGTATGACCAAAGTGACTAACTGATATAGGATTAGTTTAAAATAGGTTTATGTCGAGTCTTTGTTTATTAGAAATGTTTCATTTTTCAAAACTCATAACTTCGTTTCTTCTTCACTTAAAGCCATAAAATTTTTCAGAATAATGAGTTTACATTTATTTAACAAATCAGTGTTTAAAAGAAATTTTTTTGACATTAAAACAAGTATTTTTTCACTCTATTTGTATTTTATGTCTACAATTTGCAAAATTTCACTTTAACAAACCCTCTACCCAATTCTTTGCATTATGACTTTATTAAAGAAGTATTAATGTTTTCCCCTCTTTTATCCATAATACGCATAAACATAGTTGCATTCCTTGAACAAGTGTTACAATGGTTCAATAAGCGCAAAAATTAATAATTTCATCTACTAATCATTCATAAGCATTTTTCTACAATCACATGGTTCTAATTTCACAATTTCATGGCAATAAGTCAATTTAACTACATTAGACATGAATTGTAACTTATAGCATGCAATTCATCAAGCATTTACTCAATCATCTACCAAGTCCTTTTTAGAGCCAACAAGTGATTATCTTATTAGTTCTTTTAGCATTCTTATATATCAAAAATTCCTAGCATGATGTCTAAGATTAGAAGTATAGAAAAACACCCACCTATTTGAAGAAAAACACTATAAAAGCTCCTAGAATCCCCTTGAACACGCGAGTGGTCATTCTCCTCCTAGTTTGAGCCACCACGATTGCCTCCTCCTCCTTGCCTAGTGAAACCCGAGCCTCCCCTTTCCTTGGTGAAATGGCCAACCTTCAAGAATGGAACACACACACAAACTATAACACTCTCAATCTTTTTCTAACTCTCTCAATCTTTCTTTTACTCTCTTATGTATTACTTTCTTTATTTTCTTTACAAAATTTTCTTAGTGTGTTGTATGCATACAAGAGGGGTATTTATACTAGTTTTAGGGTGAAATGGAGGGCTATGATTGCATTAGATGGTTGTAGATGAATGACTAGGATACATTGGGAAGTTGTAGCAACCACCCATGAGCAAGTAACCACCTATCCACTAAGCCACTCCTCCACTTCCCTTGATTTCAATCCGGCCTAGGTAGAAAGGGTGTGCATTGCACACTCTAGTGCATGCACGTGCCAAATGTAGCACCCCTAACTACTAGTTGTACATGATCATTTAATTAATTGTCTAAAAAAATGATCTACACTACAAGTCATATGATTTAAAAGAGAAAATAACTAGTGGGCTTTCAAATTAGTGGGCTCAAACTCCATGAGCTAATTAAAATAAATCAAATAATTAGAATGGGCTTAAAGTAAACAATTAGGCTTTTAGAATCTAGTTAGGCTTTCAAAAATAAAAGAGAGATAGGAAAAATGTTTATTCATGCTACAAGATAAAATATTTTTATAGAAAATGCACATGAATTTGTACGTGCAACACACGTAAATTCACAAACCTTTCATTTAATTAAAAATAAAGATCCAGGGTATTACACGTTTTAACACCTTAACATACACTCATTATCTCAGACAGCGAGATTATTTTCACCAAACTCGCCATGAAAGTGAGTGGGTTATTTTGGTAAATACTTTCAAAAGTGGGTCAGTGTGGTAAATACTTTCAAGAAGTGGGTCATTCTGGTGAAAAAATCAATTCTCTTTACTTTTAGGTGGGCGCCACATGTGCAACGACAATATTTTTAGCTATGTACACACAAAATTCTAAATTATTATTTTTTGTTGTTTCTCTTCCCAATTCGATAAAGACTCGCCTTTCCCAACGGTGATGACATTTATACTAAACTTCTTGTTGGGAATAACGAGTTTAGTTCACAATTTCGAAAGAAGACTCGCTGTTCCCAATGACGATGACATTTATACTAGAATTGCTGTTGGGAACGACGATGATGTAGGAAATTCACAGAGAGTGAAATATTCTCTTGGACTTGCTGTTAGTGAATTTTTCAAAAAAAAAACTCCTTATAATTTTTTTTTGAACTAAACTCTCTATTCCCAACAGCGAGTCTAGTGTAAATGTCCTCGCCGTTGGGAACAACGAGTCTTCATTAAAAATTTTGAACTAAACTCGATGTTCCCAACATCAAGTCTCGTATTAATGTCCTCGCCGTTGGGAACAACGAGTCTTCATTGGAAAATTTTGAATTGAACTCACCATTGAGAACGGAGAGTTTCTCAAAAAATTAGCACTAAACTCGCTGTATCCCAACGGCGAGTTTAGTAGTCTTTATTGGAAAATTTTGAATTGAACTCGACATTGGGAACGACAAGTTTTTCAAAAAATTAGCACTAAACTCGCCGTATCCCAACAATGAGTATGAAACAACTAAACTCGCCGTTGGGAATAACGAGTTTAGTTGTTGAGTCCACAAACGCAAATATTTTGACAACTGTCCTATAAGTGCAAATATTTTCAAAAAGTGGCATACTAAAAAAAGAAATTCCAATTTCACCACTCATCAATATCCAATTTTATCTTGCCTCCTATCATTTCAAACTCACATATCAACATAATTTTATACCAATCTCAACTTTCACATAAACAATCAATGTCTTCAAATTCATCTCTTTCTTCTTCTTCTGAACTTGAAAGAAACATTGATTCCATCATGGATGAGTTCTTTGTTACTGAAATGATGAGGCTCTCCATCATTTTTAGAAATCGTGGACCTATCGAGCGTGTTGTAAGGCAATGTCAAACACAAGCGTCTGCAAGCCGAAGTAGAGATAACATAGATTGAGGTCGGAAGATGGTCACAACCGCCTATATATGGACTACTTCACCGTCAATCTTTTTTAGACCGAATTTCAATTTCGACGTAGATTTCGAATGTGAAGACATGTATTTCTTTGCATAGTGGAGGCCCCTAGAAATCATACTCCATATTTCCACCAGAGGGTCAATTGCACCGGTAGTTGCGGTCTTTCACCGTTGTAGAAGTGCACCGCGATTATGCGCATAATGGCTTATGATGTTTCACCCGATGTTGTTGATAACTACATGCGAATATGTGTAAGCATTGCAAATGAATGCCTACAAAATTTTGTTCAAGGTATTATTTCGGTTTTCGGTGACAAGTACTTGAGAAAACCAACAGCGGATAACATTAGTGGGCTTCTTCATGTGGGAGAGATATGTGGTTTCCCAGGCATGATGGGCAGTATCGATTGTATGCGTTGGGTATGAAAAAATTGCCCACATGCATAAAAATGACAATATGCTCAAGGAGATCACAGGAAAACCTTATCATACTCGAAGTTGTCGCTGATTACGACATATGGATATGACACGCATTCTGCGGTGTTCCTAGCACGTGTAATAACATCATCGTATTGGATCAGTTTCCCATATTTGATGATATTTTTGAAGGACGGGCTTCATTGGTGCAGCTTACGGTAAATGGTCACCAATATAATCAAGGCTACTATATGACCGATGGTATTTATCCACCATGAGCTACATTCATCCAATCAATCCGCCTTCCGTAGGGCACTAAGGCAAAATTGTTCGCCCAAGCACAAGAGGCGGCAAGAAGGATGTAGAGCGTGAATTTGAAATACTCCAATCTCGATTTGCAGTGGTTCGAGGCTCAGCACGGATGTACCACGTCAGCTATCTTGAAAACATAATAAGAGCTTGTATCATCTTGCACAATATGATTGTTGAAGATGAACGAGATACTTACGCTCATAATTATGACATTTCACAATATGATCAAGTCGGGAATGGAGATGATAACCCGACAATGGAATACTCTACCGGGAGTATTGCGGAGTTTGCAACGTATATCCAAAATAGAATTAAGTTCTTGATAGGCAAAAACATCAACAATTACAAATGGTCTTGATTGAGAATATATGGCAGTGGACAACAATTGAAGTTTTAATAATTGTAGTTTATATTTAGGCATTCCAATAATTGTAGTTTATATTTTTACTATTTTCTATATTCATGTTGTCGTGTTACAAAATATCAAAATCCCAATAATATTATAGCATCCACAGTCATTTGTGGCAAAATGGCAAAATGACAAAATAGAATTTGACAATTTTCTAAGTTTGTTGCAGTCATTAAATGCAAAATATGGCAATTTCGTAGACAAAATTAAACGAACAAATTCATTACATTTTAAGTTTATTTTTCAACATTATAAAAAATTTTATAAAAAAATTTGGAGGAACGAAACATGATGTTTCGTCCAACCCATTCATATAGTTCTCTACAAACATAGGTGGCAATGCATAAGAAATAACAGGAAACAAGTTGTTTCCTTAGAATTAACAAAACACACCCATTTCCACCCATTGTACACACTCACTGAAACAGGATTGTTTAAATTTAAAAAATCTACAAATTTCATCAGAGAAAACATAATGTTTCGTCCGATGAATTAAAAAATTAATAAAATAATAGGAACGAAACATGAAATATGAAAATTGTTAAATCCTTTCTCAAATATAGCAATGAACTGTTCACAAAAATACAAAAAATGGCAAAATAGACAACGACTATAGCACCGTTTTTTGCAACAAAAAAAAGGCAAAATACCCTACGATTGTGGATGCTCTTATGACTTTTCAACGAAATGTTGATTTCCCACAGTGGCAAAATACCCTACAACTGTGGATGATCTTATGACTTTCAACAATATATTTTAAGTAGGGATGGCAACTGGGCCGGGTCAACCGGCGACCTACCCGCGACCCGGCCTACCAACCCGGCCCGTTTAGCTGCTTGGCGGGTTCGGGTCGAACCCGGTGAACAGTACCGGGTCGACCCGGGTCGCAATTTACGTGAATTGAACTCGCGAAACCCGGTCCACGAACCCGACCCAACTCGCGAATTCAACTCGCCAACCCGCGGGTCGACCCACAGGTTCCGACCCGTTCGACCCGTGACGGGTCGACCGTTGACCCGCGGGTCGAACGGTCGAAATTCCGCTGCTTGCGCTCTGTCTGGGACAGAGCCGTTGGTTTGTTTTTTTTTTGTTTTTTTTTTTGTTTTTTCCCACATATTTAGCCTATAAATATCCCCAAAAATCTCATAAAAAATCACACCTCACTCTCTTACTCTCTCTACTATTATACATCATTTGTAAAGAATTTTTGAACAATTGTAGTATTCATCAAACAAGTGTACAAGGAGGCATATACACGATCAAACTTCGGTCGTATCGGAATCAAAATTCAACGTCTTCAACTCTCTTCAACCCTCGTCAAATCTACTTCAACCTCTTCTCAACTCTTCAATTGCGGAATCGGCAAAGCGCTCCTCCATCTTTTCTATTCTATTCTTATTTTCATGATTTTTTTTACATGCGCGTATTCCACGGTGAACAGTATCAAAATATCACTATCTCTCTTGTTAATTTTTTTTTTTGAGTTGTAGTTAAAATTATTGTTCATTTTTTGAACTTCTCTATCTCAACCCTCTTGTTTTTTAGATTTTTTTGTATAATTCACCGCTCCTACATTGTATATTTTTTTTTACATACTTTAGCACATTACTACATTATGTCTAGATCACGCGGTAGCGGTCGTAGCGGACAAGATTCCTCCTCTTCACATAGGCCACCAATTGTCCCAACTAGTGATCCTGCCCAAGATTACATTGATCCTACTATGGAACAATGTGGTACACACGACGATGTTGTAGGTGACATACAATTAGAAGAAGAACTACAACAACAACAAACCAAAACCACACAACTCCGTAGTAGTAAGAAAAGTAGAGGAGAAACTAGCGATTGGCATAAGTTTTATGATTATATCCTGGACGAACTGTAACGCTCCGAATCCCAAATACACTGAATTCGAGATGTTCTACAGGATCTTTTCGCTTCTCTTAGTACAATTTTACAAGGAAAATTCAAACTTTTTACTTTACATCAGAGTTTACATCAATATTACATTTACATTGCACAGCGGAAGTAAAATTTACAACAATGAAACAAATGTACAACAACATTGAGAAATCTTTAAGCATTTGTTCCTCTTTAATCTTTTTCATGCCATTGATCCTACATACAACACTGTGGGCACGTCAGTTTATTCAACCGACGATAATTATACATGGCCATCCTCTCTATGCCAGAAATAGTATAACGATTCTCATTTCTTAACAGATCACAAACTTGTTCACATATCAAAATAAAGAAAAAAGGAAAATCTTAATGATGTCGTGTCGTGACTTATGCACTTAATCCTTAATGCAATTAGTTAATTTACATGACACTAATGCGCACTTGTT
The DNA here is from genome assembly GCA_017893485.1 of Hemerocallis citrina. Lineage (NCBI taxonomy): Eukaryota > Viridiplantae > Streptophyta > Magnoliopsida > Asparagales > Asphodelaceae > Hemerocallis > Hemerocallis citrina. The sequence continues at coordinate 150,333,785 of CM030366.1, forward strand.
CGGATTCTATGCATCCCATACTACATAGGTCCGAGGGCAAGCCTCTTAATCGTTCTTCATCTTTGTAGGGTTCAATCCCTCGCCATGACTTAATCTACTTCTGTAACTATGGTGAGTATCCTAGATGATCTATGAGTACAAGCTCGTGTACAGAAAACCTGGAGGGGAACCCCACGCCATGTCTTGACTCATCAAGCATGCATTCTGTGGCAATTCAGCCTTCTTCATGGCACACAATCCTCTTGCAGTCACCAAACATCCCACAAGCGTGACTAGAGTCCGATCATTCTGAGTTGTGCCCACGCCATGTCTTGACTCATCAAGCATGCATTCTGTGGCTCACACACCCGCACCGTAGACCCTAGTTCTCATACCCGTGTTTTTCTCTCACTTTCATCACATCTTCACTATGCACTAATCCTTAGTTTTTATTAGAATCATGAACAAAAATCAAAGCTCTAGAGTTAGCCTCTCCACTAAACCGGCTTATTCATTCATTCAATACATGACTAACCTTGGTCTTTCAATTCTCATTTCATTTCATTTCATTTCCAATGCCGGGGGAGACTTAGCTACTCTTTGGTTTCAATTTCCAATTCACAATTTCCAATTTGAGCATTTTCAGCTCATGAATTCAATTTTCATTGCCTCATCATAATTTCTTTATCATGTTCTTAGCTTTCCTATTCATGTAATTCTCAAATCAAAACCATGATTCCTTCCATGTAAATTCTCAATTCAAAACTATGATTCATTTCATGTAAATTCATGCAATAACAGATAGAGTTTATCAACATCAACCATAAGGTTCACAACTTTAACATAAACCAAATAAGATCTCTGACATATCAAAGTGTTCGGGACAGTCGACTTGGAGAAAGTCCAGTCGACTTGTTCAGTCAATTCAAGTTCTTCATAACTACTCGGGAGAGTCGACTGCTGCACATAGCCAGTCAGCTGCTCCGCAACTTTCTATGTTCAAAATATCATTCACGTGACAGTCGACTGTCATTCCATCAGTCGTCTGTCCTGGGTTTTAACTGTGCATTTTCATTCTCAGCCCAGTCGACTTGCTACTCGCATTGAGTCGACTGAACAGGTTCACATTTCAAATTAAGGGATTATCTTCCCATCTGTTCTTCCATGCACATGCATCCTTATGTCACATTAAGATAAATATATATTCATATTCATGCTGCATAAACATGTAATTTCTTAACTGTTCACTAACATCACAACATGGAATTTTACATAACTAATATTTTTCTTTCCTCAAGGAAATGTTAAACATGCATTTACATTTGTTCATCACTTTCTTGCAGAGATAAAATATTAATCTCAATTTATTACACTAGGACAACACAACAGAAATACCTCATTTCAAGGAATTACTGGAATATTCATAGTTAATTCAATGCATTGGTCGGCTGTTCACATCAACAGTCGACTGTACAAGTCATTCCCAATTTTACTAATTATCACTAGTTCTTTTTTATCTGTTCATGTCTCCTCCATCATATATAACATGGGGGATATAGATTTAGCAATCTTTATATCATTTCAATTGTACACACGTACATTATTAAATTTTCCAATAAATCCTGAATAAACGTAGCCTCGTACCAGTCGACTTGTACACGTGATAGTCGACTGTACAGCCCTACTTTGGTCTTATTTACAGTGGCATCACTTCATTATTAGACCTTCACAACTTTCATCATAAGCATACACAGAGTAATCTAATACAGTCAAACTTACTTTTCACAAGCATAGTAACAATCATTATTGCCATAACACAATTTCTACATTAGAAGTCCTGATAAACACCCACCTTATTGACGAAAATAACCGAAATCCAGAAAAGCTCCTTAATGCAATGGACGACTCCTTGCTCCTTGTTCCTTGCTCCACACCGAAACCTTCAGAAGTGATGCTCGGCCTCCACCGAATGGTCACACACAACTCTCTCACAATATACCTCTCTTACAAATATGATCTTAGTGTAAAAGAAACAAATGAGTGAGAGGGGTATTTATACACCAATTTGGGTGAGATGGAGGATTAGGATTTAGTAGATAGTTATAGGATCAAGGGCTAGGATGAGCTAGGGAGTTGTAAAAACTACCCACACCCTAAATAACTACCCATGAACTAGACCCACTTCTCTACCCAATCCGGCCAAGAGAAGTGTGCTCTTGCACGTGTATGCAACAAGCACAAGTCACCCTAACAAGAACTTGTACACAAATAAAAGTCTTTTAAAAAAAAAGTTACACATTACAAGTTGTAAATAATAAAAAAGAGAATTAAACCATGGGCTTTAATAAATGGCCCAAAACAATAGTTATTAGAAATAAAAGAATGAATTATATTTTGGGCTTAGGAAAAAGGGGCTTTTTATTTAGTTAAAAATAAGGCTTTGGTACAAAAGCACAAATTGAAATATCTTTACTCTTCTGATGAAAATATGAGCCAAAAATATTACACATGCACACTATGTGCAAAAATAAATAATTTTTCATTAATCAGAAAAATCAGGGTATTACACGAACATACTCCGGGTATAGGTTTGAAAGTGTGTAAAATATGTAGTAAAACATACAAATTCAAGAGGGGTGACGGCACCGGTACAATTAGTAGGCACATCCAACATAATCATAAAGAACTTCTTGATCAAATACAATGCCAACAAAAAATCAATCCTAGGACCGGTCAAGTTGATAGCCACCCTTATGATCCTGAACTTGTTCGTCGGGAAATGGCCCGATTAGTCATTAAGGAAGAGTTACCATTTTCCTATCCCGAGAGTAGGAACTTGGAAAATTTTAATCAAACGGCCTTAAACCCTCATTTTAAAAAATTCCGAGAAATACTTGCAAATCGGATTGTTTTAAAGTGTACATGGAAATGAAGGACGCTTTGATTGCAATTTTATGGAGTTTAACTTGTAGGGTTAGTTTAACTTCGGATTGTTGGACGGGTGTCAACAATATTCCAACGATGAGAATAACCTGTCATTGGATTGACAATGATTGGATTCTTCAAAAAAGAATCATATCACCTGCGGCGTTGCCGTATCCCCATAGTGGCGCTGAAATAGCAAACCGTATTATAGAAATTGTGATGTTTTTCATATTCGCGATAAAATTATGGCTATTAGTTTTGATAATGCATCTAACAACAATGTAGCATTTACTACTTTAAAATCTGTATTAAAACCCTCCATCTGACAATATTTTTCATATTAGATGTGCATGTCATATTATAAATTTATGTGTTCAAGATGCAT